>JAQMYM010000006.1:55980-84039 GCA_030014255.1 Parauchenoglanis ngamensis
CCCTCTCTCTCTTTTAAAACTATTTATTGATGCTATGCATTGAGCATGTGTAAATAAAAGTTTTTTCAAAATCAATCTCTCTCTCTCTCTCTCTGTCTGTCTGCATCTCTGTCTCTCTCTCTCTGTCTCTGTCTCTCTCTCTCTCTGTCTGTCTCTCTGTCTCTCTTTCTCTCTCTCTCTTTCTCTCTCTCTGTCTGTCTGCCTCTCTGTCTCTCTCTCTCTGCCTCGCTCTCGGTCTCTTGCTCTCTCTCTCTCTCTCTCTCTTGCTCTCTCTCTCTCTCTCAGATAGTCTTTCAAGATGCCCGTTTTATTTCCACAACTAGCAATTGCACAGTCTGCTGGCCAGGCAGCCATAAAAAGACTTCTGGACCGAATGTAGTGGACATTAAGATCGCCCTCGATTGAGCACGACGGGAAAAGATCTCCAGCTCATAATGAACTTCTGAATTAGACTTTCTGTGCCACTCAGACAGATTGTTTGCTTGTTTTCTCGTCTCCTACATGTGGAGATAAGAGCTTCATCACCACCATGTATTAAAAGTGGATAATTACACATAAATAAGGCCGACAGCGTGATTAGCCGGCACTGTTATCCCGCTTGTGAGGGAAAAGCGCCATGCAGCATTCATCACTTGGGATGTTCTGTTGGGAAAGTGCAGGAAGACTGTTTGTATAGAAATCGTCACGGAGCAGCTTTACAGAGATCCGGATAGAGATTTAGATCCGCAATGAATAATCCGGTGGTGAGGAAAAACACTGAGGAAGATCCGGACTCGGAAATGAACCAGATAGTGTAATTGTAAACCTTTACAGGAGCTCTGTGGTTGTCGCTTGTGGGCGTGGCCTGTCCAGCATTGGTTTTTCTGATGAGAAACAATACAAACTGTAAATAAAACCTCTAAAGCAAACCATTCAAACACAATTTAAATAACACACTCGTCAGCATTAAAATCTGTTTTCTCTGTTATGTGCTCATTCTCAGATTAGATTAGCAAAGTGAGCTAACTGTATTAGCTACATGCACTCACAACAGACCCCAGTCTGTTCACACCCCCTAACATCTCCATGCACACGTGATAATAACGAGAGGTCGTACATGACAGGAGGAGATGGAAACATGCTTGTTGGTTTTTTTCCAGTAAACAGGAAGTAACTGCAGGTAGGAACTGAAGTTGTGAGCGGGGAACTAAAGAAGCGCCGTAACGCATGCTGTAGGAAACATTCCAGCTGATGGTCTGGATTTGCCGTTTCTTTACAGCGTTATACCTAATTTGCATACAATGGAGGAACTCCATTTTAGTTCATCGGTTTGTGATCAACTGATTTCCATCAGTTGTGTGTTGTTGCTGATGTACATAAGAAACACACATCACTTTGAACATACGATTAGTGTATCGGCTGAAAATGAGCCTCAAAGCAGAAAAAAAGCATTTCTTTCTTTAGCAAAGCGTTCCAATTAACCTGGTTCATGTGAGATGATGTGATGATGGGCCAACAATGCTGCTCTTCTGTTGTGTCGCTAATCAGAGCGATGATACCGAGAGAAAGAGACAAGCATCCATTTCCTGTCCTCAAACACACACGGTCAGTTCAGCAGGATACACAGAGGAATCATATTGACCTCAACTACATCCCACACACACGCGCGCGCACACACACACACACACACACACACACACACACACGCACACACACGTAAAGGCCTAATGATGGAATGGTGTGTAAGTAATCTTATGGAATATGTCACTGGAGTGAACAGTGGCAAAGCAAACGCACTGGAAGAAAAGACACACATGAAAGGATGGAGAGGAAAAAAACCCTGACATTTCATTCAAAGAGCTGATTTAAGGCCGCCGCCTCCTTCTCCTCACATTGTCTTCATTATCAGGCTTGGGGGGATAAAAAATAAATTTCTCCTCTGTTTGATGCATGAAAATCAAGCCGCGGCTTTCGTCATCTCTGCATTCGGTAATTGATTCGCTCGTTCACCCATCCTCGCTTTCTAATTAGAATATTTATTCATTATTTATTTTTATCGAGCGTGTGACGGGCTGCTCTTTATATAAATGTCATATCAATTACAGCATCCTCACCACAGAGCTGCCCGAAGCCTGATAAGGTGTCCTCGTGAAGAAAGTGCCGCAGAATTGGACTGTCTAAACCGCGGTTCCGAGCTCTGAGTGATCGCGACGCTTTCTGCGAGGACGGCGAACGAAGAATTAGCGCCACTTTTTAGTACGGATGGAGCCATTTGCCCATTAAAGGCGCACGTTGGTGTGCCACCGGCTTTATTTATGCTAATGCCAGACCTTTTCCCCGGTCGCTTTTGATGCTAATACACATTATTGCCGCTTTTATAACACTACAAAATATTTACAGCTATCATTTATGACATCTTGCGATCTTCCAGCACAGAATCTCCGGAGCGTTTCGGATTTCCTTACATCGCTTTATGATCGTGTTGTGCTTTTATGTCTGTCATCTGAATGTAACTTTATGAGGTTTAGCCGACCAATCACAAGCCAGAGTTGCTGCTGAACATTAATGTCCACTTTCTGTCCTCGCAACATTCTGGCTTTCACTGTGGAAAGCTGTTAACCTGCAGTAACATGCTAATAGTAGCACTAGCATCTCCCGTTATGCTAGGAGAAGACCAGCTAGCATGACGAATTTGAGTTTTCGTGCTGATTAGTCTCTTTTTTTGGTTGGTTTAATTACGTGCAGTGTGAAGTCAAACTCCACAGCAAACAAATCAAAGGAATCAATTTCACTCTGATTCAGAATTCTGGAGCGCTCAGCCATATTAACTGAGCAAGTGGTGTGGCTGGCGTGTGTGTGTGTGTGTGGCTGGCGTGTGTGTGTGTGTGGCTGGCGTGTGTTAGTCAGAGCAGCACATTCTGTAATTAGCCACTGACCCTCCTTAAAGATATGAGATGTGATGAAGAGTACGCAATGTGATTAAGCATACTTACATGACCTGGGTATCTAGTGTGTGTGTGTGTGTGTGTGTGTGTGTGTGTAAGATTGCCCCAGCTTACTGAAGTGCAAATTCTCACTAAATCGACAGAGAAATCCTGCTGTGCCTCATCTTTTTTTTTATTTTGCTGGATGTTGGCCAGCAGACGTGTGTGTGTGTGTGTGTGTGTGTGTGTGTGTGTGTGTGTGTGTGTGTGTGTGTGAGAGACGCTCCGAAGGGAGTCTGGCTCGCCAGTTTTGCTGATTTCAGCAATGTCTGATGAACCTCACAGTGCTGTAATGTGATTGGGTGAGCAGTGTGTAGGACGCAGCTGACCGGATGAAGCCACGAGGCACGGCTGTGTAAGTCGTGTTCACCGGAACGTTACTTTATTTGACCGTTTTTCCGTTTAAACTCGGAGACACCGTCAGCAGTGACGATGAGATTAGTCACGGATTAACAGCGGCCAATAACCTGGGGATTTATTTTTAATGGCAGGAATCCTATTAAAGTAAAAAATAATTGCATAAAATGAACTTTTCCCCTTCATTCTAACAGGATTAGTTCATTAACACCTTAACTAAATGACTAAAATTGAATTAGGAAATAAGAATAGACGCTGCTATGGGCCATATTTCCCCGCTCTCTGTGTGTCTCTGACCATTTAACCCGTGCCTGTATTTACAGTCGTGTTACTTTTAATCCTATGAATTAATCACAGTAATGACTTACAGTTACACACATGCAGAAAGGTAAACGTTTTCTCACTGCACCGTTTGATTATTATTTTTTTACATCATCTTTTAAAGCCTTTCTACTACACGGTGAATTGTGCATTAAACAAAAAGTTCTCTTTAAATTTACTTCATGACTCGACTACTCAAATTCCTTTTCAGTTTGAAAGCATGAACTCCTTTACGTTTGTCTCAGAAAAGAATTTCAGTCATAAACCTGCATCACATGTCTTTAAGGAATAACACACTTGAGGTGTGCTGTTATAGGAAAATAATCACTAACAGGGTGCTACATTTTAGCTCAGCTGGCTAATGGAAAATATCTTGACCATTAGCCATTAGTTAGCAATATTACCTGGAAACAAAACATAACGCTGAATTTAGCATTAGTCTAAACACGGTATCAACATGACCTGGACAGAGCTGTGTGTAGGACTGATTAAATGAGACAAACTTAGACAGAAGTGCTAATAAAAGGTATGAAACTGTGTTCAGGCAGGGCGCCGCCATTTTGGATTTTTGTCTTGGGGTTGGTGAGGATCTCCCGACTTTCCGAGCCAGAAATCCGACTCCGGGGGCGTTCCAGTGTACATTTCTGACTGGAAACTTGGAAATCCCGACTTCCCAGTGCAAATTATTCGCAGTCTAATTAGCAAGAAACTAACCTTTCTACACCAATTAGCCAGAAACTAGCCTTTCCACACTAATTAGCTAACTCACCTCTCCAGTTTCTAACATCACTCTCCGTTTCTGCTTTCATGCATCTGGGAGCTTCTGGCTTAAATTTTTTTTTTCTTCAACTGGCAGAAGCTTTTGGGCAGCCGTGAATCATTTCGCACTCTCCCTGTGCCTAACGGCGTTTTACCTTACAGCTGAGACACATAGCTTTTTTTTTTCTGGAATATTCCGGTTGATTTTGTACTTCGGTTGCAGACCCCTGAGTGAGACGCGTCGCCGTGACGCCAGCCGCGCCTCCTGGTCTCGGAAACCCAGAGGGAGTCCGGAGTGATTTTTAAGAGCAAGTCAGAAATTGTTTTCTAAAATGTCCTTGTGGGTCAGAATCATGAAAAATCCTCATAAACAAATTAGTTTTCATGGCATACTATTGAAGCAGACAGCTTTCCAAGCGGCAGAAGATGCTTGTGCTTACGGATGATTAGGAGGGATGAGGAGCTTTGCTATCATATTAGTGAAATTGGCTTGCTAACAAAGAAATTCAGGTTTAACTTGCTAGATAGCTAACACACCTAATTTATAGTGCTTTAACGCCTAGCGTTGGGTTGCTAAGCTACTTAGCTCAAAGCACAGGGAAAGGAAACTATTAGATTTGAGTGGTGTTTTATTACAACGTCTCACCGATGGAATAATAAGAACAATAAATCACTCACACACACACACACACACACACACACACACACACATACACACACACACACAAAGACAGAGCGGCAGCTACATTCATGATTTCCAATTTTTTTCTCTAAGTCTGTGATTCTTGACTGACTTCATGCTTTATTTCTTCTGAATATCAAAGAACAAAAAAGCTGAAACACTTTCATTTAAACAACACCAAAATGTTTTGTCACCTGTTATTATGTGCAGTTTGTACTCTAACTGGACAATGCGTGTTTATTAGCTTTCACTTGTATCAGCACAAAATTGGAGATCGGATCTAGGGGGCGTGTCACTCTGTGTGATCACATGACTACGAGTGTCACTGATTGGCTGCATGACTCTGGGAGAGAAAGAGATCAGCCTCGCATCTCGCTTCGTCACACCATTCCGTGTGATTTCTTTCGACCTGTTGGTGGCGCTGTTGATCTCGTTAGCACACAAATCCAAATATATTGAAGAAATAATGTGATTAAATGATATGTTTTTATCTTCGAAAGACAGATGAGGTTTAGTACTGCGTATGGAGGTTCAGCACTCCCGCCAGTCCCTGCAGGAAGGAGGCGTTTTCCCTCAGGGGAGTTCCATGTCACTGCCTGGCTTTTTAGCGATAACAAATCCTTACTTATCACCTTTCCACCCAGACACAGTGCCTGCACTTTGGTTATGAATGTGAGAGCATTGCCTTCTTAATCTTCCTCAAAGAGCTGCTTAATTCTCCCTGTCAGCTCCTCTTTGACCCCGTGTCTCATCAGAGCGTGTCCAACCCCAGACAAGAAAGCCTCCACCTAGCATCACACAGAGATTACGCGTGTGGACGGTGAAGTTTACCCCGATAAAGCCTTAACTGCCTTTTGCTCCCCCCCTATGCTTTTAACGACTCCGTTTATATTTTATAGATTGCCATAATCGCACACCAGAGGACTGGAGGTGAAACGTGGAGGTGATGGGGGAACGCCAACGACACGTGTCCTGTATGCTCTTTCTACATCTATTCCTCCTCCAGCAGCAGCACTATTTGCAAACTTTTTTCCCCTCATTATTAGCACAAATGGAACAAAAATGACTTTCCCAAATGAAATTAGGTGCTCATTTCTTCTAATGAGCATGAATATTCCGCTCATTACAGCCTGAGAGTAGCAAGCCGAAATAAAAATTTGAAAAATGGCCAGTTTTTTTGGTTGCACATGGACATCCTAAAAATGTACACCCCCCTGAAACAGATTATTCCCTACAGACCGGATGCTGTGGATTTGTACCTAAACCTGCTGCTGTAATCTTGATGAGGTTAGAGGTGAGGGGTTGTGTTTAAACCTGGTGGTCGAGGCGCTGTTGAAACCTCCGTCTCTGACACGTCCACTCAAGAAGAACGAGGAGCCCAGGAACGCTCTTAATGCAGCTGCAGAGTAGCAAAAACAGGTTATTTTGGACCTAGGTACAAACACGTGTCTTTATTCTCCTACACCTTTACACTGTAATGACGTATAATCTGGTGTCACCTAGAAGTGGAAGACTTCCCTTTTGAGTCCAAAATTTCTTCCTCATGAGTTCTCAGGGAGTTTTTCCTTGCCACTGTCACCCCTGGCTTATTCATTGCACATCTGAACCTACATCCAGCTATGCATGTAAAATGATTGTCATGAATAATTAAGATGACGATGGTATGTTGGGTATCGTAGAACAGATAAACACTTGCCTTGCGGCAAAATCTAAAAGGGCAGTCTGAACACAGGGGTTAATCGCAGGGAAGCACCCGAGGCAGTGGGGCAAAGTCAATGTTTGCTGCCCTTCTCAGCTGGGCTCGGAACGCTGTGTGTGTAGCCCAGAACACATGGCCTGTTGCTTTGATAGGGGTGCAGCGGTATCAGGGGTGACGCCAGCTGGTGTTGACGGCTGCGTATTAAAGACGATCCGCTCCACAGCGAGCCGAGCTGCCGCTGCCGTGACAGCCGCTACGCCCTGAATCACTCGCTCTCAGCAGGAATATCAGGGGAAGAAAACAGCAGCGCCTCTCATCCTGCATCATGAGCGGTGTGGTGTTTACAACATATTAATCATCTCTCTGAGAACCCCTCCATCTTTTATTAACGATTCCAGAACTCGCCTCTCTGACTGTCTGTCCATCTTTCCTCCTCGTGCTTGCTGAGAGGATTATGAGAACTCTTCATTCAGTGTGCTGCCAGGCAAAGCAACTCTCCGAATTCAAATCTGGCCTCTTCCGAGTCACGCGCTATTTTTCACCTGCTTCAGGAGCAGAATGCTCTTCACTTGTTAGTCATGTAAGGAGTTCTCTTTTCTCCTTACATTTAGATCTCAATGCTCCCTCAGCCATAATACTACCTAAACGTTTATTCATCTTCAGCAAGCACTTTATCTCGGTCAGCGTTGCCCTGTGTCCAGAGAACGCTGAGCTTGACGTCAGGAATACACCGTATCCATTACTCACGTACTGTACATTCACACCTAGATAATCTACCTGCTGCCATGTGTTTTTGGAGGTGTGAGGAAACAGGAGAACTGGGAGGAACCAACACAGGCACAGGGAGAACACCCAAATCTTCAAACAAACAGTACCCCAAGCTTAGGATGGGCTCTGGGGATCTAACCCTAACCCTAACCCTAGATCTGCTTGTTGTCACTTCTAACAAGTTCTAAAAATGCTAAAAGTAACAGGAAGAGTGATTGGAACTGTGAAGGATGGAGCGCTCTGAGAGGTTTGCACTGGACCGTCAAGCCCCCATTACAGATTCTTGGCTCAGAGTTGGTGAACATTAGGAAGGAGATGGTGCAGAAACCTCATCAGTAGTAGTGAAAGAGAAATGGGTGTTAATTAGGAGGAAGGTGGAATATCAGCTGTGGTCTTTCACCCAAACATTTTTTTTAGGATGCTGGTTAAAATTAGCCTACGAAGACATGAGAATGAGAGTTCCAATGAGCTGGTGTGATGCTACAGGCCAAGGCACATATTTTTATGTTTAACCAACGCTGTTTAACCTGAAACAGCACAGCGGTCGACAGTGATGGAGCCTCCGGAGCCTCGGGGACGTGAAGGCCGACCCTCTTAGGGCAGAACGCTGTCAGAAGCTGAGCTAGCATTGCACAGCTCGATTGCTAATGGCACCAACAAATGAATAAGACATGCTGCATGATTTGCCCTGTGTTTTCCACTCAGGCAACATGGCCTCCGGGGTGGCTGTGTGCGCGGACAAGCGTAATTCCTCCTGATCCGTCTTGACTTCATGTTCATGACCCGTGCCTGGATGGAGAGCTGTGATCTCCATCACATTTCCTTTACCTGCAAGTTCGACTGGTGTATCTCAGAGAGTTATACAGACAATGTGGGGCTTCAAACAGGAGACAAATAAGACAACAACAACAAAAAAATCGCAGCTTGTCATGTTACAGAGAAATCGCAAAGTAGTGTAAACTCCCTCGTCCTGAAGATGTCTGACTTACAGCTTTACCTCCGACTCTCAAAAAACCTGACACTGGACAGTCCTTCATATTAAATGATAAACAGACATCTCCTGACTTCATGAAAACGTCTGTTTTACAAAATTTGTGTGTAGAGCGTCTGCACTGTGCAAGTCCCTGTGAGTGAGCTGTTACTATGGAAATGATAAGGCTTTAGATGTGAACCTGATCAACACCTTCTGAGCGATCAGATTTCACCACTGGGTTTAGGAGGTGCACTTTCTTTATTTTGTGACTTAATCTGATGACTTGAAATTAGGTCGAAGTGAAATAATTATGTGAGGCCTGTTAACCTTTTCCACACAGCCATGTCTTTACATTTTGTAATAATTAATCATCATTTTAGTGGAATCCAGGACACGTTGTTCTTTGTTTGCTCTCACCCGCCAAGGACTCCTTCTCAGCCGTGGATGACGCATAAGATGCAGGAAGAGCGATTGTAAAACATTCACTAATTAATAGCTTAATAATTAGATATCAGATGTCATTTATCTCGAAAATAAAACGCGATAACGCAATTACGTTTACAGCGAATGAAAGAGGAAAAAAAATGGCTGAGTTCAGAGAGTTGAGCATTGGGGTCAGGCAAGCGTGAAGTCACATCCATCACATCAACTTCATCAGAACATGGCGCCATCGCTCCTCACACCTGTCAGTGGCGCACACTGCTCATTAGTATCAATTATCTGCAAAACTCATTAACATGTGAAGATGCATTCTCCTGTCCTCCATCTCAGATTCCTTTCCTTCTCCTCCTCTTCCTCTCTCGCACGGTCTTCTACTCCTCTGTTTAACCTCCGCTTCTCTCTCCTTCTTCTTCTGTCATCTCAACTTCGACATTATTTTAAATCTATACAAGTACAGAAGAACAAATACAATTTACACTACAGAAGAGATAAGAGAAGCAGTGAACAGGTTTCTCTCTCTATATACACACACGTATGTATCTCACCATCTCTCCCTCTATCTGTCACTTTTCTGCCTTTGTGTGTGTCTCTGCCTTTCCCTTTCTCTATCTCTCTCTCTCTATTCGTCTCTTTCCCATTAGCCGGCTTTCCATTAACCTGCTTGCTGCGCAAATTGAAATTGCGAACTACAAATCGAGTAATGGAAACAGGTGAATTCTGACAAAACTCAAATATAACAAAAAAGTTTTTATGCTCACATGAGGTGGTTTCTCAGATGATTCCATAAAGCATCTCATAAAGTAAATAAAATTTCACCAAATTGAAACGGAACCACATTTTTTGCATTTAATTCACACGACATGACATGAAGATCAAATGGACAGGCTACCGTTCTGAAAAAAGAGCGCTCTGTAAGAGCAACGGCGAGAGGAGAAAACCCGGCCGTGATCGCACACCATCCCTCAGTGGAAACACGGAGCATTCACTACAGTGTTTTGTCAAAATTTTTATTTATCGCTTCTATTGTGCACACAATTGCAATGGAAACCGGCTCTAGAGAGAAAGAGTGAGAGACAATAGCCTTTCAGTTTGCGCTTCATATCATGTCACGTGACTTAAACGTGTTTCCATTTCAATTTGGAGAAACATGGCTCTACCCAACTGTGTGAAAAACCACATTCTGTGAGTGAAAAACTTTTTGTTGTGATATTTGGGAGTTTTTTATGCAGGTTATTGTTAGACAGCCTGTTGTCTGCCTCTCTCTCTGTCTGTCTCACACATACACACACACACACACACACACACACACACACACACTCTTCATATAAACTAATCAATTCTATTCAAAGGTGCTTTATTGGCAAGATGAATATTAACATTTGTATTGCCAAAGCTTGGATACAAATTTTGGGAACAAATCGGAGAATAACTACAAAAGTAAACAGATAAACAGAGATAAACAAAAACAAGTGCACATGCAACAGTACAATACAGTTACAAAGAGGTGCTAGTGCTGATAGAAACTCAAAACTCATAGATGCCTGAAAAGAGAAAAGTAGAATAGTCTGTGTGTGTGTGTGTGTGTGTGTGTTTGTGTGTGTGTGTGTGTGTGTGTGTGTGTGTGTGAACCCCATCTTGATGGCCAGGCGCTGCTCGCTGAGTCTGTACATTGTCAATAGTTTACTTTCAGTGTGTGTGTAATTTGGTTCATTCTAATTGGGTTTGTTTGGTCCTGAGCCTTTATTGTGTTAGTGTGTGTTAGTGTGAGTGTTAGTGTGTGTTAGTGTTGTGTCAGTGTGTGTCATTGCGTATTAGTGGTGTGTCAGTGTGTGTTAGTGATGTGTCAGCATATTTCAATGTGTGTCAGTGTGTGTTATTGTGTGTTAATGTGTGTATTAATGGTGTGTCAGTGTGTTAGTGGTGTGTCAGTGTGTCAGTGTGTATTAATGGTGTGTCAGTGTGTGTTAATGGTGTGTCAGTGTGTCAGTGTGTATTAATGGTGTGTCAGTGTGTGTTAGTGGTGTGTCAGTGTCTCAGTGTGTATTAATAGTGTGTCAGTGTGTGTTAGTGGTGTGTCAGTGTGTGTCAGTGTGTATTAATGGTGTGTCAGTGTGTGTTAGTGGTGTGTCAGCGTGTTTCAATGTGTGTAAGTGTGTGTTATTGTGTGTTAGTGTGTGTTAGTAGCGTGTCAGTGTGTATTAATGGTGTGTCAGTGCGTGTTTGTGCGTATTAATGGTGTGTGTCAGTGTGTGTCAGTGCGTGTTAGTGTGTATTAATGGTGTGTGTCAGTGTGTGTCAGTGCGTGTTTGTGTGTATTAATGGTGTGTGTCAGTGTGTGTCAGTGCGTGTTAGTGTGTATTAATGGTGCGTGTCAGTGTGTGTCAGTGTGTGTTAGTGTGTATTAATGGTGTGTCAGTGGTGTGTCAGTGCGTGTTAGTGTGTATTAATGGTGTGTGTCAGTGGTGTGTCAGTCCGTGTCAGTATGTGTTAGTGTGTGTTAGTGTGTATTGGTGTTGATGCTGTAGAGCTTTATAATGATGTGAGTGCGGCTCTCTCTTTTAGGGGTTTCCAGAATCCGATTGCCCTTTTTTGTATTTGAATAATTAATGGGTATCGGCCTAATTCTGCCCTGCACGCGTTGTTTGTGGTGTTTCTGTGCAGCTTTAAGATCGTTTGCAGAACACTGCATGGAGGGTCTCAGTTTTTAGTTTGTCCCCGTTGAGGAATTGGTGGTGTGTAAGGGAGTCACACACTTCACTGCCATACAGGCGACTAGTTCAATCACTGATTCAAATAATTTGAGCCAAATTCTCATTGGAATTTCTCCAGATGTTTTATGGTGCAGAAAGCTTTTTGTGCTTTTTCTCTCAGTTCACTCACTGCCAGGTCCAAGTGTCCTGAGGAGCTCATTTTTACTCCTTGGTAAGGTTATGTTTAGGACAGCTCTGTTTTATGTGTCTCTAATCTAAACGTGTGTTTTGTTCCCTGAGAGCTCGATCTTATTTGGAATATGATAATTTTGGTTTTGTTGAGGTTGACTGTCAGGGCCCAGGTGTGACTGTACTGCTGCAGCAGGTCCAGGTTATGCTGTAGACTCTGAGCGCTGGGGGACAGCAGGACCAGGTCATCTGCATACAGCAGGAGTTTAATCTCTGAGTGGTGTAGGGTGAGACAGGGAGCTGCAGATCTCTGAGTGGTGTAGAGTGAGACAGGGAGCTGCAGATTGCTCTAAGATGGAGGCCAATTCATTGATATATATGTTGAATAGAGCTGGGCTTAAACAGCAGCCCTGTCTCACTCCACGCCCCTGAGAGATGAAATTTTCACGTTTATTGACAATTCTTACTCCACATTTGTCTCCTGTGTACATAGATTTAATGAGATCGTATGATTTACCCCCTACACCACTTTCCAATATTTTATAAAACAAGCCGAGATGCCAAATGGAGTCAAAAACCTTTTTAAAGTCAATAAAACAAGCAAGTATTTTAGAGTTATTCTGCAGCACATATTTTTCAGTGAGGGTGTGTAGGGTGCAAATATGATCGGCTCAATTTGGTAAAAATCCAATCTGACTTCTGCTCAAGACATTGTGTAATTCTCCTTTACTGTGAATGTAAATCCTGTCCAGAAAGGAGTCTAGAAGTGTTTGGATTTCTTCATCTGGCCCATCTGTAGGATTTGTGGATGTTGTACAGCTTACTGGGCTGTGTATGTGTGATGTGGTTAGTTTTTATTTTTTTAATGAACACAGTAATTTGGCTGTGATCAGACAGCCACAGAGGGGTTAGTGGTTTGACAGTGAATGCGTTGAGAAAGGGTCTAAATCTGTTATCATGTAATCTGCGGTACTATTCCCAAGAGGTGAGCAAAATGTGCGTCTTCCTAAAGAGTCTACTCGTATCCTACCATTGACGATGTACAGAGCCAGACTTCGACGGAGCTGCAGGAGGTCTCTGCTATTTTTGTTTACTGCATTGTCACAGTTTGGTTAGCGAGAATCATATTGTTTTTAATAAAGTGGCTTCTGTGTGTTTTTTGTGTAGCAGGTGATAAGACATCTGTGTCTCTGCCCTGGCACACTGTGCTCAGTTATTGAGAGGGTATTAGGATTTCCCTGTAGTCTCTGGGACAAATTTTCCATAAATATGTTAACCTTTTGTACAATTGTGCCTATTTTTTTTATTTTATATATTTTTTATGTGTACGCATTAATATGCAGTTTTTAGATTTATATGAGTCCGTTGCAGATATACTGCAGTAGTTGTTTGATCTCACCCATCTCGTTGGTGTGTTGTGGACCTCTGAGGGCTTCAGCGTAGATGCGTTGTGGTCGAGGGGTTTGGGTGAGGGGCAGTGGGGCTGCTGTCACTGTACGTTTTGGCTGGTTCCCGTGGGCTGGTGGGGTTGGCAGGGCTGGTGGGTGTCGGTGCGAGTCTGCCTGGTGCTGGTCTGGTCAGTTGGGAGTGCTGAGCTGGTTGAGGCAGATTTTGCTGCTTTTATTGTGTCTTGTGTGTGCTTTTTGTATGAGTGGGGGTGCTGGTGGTCTCCTGGTGGATGTGCTAAATCTGTAGTAGCGTTGCTGTAGTTTTGGGGATTGCCCTTTTTGTTGGTCTGCTGTGTGTGTTGGTGTCGGCATGTGCTTTCCCAGTGCTGCATCCTTTACTGTTTTGGAAAACTCCTTGTTTGTTCAGGTGGACATGGTCGTACAGGTGATGGAGTGTAATGCTGGTGTGGTGAGCCAGGTACACATTAGGAATCCGGGCACATCCTCTGGAAATATATGCATTGACTCTCTGTATGGTGGCGGGGTGGAAGTCTTTGTGTGGTAGGAGTGTGGATATTGTGACTTTTGCATTGGGGAAAGTCTCTGCGGCTCTTTCTGCAGCTCGGCACACCATGGCTCCAACACTCTCCTGATCTGCGCTTAAGTCATTTGTGCCTGTGGACGATTATGCAGCTGGGGTCACCTAATTTTATGAAGGTCTTGGAACAAGCCTCTGTTTCTTAGACACCAGATTTGGGAGTTTTTTTGTCCTGGGAAGAGCATTTTGTAAGAATTTTTCTTGTGTATTTGATGCATCTGGCTTGTTGTTTCTCTAGTGTTGTGTTAGGGTTTGTGAAGGGGTTTTCTCCATCTGGTGAGTCTTTGCCCATTTGGGTGGATCTGTGAGATGAGGGCCTTGGGATGGGCGGTGTTGAAGGCCCGGGGGTGGGCAGTGATGAGGGCCCGGGATGGACTGTGTGATGAGGGCCTGGGGGTGGGCTGTGTGATGAGGGCCTGGGGTGGGCAGTGTGATGACGGCTTGGAGGTGGGCTGTGTGATGAGGACCTGGAGGTGGGCTGTGACGAGGGCCTGGGGTGGGCAGTAATGAGGGCCCAGGGTGGACTGTGTGATGAGGGCCCGGGGGTGGGCTGTGGGCTTCTGGGTGTGGGCATGTGAGGTCATTGTGGGTGGTGTTTTAGGTGGCAGGAGGAGGTTGCAGTTGTGTTTTTAGGGTCTCTATAATGGCATTTCTATTGTGCAGCTCTTGTTTGAGTTTTGAGATCTCCCTTGTCAGTTCAGCTTTAAGGCTTGCCTAGTCTTTTTCTGTTCTATCTCTGAAGTCTGCTAGTTCAGATTTTAGCGTTTCTCTGTCCTGCTCTAAGTTCTGCATGTCTCTCTTCAGTTCCTGCGCTGTAACTTTAATCTGGCTTTTGATTTGGCTGATCTGGTTTCTGAGGTGCTCAGTGTCTGTGTTGGTGGTGGTTCTTCCAGTTCTGTCAGCTCCACCTCTAACAGGGCTACGCTGTCTCTGAGCTGGGTTATAGAGGTGTGGAGGTGTGGAGGGGTTGTACTGGGCTTTACACACGGCTGTGTTTCTCTCTCGGTGCTGTGTGGTTCAGGGGGGGAGGGGGGCGGGGTGTCACTGTGACACAGGCGTCTGAGAGGGGGAAAAGCCTCTACAAACCTCTGCAGAGCACACTCACGGCCTTGTATCATTACATTACCTGTCTGGTACAGGTTGAGTGTTAGGAATCTGTGTCTTGTATTTTTTTCACTGTTTACAAAAATATAAATTTGCCGTCCCTTACAGATACCATGTTTAGCCACATGAATAAAGTGACAGTAAAGTTACAGATAACTGAGTGCCAGGCTTCAGTGTGTTCTGTGTAGAAAAGCAGGTTAGTGATGCTGTTCTTCCTGTTAATTGGCAAAGTGCACAAGATGGCATAGCATCCATGGTGCGCATTCCTGTTTCCAGTTGTATTTTGATGTAGTGGTTGTCTTGTAATAGTTGTGAGGAGAAGTTGTGTTGAGAGTGATCCTGAATGTTTTTAAAATTAAGGAGATACAATTCACATTTTAATAGCAAGTGAAGAAAACAAAGGAGCTGTACCTTTTCTGTTTGCCTGGAATGATTACACCTTACACACACTCTCTCTCTCTCTCTTTCTCTCTCTCTCTCTCTCTCTCTCTCAGTCAGAAGTGGGCAAATCAGATTCAGGCTAAATAACAGAATTGCAATCCTTCCTCAAACAAATGTACTTGTGGATTCAAACCCGGGAGCAGCACTGCATTGCTAATCACATTAAATTTCAGTTTAAAATGGTGGCCGGTGGATAATAGGTGTGTTGCTGTAGAGAAACGTATCAGGTGTTTATCAGGATTATTAATCTCAGGCATGGTATCTGGGCTGGTCACGCATCAGGGAGGACTGAATCGGCTTTTGGTTGATGCTCATCACCTCCTCTCTCTCTCTCTCTCTCTCTCTCTCTCTGTCTTTCAGTCTGCACAGTCTAGTGTTTATTGACCGGTTTGGAGGTAATTTATCACAGGTCACAACATTCTTATGATGAAGAAATAGCTCGGGGTTCCTCAGGGGCACAGTTCAGGGCCTCTCATATTGTTCTGCCAGTTCCACCCTTTTGTTCTTCGTTTGGCTCCGAAAGAAAAAGGGGATCCTGCCCAGTCTATTTACCCATCTTTTTTATTTAATCAGTTCTGGTTTATTGAATTTAATTATTTCAGAATGATTAACTCCAGCTTGAGGAAAGTCGCTCATGGATGTTTTTGCAGCGGGGATCCTGCTACTAATGAACAGTGGCTTTGCAGTGGTTATAATAGAGTGGGCAGATTTGGGGCTATTTCGCTCCCTTTTGCGTTATTAATGCAGTTGAACCTCAGAGCTGAGTGATTAGCGCAGGTAATACAGTATTATACCGCGAATCCCTCACTCCCTCTCACACTGTGGGACAAATCCACTGGGACAGGGAGTTGGTAAGGCAGCTTAATGTTCACTTCTCACTAACTACACCATGTCCAGTCATTTAACTGTTATAAATCATTCAAATAAATCACAGTAAAAGGCCAAAAATGCTTAATAGGCAATATATAAGTGAACACAGACTCGTTTATTCTGATGTATCTGGACGCAGTGTGAGCCTTCTACTTTAATAAAGCATAAATATGATTCACAAAAAAATTATCTAGAAATGGTTTTATTTACTATCTAACCTTCCCTAGGCTTTCTACAGGGATCTGGGCGAGGTAAATAAGCAGCCTGTTTGACGAAACACGTCAGTCTACTTATTTGCTGATTTGCTAGCTAAGTGCTCTCATGCAGTCAGCGTCAGGGTTTTGATAGCATTACTATTAAGAAAATCTGAACAGGCAGAGATATAAAATCTATAGAATTTTGCTAAAAAAAAAAAAAATGAATAATGACACACTACGTTCCAGCCTTTTGCATACAGTTAACTCGTATGAGTTTCCCCCATTCGGACCCAGACGCATTTTTTTTGGAAGCACATAGACGTAGCGTGATCACGTGATGCTGCTGAGTCACAGGATTCAGCGCTATGTTAGTTCTAGCATGTGATTGTGCAAAGATAGCAGTCACATTAGCTAGTAAGGTGTATAATAATCTTTTTTTTAACCGAATAAAGAGATACCAAGAATTTTAGCATTTTACTAAACATTTTTTCCCCACCCAATTTTTTTATTGGCTCCCAGGACCATGCTAGTCAGCAAATGTCTTTTCCACAATCAGTTTCTAATTGTGTTTGGTCTAACTACCATTGTAATAAAGGGTCAAAAAATAATAAACACGGCACTGGTTATATGTGTAGTGAAATAGATTTATTTGTAAATACTACATATATATATATATATATATATATATCAGCTGTCAGATTAGCCTAGATGTAGAGATAATGCTAACAAAGTTGTAATGCTAATAAAAAATCTTCACTGCCTACTACTTACACCACGTACAATCATTTAAATGTTGTAACAAATTCAAATAAAACACCTCGGTGATTCAGTAAATGGCAACAAAATCTGCTAATACTGATATGCGCCAACACTAATACATGGGTATGCTAAGTTTTCACTTCCTGTTTCTACTGAGTTAGCCGAAGCTCGCAGTGCTAATCCAGACAAACCAGAAGAATTGTTTGCTGTTGCATGACGCTTCAAACGAGCAACTCCTCCGGGACGACACATCATCTAGCGAGTGACGATTGGATGCACAAGGTTTCCGATGATCTTGAGGCAGACATCATAGCTGGAAACATTTTAATTTGCCGAAGGGTTTGATCAACCCGCCTGCCAGTCGTGTGTTGTGTTTGAAACCTTTTGGAAGGAGCCCACATTGCTCACAATGGCAGAAAACCTATTTGGGTTACTCCAAGCAGAAAACGCTTTTAGGAATGGAATGGAATAAATCAGAGTTGTGCCTGCTGAATTAAATACTGAGCATTAAAGAGAGACCTTTGCATAAATGAATACTCTTTAAGTTGTGCAGACTTGAGGAGCGGCTTGCTTATGGAATAAAACCCTGGTCTGATGTTTGTAAAACTGTTTCAGGGTGAGGAGGTAATTTTGAAGAACTTTCAGCGGTTCTTTCTCATTGCTGTTGCTTTGTTGCGTAGGATTCATTGAAACATCAGTCACGCTAAACCCAGTCGCAATAACGGCGAGATTGGAACACAGCCTGCCTTGTTTTTCATCACCTCCTAATTCACCAGCGGCGGGTCAAAAAGTCTAGGACTAAGAACTGTTTAATGTCATACTAATACTGAATTCTGCCTGGTTATAACTCACAGCATATGTTTCCAAAAGTCTTGGAACGCTCACTAAAAGTACTGTAATATTTTCACACTTTATATAAGAAGGTGCGTCTCTGGTGTGTGTATATACATAGGGGTAAGATGTGTGTAGTCACTGTGTGCAGTATTGTGAGTGGGATAAGAAAAGGTTAAAACGTGCGTGTGTGTGTGTGTGTGTGTGTGTGTGTGTGTGTAATTAGAGATCCAGGACGTTTGGCCTTTAGTGAAAGCAGTGGCAGGTTCTCGGCTCCAGCTCTGCTCATCTGTGCCATTATGAAGTTGGCACCTGGGAGTCTGCGCCACACATTTAATGACTGCACACCCCCAAAGCAAGGACTAGCAATGGTAATGGCTGCTAAATGAGCGCTTATGCAGTGTGTGTCAAGCTCCTAAACTCAGCCATGCATCAAAAACAAGCTCCTTTGTGCCTCCTACTATCTCCTCAGGCTCCTTAATCTGTCTTTGCCCTCTTCCTATCACATTCCCTTCACATTTACTGCATATAAATCACTCCTAGAGCACAAAAATAACTGATTATTTATATCTCTTTTTTTAGGCCTCTGTATCAGGCATGCAAAACCATGTACTGCCTCGTCGACAAGCATGCAAAGGCACGCTCATTTAGTTACCCAAGTTTTCTTAGCTGCTTTTATCAACTTGAAATTTGGCACAAGAGAATTCAGCAAGTTTTGGAGCTTCGGCTCTGAATGCATCTGAAAACATCGCTTGTGCTTTGTGGATCTTTGGATGATCTACATCAGGGGTATTCATCTAAAACTATAAACCGTTCCATTTACATAAAACTCATGCCGACAAAGGTTTGGGTAGTTGACTAACCTTCGACTAAACATGAATTATTAATTCAATAATTCCTTTATTATTTAAAGGCCTTTAAGACCCCCCCTCCAATTCAATAAGACGTTAGCCACCTGTTGGCACTAATTTCTCCTGAAGCCTGGCAGTTCCATTTAAGGCCCAAAGTGAAGTAGGAGGCTGTTCATTCCAAATGTATTTCTAATAAACCATCAGCTACATTTTATAACTGCATGGAATGTGGCATTCATAGGAGCTGTGTGTAAGGAATTGCTTGCTGTGTGTTCTGCGGTGAGGTGGAGCATGCAAAAACAAAACACTCTTTCACTTGGCAGCTCTGAAGGAATTGTTGGCAGTGGATTGGATATGGCCATGGCCAGTGCTGTATTATACGCCAGGATTCTGAGCGGATCCTGCGATGACTGATATGCCACACTAATCCTGTTCCACACTCGGATTGTGCACATGTCATTTGGCGGATTTCGTGATGTGCCTGTAGAAACCACAGCAAATTATGGGAGGGAAACGGTATTCTCCTCCACTCCTATAATTTAAAATGTAATCTCTCTATGGCTAATCCAGTTACAGCATAACTTTGCTTCCAGATATCCATTCCCAAGGAATTCAGGCTGTAGGGCACTGGTTTATAGCCAAAACTCATGAATGAGGTACCATCTACTCCTGACTGTCGGCAGAAATACAGTGACTCGGCAACTGATGATATGGTGTCTAAATTACTTAATAACTGGATTGTCTGACAAGTTGCTTTTCTTTA
Source organism: Parauchenoglanis ngamensis (assembly GCA_030014255.1). Classification (NCBI taxonomy): domain Eukaryota; kingdom Metazoa; phylum Chordata; class Actinopteri; order Siluriformes; family Auchenoglanididae; genus Parauchenoglanis; species Parauchenoglanis ngamensis. Next base: position 75,625 of record JAQMYM010000006.1, read on the forward strand.
CCCACTCAGTTGCACTAAAAATGAAACTTTTCAGACCAAACAGTTCTAGGGACTGTTTGGTTGGAACTATGGCCTGGGGACCCCCACATGAAAGCTACACACCTTCTCAGGCCTTTTCTCTGTTTGCATTCGCACCGCCAGCAGGAACAGTGAAGAGACATAAACAGCATCAAATCGCTGTATATCCTCCGTCACAATAAAGTCTGGACTTCAGCGTCTCTCCATTTATCCCTGTTTTTGTTTCTTTCATGTTCAACACAGACATGTTGTTTACACGGCTGCGGATTTACATGGATTTAAGTCATAACCCGACTCAGAACGTCTCCAGTCGAACTGGCTTCGGCTGCTCAGTACGCAGATATGAAGATACGAAGATTTCCTATATAGACTATTTGGCAATTAGAAAATCCACTAGTGATTATTTTTATCTCTCAGAGGAAGTGCACACGCTGCGAGTTGCACTTTGTTCTTTCTTTGTTCGGCTGTTCAATATGAAGACACAGATTTTTCGTATTGACTGTCTGGCAATTAGAAAATCCATTGGTGATCTTTTTAGTGATTTCAGTGATGACTTCAACCATGTCACATGTTCACCCCTCGCGATGCCGCTTGGTTTACGTTTCTACCATGTGGATTTGTCGGTGTAACGAGACATGCAGCACACACACTTCTGTTTAAATCAAACTCTTATGACCTATTTTTTAAGTATCACTTCACTTTGCCAGCCGCTCTTCCTCAGGTTTCCGCGTCTCTCATCTGATAACCAGCGCATCATCAACACGCTGAATATTTTGTGTAAGTTTCTGTCTGTTTTATCCTGTCACTGTAATGCACACAGACTGACGTGACTAAATAATCTCACTACACTTACGTGTGGACCGTTCGCCGTACACATATAGTGAGGTCCATAAGTATTTGGACACCGATGCGGTTTTAGTAATTTTCTCTCTGTACACAGCCACAATGGATTTGAAATTAAGCAATCGAGATGTGACAGAAGTCTAGACTTTCAGCTTTAATTAAGGAGTTTAACAAAGCTATTGCATTAAGCTTTCAGAAATCACAGCCATTTTTCACCGAGTGAGAACCTGAGAGAGTATTTCTGAGAGAGTACCTACCCAAAGAGTTAAAAAAAAAAAAGTCCCTAAAGACGGCATTCTAAGAAATACACTCATTCTCAGTTTCTCTCAAAAAGGGAACTATTTCCTCCAAGAACTATGAAGATGTTCCTTTGATCCAAAAGCACTTATGGAAGAAGGTCAGCTATTAATGATGGCTATCCAGCAGGAACCTGCAGTGGGTAATGGCTAATCCCATTACACCATTACTGAGATCTTGTGCCAAGTATTTCAGGTTCTGTGACACGCTCTTTTTCCCCAAAACCAATTAATGAGGTAGCATCTATTTTTAGTTGTCTTGCGTAGAGTTGTCAAGTCAGAAATATGGTGACCAGATAACTAATGAGGTTAGGATTTGCTCCAATGCATGAAATACAGCATGAGAAAAGACCAGATGGTCTAACAGGTTGCTTTGAGAACCCACTCAGTAATAACAATAAAGTTTTAGAAAGAGTCAGGGAAGAAGGTCAACTAGTAAAGATGGTAATCCAGTGGGGAAGTGGACCTGCAGTGGGAAACAGACATTTCACCCGTGAACAGACTAACGTCAGACAAGGACTGCCGCCGCTCAGGAAGTGTTACACACAATGCAGTCGCATATTAATCCAGCAGCACCACGCATGAGGATAGATAATTACCATATAGGCCAGTACTTAACAATAGTATCACTACAACCACCATGCAGAGTCTTCAAACAAATCGACCACTTTTTAAAAAAAATTGGCACAGGAACTTCAGGTTTGCCTGCTTGCAGTGCTTACGGGTGCCTCAGGGGGTAGTACTGGGTCCAGTCTAGATCCTGCGATGTGTACTACAGCTTCAGTAGGGTTGACCTCTGACTAGCTGTGTATGAAATCAATGTATGGTGGTGGGTGTTAGCAGCTTTAGAAGGTTGACTTTGCCCTCAGCGATGTGAGCTAAGTTGAGCGTGGAACATGGAGAGAGGATGGAGGAAGGCCCCGATGAAGTGAAAATGCCCTGAGACAAACAGTTTTACTGTCTACACGTGTGTGGCTGCACTGCTGACACTCCCCGATATGACAACAGAATGATTTGTTTTCGTCTAGATCACTAGTAGATCCTTTATAAGCAACTCACTAATGTTTTAGTGTTAAACTGTAACTGTTGTCTACATTCACTCATGTAGCCAAACTGCTTATGCAGACCTTACGTAAGGACATGAGGAGTTTATTTGATGTTGCTGGACCTTTCCAAATTTGAGTTCTCTGCTCTAAGATTTCATGATGTGTATGAACATAGTTGCAGGAATTCCCGTTCTCTGAAGTATAGCATGTGGGTGTTGTGTTTCTGGGTCTTGCTAAGGAATGAGGTCTTGTATACGATGAAATGTCAGATTCTATTTCTGCAGATGAATACACCATTACTGTAATTGCTGTAACTAAAATGAATGTTGTGAGCCAGCGTGCTAATCATGGAAATAGCTAATTACTTCTGGGAGTGGTGGTGTGGGAGGAGGATCCATGACTGCGTGAACCGCTGTGTATTTTTCTTATGTCGTGATGAACAGCTTGCCTCCTCAGAGAGTCAAGGTGAAAAACAGAGACGGCGCCTTTTCAGAGGTTCCCTTTAACCTACGGTTAGCCACATCAGGCGCACACGACCCCATCTTTTCTTCCCAGCTGACCCTCTCCAGCCTGTCTTCTCCATGGGAAAGTGGCGGAGGGGAAAAAAGTGAGAGCACTATATATAGATTCTTGATTGACGTCGACATTTTGTTCTTTCGTCTGAAGCGGTGGTCATTTTTTGAGCGTCAGATGTAGCTCATTTCACCATCGCAGTGATTGATTACCAGTAATAGCTTCGATCGATTTCTGCCTTTTTAATTTGGAGTCCGGTCAAGTTAATTTTCAGTTCTGACTGGTCCCAAATGGATGATGTAGTACAGCTGAGAGCATGGGGAATTTTACTCCGGACACAGAGGGATTACAATCCATTTAACTGCCATAAAATCAATTAATGAAATGGACTATTTAAGAAATAAAACATGACAGGTGGTGTGATGGAGCGGAGTTACGCTTACCATCCAAAAGTTGATTGTTTTCCTGTGACAGGATATCGCTAGGAGTTTTATTCCTCTCATGCCACAGCAATTTACCAATGATCCATTTTTAGTTACATTTAACGTTCAGTCAAACTTAGTTCCTGATCTCGTACATGATATAGCAGCTATAAACTTAATTCTCTCTCTTTAAGTTAACAAGAGCAAAAATCGCAGCTTGTCACGTTACTGAGAAACCACAAATAAGTGTAAACTCCTCTGTCCTGAAGACGGCGGAAAACTGAAAGTTGCAGCTTTCCCTCGGACACCGGAGACTCCATCCGTAACTGCCAGAAGCGCATTAATGCAAACCTGTGATTTGCAGCTGCTTTTATAGAAAATGAATGACCTTCTGACCAATCAGCATCCAGCATTCTGTGTTTCTAAAAGCCTTTAAAAGCCCTGCTGGATAAATGTAATACAAAATGCAACAATAGATGTATATGCCATAATTGTATCTCTCTTTTCAAATCCCCTGGAAGGTTCCCAGTGTTCCTACAGTGACCTATTTAGAGCAGCAATTGAAAATGTGTTTGCGCAAAATTACATTCTTCCATCATCTAGCTCCCACTGTAGCTCTTAGCAAAGGTGGACCTTTGTGTTTCCTCATACCTGGAGGAGCTCCATCTCACCCAGGACGCAATTCTTCATCCTCATTCCCCCTGGTCTGGTTTTGGTATGGGTTTCTCTTCCTACTCCATCATGCCACCAGGGGCTGCCCAAATGTTTACGCATGAACTTATCTCCCAGAACGCAGGAACCTTCTCTATTAATCAGCAGCGGCTTCGCCTTCGGGAACCAGAGAGCATTTAACGAAGGATGCATGAGGAAAAAAATGCCCAGTAGAGAGCGTGTAATGAGAGAGGTGGGCCCGTGTGCACCTGGCGTGTTGGGCCACGTGCCCGTCCCGGATACCTGGCTTGGGGAAACACGATCATACACTCTCACACTCGACGGTAATTTATAGACTTAACCTTCTGAGAGTTTCTTTCCTCGTTAGGTATTGTGTTACAGAACAATTCTCTAATGCATGCGGGCTCTGCGCTCGGGATGCTCCTGGTGATTAATAGTTTAGCTCAGCTTTGCGTGCACTGTTGCTATGCCCATTTTAATTAGACTGCCATTGATGATAGATTCCAACACGTAGTCCTATTATGCAATCAAGTCCGTGTAGGGACTTGCGTGGTTTAGAGTTGTTAAGGTGTCACGGTTTCATGGTTAGTCACAGTGTATGATTGCACAATTACCTCACTGTTGCCTTTTTCAAATGAATCTCTTTTCTTTTTCTCATATCAACACGCGTCGTTTTCTCATCGTATGACAATGTACAGAATCATGTATCTGTGTAAATAAATTCATATTCATCTCCAGCTGAAACCGTGACGAGTCGAAGAAAACAAACCAATCAAATATAGGTGAGGTGTATATATAAGGGTGTGTCGACAGTCGTGTCACCTGTCAAAAGCTTATAATAAAGATCCGAACAATAAGTGTCTATTAAAATGAGGTGTGTGTGTGAACACATGGGATTTTTAGTGTGATCATGGTGAAATCCGTGATTTATACAAAGCTCACACTCGTGCCGTGTGATCTTACCCGACACACGCGTAATTCCACGAATGGTAAGGATCTCGACCGAACTGGTCCTGTTCTGTTGTCCGTGTGGTTGAAGCCTCGGACAGCGGTAACGTTTGGATCCTTCTGGTCAATTTCCTCTGCGTGATGATTCCGTCTGAAAGCCTGACTTATTTCTTTAAGGTTGAAGACAGAATCCGACTGAGAGCTCGGGCAGAATTAAAAAATGCGCACAACGTACAGCTGATTGACTGAACGAATGCGCGTCTCTGAGATGCTAGGCAACACGATTAATAAGCTGACCATCGATGCACAAGCTCACCCCATGCACAAGTCGGTTATGTAAGTGGAGAAGGAGCGCACACTGCGCCCATATAAACAGTCTCCGTGGAATCCGCGGTCGGAATGGACTGGCGAAAATCTTAAAAAATGATGGTTTGTTTAATTCGTGCTTCCCGACGCCATAGCTGAAAGAGAGCGTCTGCTCGACACATTATTCGCTTTACACCCCTAAATAACAGGATGAGTATGAAGGTCGGAGGCGTGAAGCAAGATTGACAGCGTTCTATTACAGAACCTCGCCAGCGATGGGCATGTGGAAGGTGAGTAATGATGTGCCGGGCGAACCGACACCCCACATCCTCCTGACCCCCTGCTGCCACTGGTTATTGCTGCCATCAGCCGCACGCATATCATGAATGCATCTGCATTAATGGAGACTCGGGGAGGCGAGCGAGCGCTTGTCAAGATGGATGATCGAATCATTCAGCTTATTTACCGAGCTGAGGCGCTCGCCGGCGTCAGTGTGATCGCTGCAGCCGGAATCCTCCGAGACACCTCAGGTGTCGTGAGGTGAAAATCCTTTACGACATTTATTAACATAACCTCAGCTTGTTTTGTGACCGATTAAGACCACTGCAGACTTTTTACACCTTTTGTGTAGGAATTGTAACGCAAAAATGCACCTTGTTTTAAAACAAGCAGACGAGCCAATCAGTATACGGATCTGGAATGATTGACGAGCGTTCATAGTCACTGACCCTCCGGAAGCCCCGCCCACTTTCCCCTTCTTGCTCTGAATCGTTTGCTTCTTTTGATCTACAGCAGGAGAAATGCTCTTTAGTTCCTGTTGTCTTTGTCCCGTAACACTTTTTTGCAGATTTTCTTCACTTCAGAGGCTTTAATATCCTCCAGTAGCAAATGTCAGTTTTGCAAATGTAAGAGAAAAAAGAAATCAGGTGGGTTTTTTTTTCTCAAGTGAGCTGATTGTTTCATTTAAGCCGTTTGCCGTGGGGGATTTCCACGCCAGCCGAATCTCAAACACATTAAAGTGAGCTTAGTGTGAGAGGAGAAATCAATTGTGCTCACCTCCACCACCGCAGCCGAACGCGGGAATGCGATCAATTTAGCCAAGCTAAAAGTGCTGCGCTATCACTGTGTCATGTCCAATTACTTTCCTGTTTCGTGCCTCGCACAATTAGTCCTGAAAAGGAAGCTCTCTTGTATTTTCATTTTTTTAAAAACTGTAGCTCCCTAAAAAATGAGCTTTTGAGTGAGAGGTCAAGGGTCCTCCTTAAGAGCTTTCCAACTCGACTCCTTATTGATCCTAGCAGCTCTGAGGAGGGAATAAAAATATCATACACACCACTTTTCATTCCTGTAACACGTTTCACATGGTTTCGCTCCTGTTTTACTTGGCAACGCTGTGCTTAGCTGTGACTGGGAGACTCCACGATTGTGCCGCATTTCAGCTTTGCTCAATGAAACTTTATTTCAAACGCAGATGACAATCCCTTACGTTTACAAGGTCACTGGTGTATTTTGTTCTTCAGTGTTTTTCAGTGTAGAATTAGCAAACGCACACACAAACTGACCAGGGTCCAAGTGAACCACCTCAGGATAGTCATGATTTATTTCAAATATTTGAATGTTATGACTAATTTTGCAAACTTGCTGTACGTCTTGCAGTTTTCATGACACTACGGTTATAAAATGTTTGTTTTGGGTGAAATTCCGAGCTTGTTAGCTCGAAGGATTTCACTGCAAACAAACCAATTAGCTCGCTTAAACAGGAAGTTCTGGAAACCTTTCATGTAGGAAGACATGAGACAGCAGCCGAGACATGTTTATTAACTCCGATGAAGGTCTGACTGCAATCATATATACACGAGATAGATGTGCGTGTGCGTATCGTGTTAACGATGATGGATGTGTGTAATGAAGGCTCGTAAACTGGTGGCACTTTTTTAGTTAGTCATTAGCCTTCGACTCGGACGCATGGAAAGTGAGAGTTACTGTTGGAAAACGAGTGTGTACTCATGCACAAATGCCGGCGAGTACTGCAGATGGCTGTTCTTTGAACACACACGCACACACACACATACACGTGCACCCAGACTAGACATTCCAGCTGAGCTTTTAGATTTTATTTGGACCTCTTATACTTTATACATGCTGGCATCAATTCAGCTAATTAAGCCAGCTAAAGAACATCTGTAAATGTTTATTATAATTATTTCATGCAAAAAAAAACCCCTATGAACTTCCACGACCTGCTCACATACCTTTTAAACGTTTTTAACTCGGCAAATTAGCGTAACATCGTTTAACACATTTCCAAATCAATAAATAAAACGATCCGCACGTTCCTGGCTCCTGGGATCTGTGCAGGTCGCTCGTCATGCTCCTAATAACCATTCCCCATCCCATCTAGATTGGGTGTGGCATCGGAATGAGTTACCAGCACAGCAGGTAGCGTCGTCTCCTCACAGCTCCAGACTTACTGTCTGGGAGGGTTTCCTCTGGGTTCTCAGGTTTCTTCCCAAAGGCCTGAATAGAATTTACTACTAAGTGAACTTGGATGAAGGAAAGTTAACAACTAAATCTGAACTATATACACACTGAATTAAACCTCTCAACAAGTAAATGAAATACATAAATAAATACATGGAAATAGAAATAAAATCTGTATTAAAATTGCAGTACAGATAAACAACTATTACAAAGAATTAGCATGCTAGCAACTTACCACGTTAGCTAAACACTTCTTCCTCTAGATACTAGCTAGCTAACTGGTAGCTCTGATTAATTAGCACTCATGGTCTGTTTCTGGATTTATTTATTTATTTAAGAAATAAAATAGTAAAACAATCTAAATGAGCTGATTTACACAGCTGTTGTACGAGTTAGCTGAGAGCTGGGATAAGTGCGCTCAGCGGTCTGTGTAGTCAATTGTGCTTTATGTACAATTTACTGAAATGACTGAGAAAAGGGAAAACGATACAATAAAATAGAAAACATCTGTCCATTTTGTGACGCCTGAAACACAAAGACCATGTTTTCAGACTTATTTGTGAAATATAAGAAAAAAACACATAAATGAAAACGGAGAAAAAAAATCAAGTGTGAAGTTGCTAAACTTCTCCCACTGGGATTAAATCTCTCTGGATGAAAGCATCTGCAAAATGAATAAATGGAAATGAAACCCAATTTGCATAAATATATAATTCTGCACCAGGAGAGACCTGCGAGAATGACCCCCCCCCTCTCTCTCTGTGCCTCAGTCTCTCCCTCTCTCCCCCTCTCTCCCTCTCGCTCTCTCCCCCTCTCTCTCCCTCTCTCTCTCCCCCTCTCTCTCTCTCCCTCTCTCTCCCTCACCCCCCC
>JAQMYM010000006.1:92184-104508 GCA_030014255.1 Parauchenoglanis ngamensis
ATTTCAATGCTTTAGCAATACTGTACACGTTTATGGTCATGCTAATAAAGCTCTTTGAATTGAATTGAATTGAGAGATAGAGAGAGAGAGAGAGAGAGAGGGAGAGACAGAGAGAGAGAGAGAGTTAGAGAGAGACAGAGAGAGAGAGAAGGAGAGAGAGGGAGAGAGAGAGGGAGAGACAGAGAGAGACAGAGAGAAGGAGAGAGAGGGAGAGACAGAGAGAAGGAGAGAGAGAGAGAGAGTTAGAGAGAGACAGAGAGAGAGAGAGAAGGAGAGAGAGGGAGAGAGAGAGGGAGAGAGAGGGAGAGACAGAGAGAGACAGAGAGAGAGAGAGAAGGAGAGAGAGGGAGAGAGAGAGAGGGAGAGGGAGAGGGATCATGCTACGCTCTCTGAAGTAGAAGAGTTTTGTAGTTTGTCTCACAGTGATGTTACAATTAGCACAGATTCACATTAAATCAGAGAAAAGGCACTACTGATTAGTTATGAACTGATGTGAGTGTGTGTGTGTGTGTGTGTGTGTGTGTGCGTGTTAAACATAGTAAGTTATACAGCATTAGCCACTGCGCTAAATAGGCCTTCTTGTAGTCAACGTCACATATTTCCTCCTGACGGCTGTCATCCTGTGCTTATCAGCCTGCCTCAGAGGATAAAATGACTCAGACGCTGTGTGTGTGTGTGTGTGTGTGTGTGTGTGTGTGTGTGTGTGTGTGTGTGTGTGTGAGAGTTTGTCATGAGGAAAGAAGAGAAAAGCATAAGGGAGAAAACTTTAGCGTGGCTCTGACCCCTTGTGCTAGTAAACCAGCTAACGTTACACAACAGCAGGAAGAGATTGTATTTATTCTGACAGTAAAGAAGGAGGATAGATAGAAAGAATAGCATAATTTTTTCTAAAAACAGGATCAGGGCCAGTCTTAACCATGGCTATAAGCCAAAAACACAACTAGGGCTAGCAGGTGAGCAATGCTGCTTTTAGCCATTTGGCTAAACAGGTGGGATTTATTTGTCCAAATTGTGTACTAAAAGGTCTACATATGTATATTAGCTAAGACAAAACACTCCTTTTGTTTTATGTCAAGTTTTCACAAAGCATGCAATTAATTTAGCGGCTAGTCAGACGCGAGCCTCCGGGACCCAGGCCTGCGTTGATGAATTATCCCTAAATCACTTGAAGCTGGAGATGAGCAACGAACCCAATCAAAAAAGCTTCAGGTTGATGCACTGCGTGTCTCCTTCAGAAATATAACACTGCACACCGCCTAAGAGATAGCAGCCTCGAAATACGGACGCACTGCTGACCCAGGCTACCGCGTCCAAAAATCAGAATATAAACATCATTTGGCCAAGGCACGATTGCTCCCAATGCTAACATCTTTATCGTCTGAGGACGAGCTCGCAAAGGTGATTGAAATGCAAATGCGGCCCTTTAAAACAACACCTCCACCCCACTCTGTGGCGTGTATGCTAATAGCGCCCTGTCTCGCCAAATGAAAGTAAGCACTTCACCTGGATGTGTAGTTTTCCTCCTCACCTAGTTAGAGTTTATGGCTCTTCCACACGAACCGGCTACCAGTCAATTTGGATGTTTTTCATCCATAATAATCATCATAGCACTCAAACCGATGGAAAACGTTAAGGTTTGACAGGAACAGGCTTTCAGGCTTCCGTCGGGATAGATTTGCGCACGTCCTCCATTATGCGCCTTTAGCAGCATCGCAGAAACAATTAGCATGTTAGCGGTGATGCTGTCACTGTGCTATAAAGCGACTGACAGTCGGCATGCGGTGCACGTAGATGTAATTAGCTGTCAGTGGAAAAAGGCATGATGGGCTAATAGACCTGCCAAACCATGAGCTGAATTCTGAGCGGAATTTACTGCCAAACTTCAGACCGCTGACGAACCTCCAGATTTAAGAGCTATCAGAAGTTACGCACGTGGGGGCGGAGTCTGGCTAAAACAGAGGTGAAGTGAAACGAAGTGAATCGTTTGTAGATAAAATTTAAATTTACGATTTCATCACCTCCATTTAGAAACTTGGTTAAGTTGCGCAGAGAGACTGTGAGCTAATTATATAACATAACAGTCTGTGCTGGATCAAGTGCTATTCTCGGAGCTGCTGGACGATGAGTGTGGAAGCCGCTGTGTTGAATTAAAGCAGAGACTAATGTGTTCATTCCGGCTAGCACTGTTCCTGCAGTCACATATCGGTGATATGAGACTCCTGTTAGTGTGTTAGTATGTTAAATGCAGCTCATTAACAACCTGCAATAATGTCTTTGTTTACCACAAAGCCAATTACACACCATTTTGTGTCTTATCCTTTATTCCTTTATATGGAAATGTACTAATTATGCAGTTTTTTACTGCAAATAACCAAGAAAATGCATATGGCGTGCTTTGGTCCTTTTCTTGCATGAATATGAATTTCCTCGACCCCGTGTTGGAGGCTCGGCGGCTCAGTCTGCTTCCTGTTACTTCGCTAATTCATTCTAATTGCACATACTTTTGACAATATTATGCTAATTGGATTGTTCTTTCAAAAAAAAAAAAAAAAGCTCTGCGCTCGTCTATCGCTAAAACAGCATTTGCTTTGTGCTTTGTAACTATCTGCAGACGTGTAGAGAAATTTCTCCTTGGTGGAAAAAATGCTTAATGTGATCTTTTGAATCATCTGTTTTTGAACACGGAGTGCTGTAACACCCTTCTGCTCCTTATTAAGAGATGTCCAGATTTTAAAGAGGGAAAGGTCAGCGTGTTTAGTAAATGGAGAGTAATCGGTCCCTTCTTTAGTCTGAAGAGATTCCAGGATTCCTTCTTTTTAAGGCCCTTTGAAGCATGTTATTATGTCTGTAACAGTGCATCAATCAGTGTCAGAACCAGGCTCCATTATCTATATAAACGCTTGTAATACCCATAGAAGAACTCACAGACGACAGGACAGGCACTTTTAGTTCTCCTTGAGTCTCGTCTCAGATAAACGCCGCTGAAAAGACATGACGTGTTGTTTACGAAGCGTCATGCCGACCTCAGCAGTCTGTGTCTTACCTGCCTCACGCCGTCCACCCTGTACGTGATCTGACAGGACTGAAGCAGCAGTGAGCTCGGGAGCTTAAACACGTCTCTGGTGCGGCCTCATGACCTGTCGCTGGGGCGGAGCGGCGGAGCTACTGAAGGTGCACTGAAGGGAGGTTTGTTTGGCCTTACAGATTTTACTTGAATACCTCTGGTGTATACGGTTCCTTACTTCCTGCTCCTGTCTCATTTACAAGGCAGACGTACTCGAATCACCTGCTTACGGAGCACGGCCTTGCTAATGGAATCCAGCATTCAGTGGAAAAGTCACCCTGAAGTAGATGCTGTTATTACATGAAGGAGACGAGCGGTGCTCTTCACTTCAGGGGGAAAAAAAAGGAAATTTTTTCTGATCTGATTGCTGGGTAAAAATACGGAGCGCTTCTCTGCGTGCTTCGGAAAGAAACGCGCTGTGGTATTTTTTTTCCGAAATCTATCGAGTGGTACAGAACAGATAAAAAAATGAATGAGCGGTGAATGAGCCGTTGCTATGGAAACGATAACGGAGTAGAATGAGCGCATTAATGTGCTGTCGGTGCTGCTGTTAGAGAGATTTAATCAACACCTGGCGACCAATCAGGATGTTTAGGTGTAACAGAGGTGGAAGAAGGCAGGGTTTGATGAAGGCAGGGTGAAAGGTTCAGTGAGAAGCCTTTGCCTGGACGCTGCCCTCGTTAGCGTCCGCATCCACCTTTCACGAGCGCGCCCTCCACAGCAAGGCCAGATTAGTCATGGCCTGACATTTGCAGTCGACTTTGGCTATCATCAATATGGATGCAGCCTTGTAAATGACATTCCAGTCCTCACGGTACTGCTTGGATGGAGTTTTGCGAGCGCACGTTCTCTTCATCGAGCGTTTTTATTATTGACCAGATTCAGAAAAAAGGGAGGACGGTGCGCAGCTGCCATCGACTAGCCGTCACTACATGGGCCAAGGAAGATTGCTCTACCTTATGTTAGGACTGCTTAATGGTACACGTGGTAAATCATAACTTAACCCGAGCTGCTGTTTCATCTCTCACGAAGCTTCCAGAGGTGCTGATTTTCTCACGTATGACTCACGGTGCTGTTAAGCTTCTTACAGGCTTCACTTCACTTTTCTGCTTGTTTGTGAGTTGCAGAGCTAAAGGACCCATCCCCGGCTCATCGTGCACTTATTTGCAAAAAAATATCTGCAGCAGGTGAAAGGTTGGAAGAGAAAAACAACTCGTTTCTTTCTTTTATTTCTCAGGACAATCACTCTTCATTGCGATGTCTTTGTTCACATCAGGCAGTTACTCGCGCGCAACCTAAAGGAAGCACGAGACGCTAAATCGAGGTCATGACGTCGTAACCTGTGAGTGTGCTGCTGAAAAATACAACATTTTTGTAGTTAATCAGCAGTTTGTGACAATGTCCATCGCTGGAGTGCCATACAAATGAAACTGAAGTGAAGCGGAGACTCAGAAGCTGAGAGAAATGAATCGCTGGAATGAAATGTACAGACTTATTAGTGGACTCTCCAAGCACTCAGAATTCATAATTAGCTCTCCTGTGTGTTGCTCGTGCTCATTTACACTAGACAGCTCCATCTGAAGGAGTGCAGTCGACAGATGAAAGCAAATCAAACGTCTTTTGGAATATGATTCAATTTAGAGCTGAAGGACAGAGACCAGATTCTGTGTGTGTGTGTGTGTGTGTGTGTGTGTGTGTGTGTGTTTTAATTATATGAAGCTCCGTAAGCTACAGTACACATTAACATTGGCGAGATTGTTAAAATACAGTAAAGGTTTGAGCGTTACGTGCTGCGCTAGTTAGCACTCATAAATATTTAGACTCTTTTCCACGCGAGCCCGGCACCGACAGTGCGCTTGACTGACCAAGCCGTTATTATTATTGCTGAAATTCATTTCACCTCTATTAAGGATTATATAAAGCAAAATCCCTCGACGTTTCAATTTCCCCCGCCGTCTTACTGAAGCGAGGTACGCTTATACAAGTACAGGATTATTAAGAACTTGCCCGTTAAAATGTAATGGACTAAAAATAGAACAACTCATGTGGCACAGATCCTGTAAAACACATCATAAAGTTAGGCGATGGAAAGGATTCACCCTGTTAGACTTCACCGCAGGATAAAAAAAAAAAAAAAACAGTCTCCGGGGGAAAATGGAGGAATTCTTATTACTATTTATTTATTTTTTTGAGCTGAAGAAGCTTCAGTAAGTCGAATTCTTATTGACCTCTTCAGGACTTTAGAGAACTATGTTCGGCGGCTCACGTTAGCCTGGCGCACGGCCCGAATCCAGGAAACGTGGCCGTCGCCTTTCCTTCCCGACGCCAGGCTCGGTATGGAACTCTGAAAAAAAGAATTTTTAAGCACTGGACCAAGAGACACGCGCAGAAGGGGTCCGTCAGGTGTTCAGGTCAGGTGTCAGGTGCTCTGTAACAGCAGCTCTGACAGTAGTAGTGCAGGTCTATATTAATGCGCTGTCTCACTTGGCCTTGGCGTTTTCCTGTAAAGTTCGTGTTGTGTAAGGAGTTAGTTCAATCGCACAGATCTGACCCCAAAGCGTTCTGATTACAGCGCCGGACTGAATCAGACCGTGTGCTTTTACCGACCGTCCCCTAGAGCCGCCTCCGTTTTGGACGCGCAGGTGTCGTCTCTAATACCTGTTCTCCCGCGCTGCCCCTGCCCCTGTAGCTGTACCTTAAACAAAGAGGAAGCACTCCTGCTATTGTCCAGGTTGACAAAACCGCAGGCGTGGATTTCTCCTGACTCACAGCTTGTCCTGCTGTCTGATCCTGCACTTTAACTGATGCTTTAACGCCGGCTGCTGCCTCTCGCGTGGCGCGACTTGAGTTCCCGCTGAGCCCCCGAGGCATTGCGGTAAGATTCGCAGAGCCAACCATGGGACTTTAATGGTCCATTAAGAGCGGCGGAGTGTCTCAGCCCTGCCATTACGGAGAGAGACGTGGATCTCCAGTCCCAACGGCCCATTTGTCACTTTACACCTCTCTGAGTGTGTGTTCTTAAAATTCTCTGCTTTATGACAGGGAGTGGTTTATCCTGGCCTTGACTGAGCCAAAAGCTGCCTTTTATATATATGTTTTCTTCATTACTTGCTCCAGCGGCGTTACAATACACCGTGATAAAGAAAATAACCTGAGATATAGAACATGTGCTTAGCGTTCTCATTCCTCCGCTGAACGAAATGAAACAGAAGTTGCAGATTTTGGTCCTACTCGTGTGTGTATAAGGATAAAGCAGCCATCCAGTCGAGGTTCATGTCGATGAGTTGAACTACACAGAAATGTAACATACGGACCTTTTTCACAGCCAACTCTATGCGGTTTTTTCCTTCAGCATCCACTTTAATAAACGACGCCTTTCCGTGATCACCGTGCCGCGAAGTTTTTAGTTTTGTAGACAAGACGATCTCCTATTTATGGAGCTCGGCACATGACAGGAAAAGAAATGATTTCGAATCGAGCGAATAGAGCTCGTGGGAACCAATGGGAACCTTTTTGTGTCATGAGCTCCGTACCTTCTAACCGTGAAGATTGGAACAAAACAGCTTTTAAAATCAAGTGGGCTTCGAGCATGTTCTACGTAGCGGTGGTTGAAACGGAGCGGCGCGACTCCTCCTCTCGCATCCTCACCTCCGTCACCTCGGAATCTACATCCAGATTCCTGTCATGCTGCTTTGTGACAATGCCCGTTATTAACTGTGCTTTATAAATAAAACCTGAATGGAAAAATGGGATGCGGAGGAGAAATGAAATTCAAAACAGGCCCACAGGGTCAGGGTCTCTCTCCATTCACGCAGTAATGAGCAGGACGGTTAATCGTTACTCGGGACGCCATTTCTTTTGCGCCGTGACCCTGAGCAGGCTTTTTACAGCTTTTTCAATTGCTTTGGCACATTTTTCTGAAGCATTTGGTTCTGCTGTCCAGTACAACAAAATATTTCATCAACAAAAGGCCAGAACTCGCTCAGAAATATTTAACTCCTGGTTCAAAATGAAATCAGGGTTCTGAAGTGAAGCTTATTCTAATGCCCTGTACACGCTGTAGGATTATGAAGCAGTCCAGACAAAAAGTATGGTTTCAAAAATACTGAATGCACAATAATAATAATAATAATAATAATAATAATAATAATAATAATAATAATAATAGGAGCTTCTTATTTGAGCATAAATCCTGCTGATGTTTAAGATGCGTTTATCGTAACCGAGTGATTCGTGTCATGTGACGTGTGTGAACGAGGTTCGAGCGTGCATAAGGCAGAGCTGGGAGGTTGCACGTGCACTGAGGAGACGGCAGATTTTTCCTGTTAGCATAATCGTTGGAGATTGGAAAGACTTGAGTGCTCTTTGTCGATGGCAAGCTGCTTTAATTAGGCAAACTAATCAGACGCCTGTTGTGCAGAGGAGCGGGAGTTCGCGTGCTGACGCTGAGGCTAGCCCCCCTCCAGGAAGGGGAAGATATCGTATGAATTGCTCGTGATTCCTTTCCTCAAAGAGCCTTCAGAAGTAGCGGGTTTAGTTCTTTAATGAATGAAAAAAAATGAAATAGGAAATTGAAATGATAGTTGGTTAAATAAAGACTGAAGGGTCTGAAATACGTATTGCGAAGCTGATAATGAGCAAGGAATGATCGAATCATAAACAGTATAAACTGTATATATCCAAACACACACACACACACACACACACACACACACACACACACACACACACACCTCTCCAGCTGTGTGACAGCAGCACTTCTTTAAATCTACTTTACTGATGAAGGACCTCTGTGCAGAACAACACATTCACAACCTGGACATCTAGTAATTTAGCTCTCTGTGTGTGTGTGTGTGTGTGTGTGTATGTGTGTGTGTGTGTGTGTGTGAAAGCAACACGTTAACACCAGTCGCAACAGAAAGTCAGCGACACGAAGCTGCCGTCTGTGCAGGAGTTTAAACACGGCAGCAGGACGATGTGAAGGCCGCCATCGTGTCCTCGTACCCGTACTCTGCCTCTGGTGGAACATGATTTCCCCGAAGACGAAAGCCGGCTGTGTGGATTTTCATAACCTTTAAACAGTACGAACGTTCAGCTGTGAGCAGAAAAGACTCAGACGCGATTCAAGGTCAATTCACAAAAGATTTGGTGGTGAATCAGAAAACATTCAGGGGTGAAATAAAGATTAACCTATTTCTTCGTGCTGTCGATTGTAATCTGCATCTATACATTTTGAATAGATTGATAGACAGGCGTACAGGCAAAAATAAAGTTAAAGCTGATTTAAATGTAACTGATGTTAAGTGGACACACTAATGTTCTCTAAAGAGCAGACTGGCTTGATACGAGACATCATCTCAGCGGTTCTGATTGGATCCGGAGGCTCCGAGAGTCAATAACACTGCTCAGTCTTTCCACACCGTTGCAGATGGCTGCCGTCTTCTCCTCCGCTGCTGGTGGAGCCGTGGCGTTCGTGAAGGAGGAGCGTGCGCAGAACGGGCCGCTGTGAAATCTGTGAAATCGATTGAAAACAGGAACTAATGTGAACGAAATAAGCGAAGCTAATCTGGCCCTTACGGAAAAGTCAAATGATCGGATGCGCTGTTGCCATAGAAACGATACCGCATTAGAAGGAGTGCATTAATATAAACCTGCGCTACTGTCTGCGCTACTTCTCTAGGAAACTAATCAACACCTTCTGACAGATCCAGCGCTTGATTGTAGCTTTTGAAAATGTTCTGCTGTTGCCTTTTCCTGTAAATACTGAAGAGTAAAATGATGAAGGCTGAGCTTCTTATCCTATCACTGAGCTAATAACATGGACAGTGACACTACACCTGTTTCCAGGCAACATGGTTTGTGTCCAGCTTCCCCAAATGGAAAAGCACGAAAAGTACACCGTTCTAGTTAAGTTCTGAGTGTTCTGGAGCTGAAAGCCCGGCTCTAATGCACTAGATTCCATACGGTGTATTTATCAAAAGCTGTTCAAGGGCCACAGAGGAGGAAAAATAAAACAAATCCATTATTCATTAAGGAGACACAGAACAGGCAGCAGAGCAGTAGGTACATTCCAGCTGTATCCTGCATTATTCTGCTGTTTTGAAGGTTTGATCAGAGGCGTGTGGTGCAGAGGGCTGCTGCGATGAGAACCGTCAGCGTCAGTATGCAGTTCCACAGCTGGGAGAATGTGCTCAAACCCCGGAGCTCTGCTCCTTACACCTCCAGATTTTTGGGCATATTACACAGACATTACTAAAGCACAGCTTCCAGCTCCTCTTTTACATTAACGAGACTTATTGCACGGAATTCCAGCCGCGAGATGATTTGCTGTTTCGTGTGCTGAAAGAAATGAGGAAATTGTTCCACTCTGATAGGATCAGTGTTGCCAACTTATCAAATTTGTCTCCGGATTTGTCGCATTTCGATTCCATGTTATTGACTTTAGTGCAAAAAAAAGTCTAGCAGCAAATCTTTCAACTTTTTGAGCAGAAGGTAACGACTGTCCGGGTTCACTCCCTCACCGGCGGCGTGTAACACCACTGTCCAATCACCAAACACCTCTGTTCCTAACGTCCAATCACCGATCTCTGCTCCTAACGTCCAATCACCGATCACCTCTGTTCCCACCGTCCAATCACCGAACACCTCTGTTCCTAACGTCCAATCACCGATCTCTGTTCCTAACGTCCAATCACCGATCTCTGCTCCAAACATCCAATCACTGAACACCTCTGTTCCAAACATCCAATCACCGATCTCCTCTGTTCCTAATGTCCAATCACCGATCTCCTCCCTGTTCTTAACATACATTACAGTAGAAATGTATAAACTCTTAAATATACTCAAAATATGAAGATAAAGTTATAGAGGTGTGTTTTTATTTAAAAAGCAAACTGTATCATCATTAAGGAGATTTTACGTATTAACACTTATGGAAGGAGTCTCCAGTGTCAGTGCTTTGCAACAGCCTGCAGTAAAGCTGTGACATGACTGTGTTTTTTACTCCAAGCAAAAGTGATGGAACGACTATTTACAGCTGCTGTAACATGAGTGAGAACAGGAACAAACTTTTCTCCACCACACGAGTCTAAACACAGAAAAAAGACCAACCTGTTGTTTAATAAACAGGAAATTGAAGCGTATCGATGGCGCAGTAATGATAAAGATGCTGTCTTAGCCCCAGGGTTTTAAATCTACCTGCAAATACTTGCACTGAAAGAAAAAAATCTTCTCCGTACTGCCCTGTGCGCCGGCTTGATAATTCTTCAAAAAGCACTTCAAGAGTGGGAACACCTCGGTAAAGCCTGCTAAATCGGCCTGAGAGCCAGGGAAAATCAGGTGGAAGCTGCTGAGCCTTGTGGGGCTGGCTGTTCAAAACTGTACATTACAGAAAAGGTCAACATATCAGTAAAAAACTCGTGCAGCTGCGCAGAGGAGGAGGAACGATCACGGGCTCGCTATTTTGCTGAGAAATGAAGGTTCCAGCTTTACCTCAGACTCTTACAAAGCTCTGCCACTGGAGACTCCTTCACACGATACGTAAACCTCCTGACAGATGGACGATGACACGTTACGCGGAGCGCCTGCAGTTAACGAGCTGCTTCTGTAGAAAAGATATCACGTTAATATAAACCTGTGACCTGAGGACGTTATAAGAAAGGAATCGTCCAATCAGAGTGAAGAACTGGTGGCGTAAATCTTGTTTGAACAATGTTTGAACTTTGCGTACTTCGTTTATTTCTTTAGGATTAGGCCATGGCGTACACTCTCCGGTACTGCAGGTGGCGCTGTTAAAGGTTCACGCCGGTTTCCGTGCCTACAGGAGGAACAGTGTGGCAGGGCAGGCTTATCAACGCCTGACAGCGAGAACACGTTTATTTTGTTCCACATTTACAAAGAAACCAAAGAGAAAAGAGGAATAAGATGCAGATGGATTGGGAGAAAATGAAATCAGCGGAGGATGCTAGTGACGCTCGGAATGAATGGCTGTGGCCACGCCTTGAGAAGGTCACCATGTGCACGCACGCACGACACGTCACGTGACCGCAGGACGGCTGTGCCTGTGTGAAGTGCTCTCAGGTCTCTACTCTGCCCATAACAAGTGCACGCCATGCTAGATTGGATCAGTGCTTTAAATGCAAGCCCACATGCAGCTAGCGCCCGCTGCCTTATTGACTTCAGCAATTCCGTGTTTTGTTAAAAACATGAGGGAGGTAATCCCTGCATTATCGCCGGACATCAGGGCTCAGCGCTACATTACAGCACTTGATTGAGTTTACAGGGAGAGGATTGCTTGGGTTTGTTGGTTTGTTTGTTTTTCCCCAGCCGTGTCCGGCGGTGCAGTTAGCCTCGCTGCAACCTGTATCGATCCTGCAGACATCCACATTACCTCAGGAGCAGGAGAACTTGTGGGGGAAATCAGCTGCTGATGGAGTTCTGTCGCAGCCACTTTATTTCATTCATTTACTGCTTTATTTATGAAGCTTGTAAGATGTCGGTGAGCACGCACGCACTTTCTGAACGGTGTGACGCTCACGCCGCGGCTCCCAGGGTCTCGCTTATTCTCCCCACTTGAGAAGAGAGATGTTTAGAAGCTGAAATTAGAGCACACTCTTCATCTTCGTCGGGGTTTTTAACCATGATTACTCGGTGAATATCGGCACACTTCGACTTCACGTTACGTAGGTAAGTGTTCGTTTATATTATTTAATTTCCACGTCCGAACATTACCTCCTCATGGACGCTCAGTTTGCTCAGGATCGCGCGCTCCGATTGCGTGCTTTGTTTTTCAAGCGTTCACGCAGTGGAGATCATTGCGACGGAGAGGCAAATTTTCCGGAGTCTTCTAAAGCTCAGGTCTCATGATCCAGATAACATTTTTATTAATGACTGCTCTGCCACGAGGACTGTGAGGACTAAAGAGCAGCCGAATCGAACAGGAGCAAGAAGACGATAAATACGCCGGCAAATATTTCTGTGCGGATTGAATCTGAGCCTGATTAGAATGGATTTATGCGGTGACCTTGTCCTGGGGAAAAGATGTTGACATTTGAAAGATGGCTTTAAAGCACTGCTGATTGTTGTGGAAGGAATAAATCACTTTTAGACATGGTGTTATGGGAAAATAATCAGCGTTACCACCTCCGAGTACCACAGCACAAGTGTCTTATTCTCCTTAGATATAAATATATATATACTCAGCAAAAAAAGAAACGTCCCTTTTTCAGGACTGTGTATTTCAACAATAATGTTGTAAAAAT
>JAQMYM010000006.1:110100-123780 GCA_030014255.1 Parauchenoglanis ngamensis
TGTTTGTTTTTTGTGTGTATATATATATATATATATATATATATATATATATATATATATACAGTCTTTTTTCCTTTCTAGGATTAACGGTCAATAAAAAGAACCTTCATTCAAATAAATGTCTTTTTTCAGCATATGTATGTTATTGAATAATCAGACTTCTGATTGGTCCAGGAACTGAATAAACAAACACACAATTGGTTAAACGATTTTCATTGAGTAATAAATACAAATAAATCAAACAGCAAATCAACTAAAGCAGCTTTACCAAAAGCGCTTCCATAAATAAACATCTCACAGAAAACTTTTTATTCACGTTTATGCGCCGTACACGTCCCTGTGAATGAGCGGTTACTATAGAAACGGTAACGTGCTAGAACGTTGATCGACGCTTCCTCTGCAGTGATGATCCAGGATGGAGTGGCGCGGCGGCTCGGGCGTCTTTAAACCGCCTGCGGTCTGCTTCTCTGTGCTACGATGTTTTTGAATTATTCAGTGCTGCTCCGTAATGAGTGTTCTTGGACAATTGCCGAGCGCTCACGTGAGACGTCTGCGAGTTACATCCGGAAAGACTCCATAATGTAGTATGTGGTCTGCTGAAGAAAGAGAAGGAAGAGAAGTAGCGTGATGGGATTAGGGCTGTCATTTCTCGGTTAATGTCTGAAAACTCAGCTGTGTGTGATCCAGGGAGAGCTTGGCAGTTGTTCTTTCACGTCAGCAGGCTTCAGTCTTCCAGTGGACTGATACGAATTAAGCGCTGAGTGCAGCTTTGCATCCATGGTGCTTGCATTTTCCAGGAACTTATCAGTGACGAGATGTCTTATTTAAAATAACCGCCGATCTGTCTCCACGCCACTAGAGGGCACCATCAGCAGAACACTGACCCACTTCTGGTTTTCCTAGCTCGCCCGATTCCCATCGTTTCCTCTTTCAAAGCCACTATACAGACTGCAGTTTTCACTTGCACTTTGCGCACTCTTGCCCGCTTTACTGTGCGCTGCATCAAGAGGAACAACGGGACCGTTTTTGGAATCGCTGTGTTGTAAGAGGAATAAAACAGGACGTGTGTTATAGAGAAGCGACTCTGCTCCACGGTGTTTTCCTCACTCTTGCAGATCTTCCTCACCCCAGCTCCACCGAACCTCAGATTATCTTGTTATATTTGCCAAAGCCTTGTCTCACACAACTTTCTCTTATGTAAGCAGCAGCGAGTGAGGAACTTTTTCAGCGCTATGTGGGTGGGCTCGTGTTCTCGAACACCACATTACGAGACCTTATTGTACACACAGAGACTCGACACACTCCGCGCTCCCTGTCGACACCTTCTCTTTTTTTTGGGCTCAAACATTGCGCGCTGATTAATCGTTTGAGAAACTTTCCTGTGAAGTCATTTTTATTTCACAGCTCCGAAGAGAGCACCAAAATTGCCCCGCTGCTAAATTCCGTTCTGTGCGCAGAAAGAATAAAGAACAACACTGTGACTTTTTTTTTTTTTTGCTCGGGTATGATTTTGAACAAAATGGTGCAGTTTGACATTTGATTAGTTTTCTTCTTATTCCGTTCCTTAGAAATATTAGACTCGCGCTCTTCCGCGAGCCTGCTGCCCTGTTAGCTCCGTTTGGAGTTTAATACTTCTGAAACGCGGTTTGGAATTCTGCAGCGACGAGCCGAGGGGAGTCACCTGTTCCTGGAGCGGCAAAAAGCTTCTCCGAGGACAGAAAGGACTCTCTAATTGGATTCTGCACACTCTTGGCATTCTGGCCTGGCGCCTCTATTTAGCGACATTGTCCTTTTTTATTTATTCAAGAAAGCAAGGACGAGACACGCCGAAGGTGCCGACGGTGGCCATCTCGTCTGGGATTCTCTCATGAATTTTTAAACATAAATAAATCAGGTCTTGTCATCTTCCTGTTTTCCTTTATTTCTAGCATCTCATCTGTGCCTGTATATAATAATAATAATAATAATAATAATTGATTAGGAGTAAAGCTCTCAGGCAAGAGTAAAGGAGTGGTGTAAGGAGTTATGGTTATCCCCCTGAAGCAGGTTTTTGATGATCCCTCTCCACGCCACTAGAGGTCGCAATCAGCAGAACACTGACCGTCTTCTGACGGTCTGAGCTCACTTCCTCGTTCAAGGACACTATAAAGTCTTCACTCACTCTTTGCGAAGTCTTGCCCTCTTCTGAGCTGTGAGAGAATCTCCGACCGGACCTGCTCTGTAGAAGCGTTCAGACCGCGCATACGTTACCTCGCCTCACACGCATGCTGTCGCTAGCTAGAGCAACAGTAAGGAAAAAGAAAACAACGAGGTTGCTAGTTCGTAATTAGCAGCTTTCAGGAGTGTCCCATGTTGGCACCCCTGCCTACTGTTATCGACACAGTGATTATGGAATTAGCAAACAGAAAATAGTTTTCGCCGTAGCAGGGGTCACGTGTCGCAAAGGTGCTCCAGCTAATCCGTGCACGTTGCTGCCGCTTTCTTCTTGCTGCCGCTTTCGCTTCTCCGCCGTTATTTCACCCCCTCGGAGCTTTTATTCCCTAATGAGATGTTTTCATTGCTAGTAATTAGCTGTGCTGGCGTGTTAGCGTGGTGTCAGTATAGGAGGCCATGATGATTATATGAATGATGTGTGGAAAGAGTAAGGGTGATTTCATGCTTTAGGGTTTTTAAATATAACCACACACACACACACACACACGAGAAGGGGTCTTCATGCATGTTAGCGCTAGCAGCACGGTTGATTAAATTATTTATTAAACACGGCTCTGGAGATTCCGGCCGGCGCTGCTGAGGACGTCACGCCGCCTTTTCTTTGTCTCTCTCTCTCTTTATTTCCTCGCTACCGTTAATCAGCGGTCTGAAATCAATGCGCTCGTCCTCGGACTGCTTAACAAACTCATCATGTACTCCACATGACAGACGTGTCGCAAGGCCGCATCCAGCCATTTTTTTCATAAAGCGTTACTGTACGCGAGATCGACTTATTAAAAAAACGTGGTTCGGGGCCGGTGTTGCAGCGTTAGTCTCATCGATCTGAGCCAGAAGGTAGGACTCGGCTTCGGGAACTCGAACAGCGAGGATGCCGAAACAGGCGGCGGCCGGCTGTTTGTCCCGTCTCTGCTTGTGATTTACGTGAAAAGGCGCCTGAGTGAACGACGACAAAGCTTTTATAATTAAACCCACATCCAA
The DNA here is from genome assembly GCA_030014255.1 of Parauchenoglanis ngamensis. Taxonomy (NCBI): domain Eukaryota; kingdom Metazoa; phylum Chordata; class Actinopteri; order Siluriformes; family Auchenoglanididae; genus Parauchenoglanis; species Parauchenoglanis ngamensis. The sequence goes on from JAQMYM010000006.1 coordinate 113,293, forward strand.
ATCGGAACAAGGAAGATGTCACCGAAATAAAAAACAGCTCTGCAGCGACGTCGTCTCACTTCCTGGAGGTTTTAAACTTGATCTCGGACCTCTTGGTTATTGCTTTAGCTCTTATTAAAACGTCACCCAGGACTAGAGCCATTAGAGCAGAAAACAAATCCTGTTTCTTGAGCCTGATCCCGCTCGACAAGCTCGGCTGATGCGTTGTGGGTATTTGTGAAGCTGACGTGCGACATCAGTCCAGATGTAACGTGCAGTCGTGCGAAGCCCTCTGTAAACGGGTGTGACGTGACTGTATGTACATATATGCGTCAGAAACAGCGGTGTTCTGCGTACTGCAGGAGGTCAGACGCTCCTTTGGGATTTTGGACATGACATCATCGTCTCAGCCAATCACGTCGCTGCAGAGCTTCAGCTCACATCAAACATCAGCCTGGAGAAACAGCACAACAGTCTGTAGGGTTTAATGTAGAATTTATTGTGCAAAAACAAAAACAAACCCCAAACCAGGACGGCCGGGCTGGTGCGAGCTGACAGGAAGGCGACGCTAACTCAGACGAGCACTCTGTGTGTGAGGAACACAAGCGCAACTTACCTGATCTTGTTCCATCTGCTGTTGACGTGCTGAGATGCTTTTCTGTTCGTGGCGGGTGTAAAGAGTGCTCATGAAGGACAGGAGGAGGAAAGGAAACGCATCAGCGTGTGTTAGCAAGATGTCAGGAGGTGGAGAATAGTGATTTGATTATAGTGTGAGGTGATTATAGTGTGTGTGTGTGAGATATCTGACCCCAAAGGGATATATAGGCTAGCACTGCTAACTGCTAAGCGCTCCAGGTCGAGGCTTGTGTGTAATAGAGGAGAGCGCATAAATCTGTGCCGCTGACACTGCGCGCGCGCGTGCGTGTGTGTGTGTGTGTGTGTGTGATGCCATCAATCAGGGTCAAACGCTTTAGCATACAGGCAAGCCTCGCTAATCGCCCTGGGTCATGTCGTGTTGTAGATGGAGTGGCGCACTTAAAACTTTGATAGACGTGAAAGATTTGCATGGCAACAACGCGCCATCTGTCAGGAGAGAAACCGTGTTCTAGTGAAAGCTCCAACCTGAGCTTCATCCCCGAAATTTTTCCAAACTTGTCTTACTTTGAAGCGAGCACGACTTTTTTTCAGCTGCTTCCCAGCAACGCGTCATGCCTTCGCTTACGCATGTATCCGGTGGCGTAGCGACACTCGTCCTGTCAGAGTCGAGCATCACGGCGAATCCGCACCACGTTCTACTGAGCATGCAGCGTCGGTATCCTGGTGGGCGTGGCCCACTGCTAATGATGTCGCCACACACACCCCGCCCCCTTTTTTTTTTCGGAGACAGACAGAGATGTGAAGGTCCACAGACACGCTGCAGCTTTAATGAACTTGTTCCTTTTAATCTTACTGGATATTGTTCCTGCAGGGCCTTTTGTTCAAACACACACTCGGGAGAAGAGAAGGGAACAAAGGAAAGAATTTAGGGTCCGTGCGAGATGCAGTTTCCATTCTGAAACCAAAACGTATCATTTCTGAGTGATTTTGGGGCTAAAATGAGGAGGTCGGGGAGGTTAGGTGTGTGTCTAGTGTGCGTTTTAAAAACTGCAAGAGCGTGTCGGGAAATGACAACAAAATCATTTTTCATCTGTTAAACAACTTGCTTTTTACTAAACATTCACACCTTAAGTACATTTAAGAGTTTATCATAATCGCATTAATGTGTTTTGTTTTTCCCCCCGACTACTTTATCGTATTTTATTCGTATTATTTGTTCATGCCGATTTAGAGCAGACCTTGCGGCCGATCTGTTTTGTTTTCCTTCGCATCGGGACATTTTTATTTACAGGAAAAGTGTGCTCGTTCACTAAATTGGCAGCTATTTCATGTTGCACGAAAAGTAGCGTTCTTTTCACATACGCAATTCGGACACCACAAAAACCGTCAGACTTTCACCTGAAGTGAAATGGGGTTTTTGTGGCTGCAGTGAAATCCAAGTCGACGCATCATTTCAGCGCAAATCGTTTCCTCTACCGTCCTCTCACCCAATCGTTCATTGTGCAGATTACTGCAGTCGCCATTCCAATCACATCTCTCCAGACCCGGTTCTATTAAAAGCAGCGTGTTTGGGGAATCGAGCAGAACGGCTAAGCGCGTCAGTTTGCAGAGAGAAAAAAAGCACCTTTTCTTACACATCGTAAAAAGCCTCTGAAAATCGACAAGAAATGAATCATTGATACTAAATTTTCCACGCAGATCCTGGCGCAAGTCGGAGATAAAGGTCATCCAGCAAACGATGTTGCTTAACGATTTTTATTTATCATTTCTTTTCAGTGATTCTCTGCACAGGAATTACTCATATAGACATTTATCAATGTTCTTTTCTAAAGAACACGACTTCAGGCGGAAATATGTCCGATACCTCGTTTGGCGAGTCATTAGAGGCAGTTACCATGAAATGCATTGATCTCAGTTTTACAATCTCTGCATCTCCTTTCCTTGAGCTCCTTCTTCTCCGCATTGATTGGAGCTTGAGCAGGTGCCAAAGTCTTTGAAAAGTCTCTGGAAAACGTCCTGCTGCTGCTAAAAAGGTGACGTTCGTTTGAGGCTCGGAAGCAGGTTAGAGTCCTGCCTCGGTCGAGCTGAGCCCAGAACAGAAGAGCTGGCGGTGAGTCCATTTCTGTTCGTCCCAGATCATCCAAACATTTATATAACTGATACAATAATATGAACCTCAAATACTCATCTGAATAATCCAAATTCCTCACGTTAAACTAGAAAAAGTCCAGGAACGTGTGAGCGTCGAAGCTGAAGAGAAAGGCCGTCATTTTTAATCCCTAGTTGTAAAAGACACCGCGTTGACCAGGGGATGTGGAAAGGCATGAGCTGAGGCTGACTCACGGCAGCTGTATAGATTGAAAAGTTCGCTAGCATGAGCTGAATGCTGCGTGTAGGAGCAGGACGACGACTCGGACTTCTTCTCGCTGCGGCGCACGTTTAAGCTTAAGTTTCTTACTTTCCTAACTCCTTACACCACTTCCTGTTTCCTGCGTCTGCCCCTGAGAAGAAAGGCAATCCAATTACAAGAAGAGTCCATATAACAGGAGAGGGTTTGACATTTATTACATGAGCATTGACCACCAGCATTCCTTTAATTAACTCTGTGAGATGTCATTGGAAAAGAATTAAATTAGCAGCGCGCTAAGAGAAGAGACAGTGCGGAGATGTTATGAGCTTCACGGAAAGACGTCGCAGGAGGAGCGATGTACTGCGGTTTGGATCGGGAAGTGGACGGCTCTCCTGACTGCAGACGGTGTTCCAGCAGCTTCCAGCTCATGGCAGGCCTGTGCCTCGATGGTTCCTGTGTTGTTCCCGACCATCAGAACCAGTTTCCTCTCGGCTGAGGGGGGCGGTTTGGGTCTTCTTCCCAGTAACTCCTCCCAGCAACCTGCACTCGTCAATCAAACCCTCTGTATGCTGTGCACAGAGAAGCTCCCAGCTGTAGTCACTCATCATCACTAACAGGAAGTTAAGAAAACCCAAAATAAATGAAAACGTTTTTTTGGCATACAATCACAAAATGCAACAGATTGGCAGTTCAGCTAAAAGTGACGTCTGGGTAAATATCCAAAACTTATAGATTTTCAAACATTACTTTTCCAAAAATAATTTCTATTTGAAAAACATTTGTATGGCATTAAACATATTCCACAGAGACCGCTTTACAGACAAGAAACGTAATGGAGGTTTTGCTGCAGCACAAAGGAGCGAGTGCGACAGTTAAAGCCTCTCAGTGGTAGCTCAGTCGGCCTGCTGGTCGGAAGGTTGTGAGTTCAAGTCCCAGCGCTGCCACTGCTGGGCCCCTGAGCAGGGCGCTTAACCCTCAGCTGTATACATGATATATATGTAAGTGGCTCTGGATAAGGGCATCTGCTAAATGACCTAAAGGTAAGTCTCCAGAGGAACCGAGGCAGATTGTCCAAATCTTTCCTTATAAAACTGCACACACTGTACCGGGGGTTACTGTTAAAGAAAAAAGCAAAGGCTCGTCACTCCAAATATTGACTTTGTTTAGTTTATCGCTTTTTACTGCATGTTGTGGTATTTTTCATTGAAGTAGAAAGATTGAAATCGTTTTTACTTTATGGCATTTCTTTGTATATGCCTAAGATTACTCTCTCTCTCTATATATATACAGTATATATATATATATTCTATATGCATGTGTGTGAGCCAAAGTGAGCCTGTAATCATATTATGCAGTTGGCACCTATCAGAACTTGATGCCTGTCATTCAAACACTTAATTCCACTTTCCCTGGAGCTCTCCCGCCCATGTTCTAGACCTCGCAACGCTTACGACTCCTGTAGTGGCTCTACAGCGTCTGATTTAAACGCATTCTGCGCTTCATTCTGTCAGCATCTCGATCAGGTCATACAAAGGTCTCTGGTTCAGTCCTGAGCTCGGGTTTCTGTCTGCTTATTGTTTTGCATCCCCTCCGTGTGAATCCTGCCCCAGAGGGCCTGTATTAGTTCTCGTTTGTTGCAGTTCCATGTTTGACCAATAAATGCAGTATTAACTGCATATTAACTGTACAGGATGCAGTGAGCACTCTGCACCATTATGTCACAACGTCTGTACCTGTCAAGCAGTGACATTTTGAACTCGCTGGTCATTGGTGTTTCAATGGAATTAAAAATCGATGGAGTTGTGAATGTGTTAAGATTAATATAAATACTGGAACTCTGCATCACATGCCCCCATGGATGAGTAAGAGCACTGCCTGACAGATGTAGGACACTTGAATGAATTTCCCCTCTGTTGCCATGGAAATGATGAACACATCTTTCCCAATTTTCCTTCTGCCCGCCGTGAGTATATGGATGTGAACGGCAGTCAGTGTGGCTTTGTTCCAGCCCGATGTGAGAGGGGGTGTCTGCGTGCACCTGCTGCGTTCTCCTGTGTTTTTCCATCACTTCAGTCTCTGCAGCAGCACCACAGTTCCATTTCAGTCACAATCAGGGTCTTGGGTTTCTGCGTGATTTTTCTGATAATGTGCTTTTCGCTATTTTTCAGAGCAGACAGGTTTTAATGGCCAACACCATGACACCGTGACACCATGAGGAGTGACGCACCGGGGCCGGTTAACCCGCCGTATCACCATAACGCCGCTGGGACGTGACGTGGGCCTTTAGAACGGTGCCGTGGATCGGGATCTAAAGCGTCGGGTTTGGAAGTGTGATGTCCAATCCTGATGCAGATCTTATTGCGATGCATGATGCATAAAGTCCTGCGGTTGTCAAAAAAACATAAAGTTTCCGCTTCACTGCTGTCTGTCACGACGCACTGATGCCGGAGACTCTTTCCATAAAAGTTTGAATCAATGCCTCGCAAGTATCTCAGGAGAAAATCGTTCCTAGCGTAGCCAGAAGTCAATCCAGCTGTGCTCTCTAAAGGCTTTCTTTATAGGATTTTGAAACCTGGTGTTTACATGACATGTATCCTGAACCAAGAAGCTCCACAGACTCCTCTAATGTGCCGTTCCAGTTCACCTACAACCATCTATTCTTGTGCATGTCTCAATAGATGATGTATAATTTCCTTTTGGTAGATAAAAAGTGCTAACCTCAGGCTAAATCTGAGAGATGTTCAAAAAAAGAAAAGAAAAGAAAAGAAAAACATTGTACAATGTGCGTCAAACAGCACGAACAGGTACGTGCAAAGCTTTGGCGCGGCGACATGCTGGGGTGTGTTTTCTTCAGCTGGCTCTCCCAGACTTAAGTAGAGCATTACAATGGGAGACATCAGATGAGCAGATGCACTGAACGCTGCTCCATTCACTGGATACAAGTAAGTGTTATATTCCCCACTTCATCATTTTATTTTGCTTTTTCAGAGATAAAGAAGAACATGCTACTTGAAAAAAAAAAAACGAATAAAAGGAAGAAAAAACCTGTCGCACACAAAGCCAGAGTGAGAGCTTTATTCACAGCCACGGCGACGAGCGCAGCGTCGGAGAAAACAAGAGGGGTTTTTTAATTCCTCATTCCTGCTGTTTTTTTTTTTTTTTTTTCTTTTATCGAACCTAAATTCTCCATTTTCCTTCATATTTGCAACACGCATCCTTTTGGGATTTGGTATTGATCGGAGTGCTCCGCCTGATTTGTTTTGCGGAGCCGCTGTCGCTCGACGGTGTTATCAGTAGTTTAGATTATCCGCTTTACAAAAATGACCCTGTAGACAAAAAGACTGTGAAAGAATGAAAGTTTGGAAGCAACTTAAAAAAAGACTCATCCATGTCATGGCTTAGAGTTTCACGATATTCACAAGTGTGACGCCTGAGATTCTATTTTAATATTTAATGTGTTGAAAGTGTAATAATTCTGTAGCAGACTAACACGGATGCATTTCAGTTTAAAGTGCGTTCTTTTTAAAGGCGCGTAATGAAGCTACAAATAATAGCAAACAGTATAAACCCGAGTGTAGCACAAACGGGGTCAAGGCAATTAGATGTGCTCTGCTCATTACTCAACCCCCGTGGCCTTTGATTAATCATATAGAAAGGGTACGGCTTTATCGCTGATCTGAAGTCGACAGGCCTCGTCGTGTTTTGGTTGAAGAGCGCTAATTAAGAGAACAGACATGATAAAAATAAGGTTGTGTGAGGAGAAGCGGTAATGAAGTAGATCATGGCTTGTTTCTCTTTAAATAAAAGAACTTTGCGGGGAAAAGAAATGTCACTGTGACTGCATAAACCTCCGGTCTGGGGGAGAAGGGCTCCAGCCTCGCTTCTCACATATTCCCATGGGACTGACTGAACGGGCTGCGAGAGGAAGTGGTAGAAGCAGGCAAAGCCAAGAGAGGGGGACAGGAGAGGCTGTAACTCCAGCTGTGATGGAATCCAATGGGGTTGCCCCGCGTAGGTTCGAACCCTGCTCACAGCGGGAGGTGAGGTTTTAGATGTGGCCTGAAGGTCAGGGTTTGGTACCGAAAATGGGTGGGAGTGAATGAACAGCACTTTTCCTTCCCTCTGCATTCATCCGAGTGGACCCTAGTGCAGCGAGGCGACTGAACCCCCGGCGTGGCTGCCCACTGCTCCGGGTGCGTGCGTCAACATTAGCTAGTTGGATAAGAGATGCCTCACATCGCACCGAACAGATTTATTGCCGTTACTGTGACACGGTTTTAAGTTAGCACATTGTTTATGTCTTGATAACATTTCAAAAATCAAAGCGAAGAAACGTATATCTGCCTATGAATTCATTTTTATGTGGAGTTCGATCTTTTTATTTCTTTATTTTTTTTATTTGAGTGTGACAGAGTTCAGACTTCAGAGTTCAGGTGCAGTACTCAAGTGATGGGGACCCTTGGTGGTGTGGAGTGGAACTGCAAGTTCCGGTGCAGAGCTGCAAAAACAGATTTTGGTATTTGGTAAAAACAAAAAAGCATGCACTGTGCATGCCGATCCAGATCAGACGCAGAGCTAGTATTGGTGCTAAATCGGTGCGTTGTCTGTGCACTGTCTACGTCTACCCAGATGACCTGCTGAAGCTTTAGCACTACCTTCGCTACAACCATCATGCGCATGGACAGGGAGCGTGAGCCAGTCATGCAGTGTGTCAAAGCAACATTGCTGCGGTGATGCGCCGAGACATAATGGCTCCCGGACCCCTGCGCAGACTTCACTCACATGCGGAGGTAGCCCCAACCCCGGCACTCTCCTCCTCATCATATGTTCATGATGTACGAGGTGAGCGTGCCTTTGATAGCGGCCTTTGATGTGCGCTGAATCGAAGCTCCGCGCGTCCTCTTAATCAGACTTCACACTGCTGAGGCTTTTGCAGGAATAAACACGCGGCCACTTAAGGGACACAGCGAACAAGACATAATGAGCACCTGTCACAGGCTGTGCGTATTCCTCCTCCCAAGCCTGAAAAACGAACGCACTGAGAAACAGAAACGCAGAACCTCGGCCTCGGACTCCGGAGCGCCATCCCTGTCTGTGGTTGCCAGTTCTTAAAAAAGGATGTCGGCTTTTGTTGGCTTCTTAAAAAGAACATGTCATTCTGTCTTTAAAGTGGAGTCTTGGCTTCGGTTTGGATGTAAAAAGCTGCCCAGTGACGCATGTGCAGTGCAAATTTGCGTGATTAAAAATGACGTTATGTCACTCAGGATTGAGAAGTAGCTCCGTAATGCTGCATCACCTGTGCAACGCGTTTGCTCCATTTGCTTGCCCGCTCTTGAGTGGTACAGATGTTTTTATATTTATTCGTGTGTTTTCTTGTTATTTGGTTTTGTTACCAAGCTCTGTGGAATGCTCGGTTTCTCCCAAGTGGAATAAAACACTTTAGGATGTGATGCTATATGAAAATATCGACCTTTATGGCAGTAAGCTTACCTCTGCTTCATCCCACCATCCTGATTATCTTCCTGTAACAGCGAGTGTTCTGTTCCTTACTTAATGCTCTATTCATTGTGCTCAATAAACGTTATACAGTCATTCATTAATCCAGCTTCAGCAGCTGCTTTGTCCTGGTAAGGTTTCTCATACATATATGCCATATATATATATATATATATATATATACACCTGTCTGAGGTAATATGTGCAAATTCGGGAATATACGATCTAACAAATCTGCTTTTTTTTTTTGATGCAGCTGAATTTGCATAGCCAGCCACGCTCGGCCTCGGGGCAGCTCACTTCGTATTCGGCGCTGCGCTCTCTCCCGCTGAACATTACATTACACGACTGCTTTTTTTCTCTAGCAGAAGGCATGAATACTGTTCATACTTCCAGGTCTCCTGGTACCAAACCTTTCTAATTAGCATTCAGCTAGCACTCTCACTCCAAGCTCGAGGTCTGAACATAACACTCGACCGCTTCTGATTCCACGAGCGAGCGAGAGATTCCACGCAGGTGAGCGGCACCGCTCCGTTTGAGTCCATCTGACTTCTAGCTCGCAGAATACCCGGATAAATGCTTTGGTATAAATATAATAGTGTAAAGCCCCAAACGGTTCTAACAACCCCTTTATGCCTTCACTGATGAACAATGAGTCCCTTTTCAGCAATTCTTCATTCTTCAAATTTACCCCTAATTCCAGTTTTCGAGCTCTTACGTTCACCCTGCTTGCCTACGTCTATACGAGGGCGAGTCAGTTCAAATAAAAACCATCCACTTTTTTTCCCCTTTGCTGTGTTGACAGGATTTCGGACCCCACCGTATGTCGTTCTGTTTTCTTGTCTCGTTGGATTAGCAAAGAGCAGATCAGCGGGGAGAAGTGCTAATGGCGTGGACCTGTTTAGGGTGGATCCCACCTTGCCAGGGGGCGCCCCGCACGCTGTGCTCGCTTGTGTATACAATAAGTACGGTTCATTTATAGCAAATTTAGGACTTGAACATCAGCTCCACTGGGAGTTAAATCAGAAACTCTACAATCTCTGAAGGAAGAAAAGCAGTCGCGCTTCCGTCCGACGAGCAGGTGTTGCTAATAGCAACCGAGACGCCGCGTCCGCAAAGTGTGACAGCAGCAGATTGCATGACACCAGCAGCCATCTATTCTCCCTGGAGTGAGCTGATCGAACACGACACTTTAATTCGGCCGGGGCTCAAAGTGCGCACTCCCCGGCTCCGTAGCAGAGGAAACAGAACACGGCCCTGCTCCGCCCGCCTGCTGCTCGGAATCCTTCTGATTATTCGGCGGAACAGGAAGGAAAAACAAGCGAGTCGGCGCAAAACTGGAAACCATGCCTGTCAGTTCATTCCCGACTTTCACCGAACTCAGCGTCAGCCTGCCATGATGTGCAAAATGATGAGCTTCTCGAGGCTTTACCGCCTGCCGTCAGCAGAATTCACCGAAGTACGAGTTTTTCAAACGGACAAATCAGACGTTTCACATTATGGCCTGAAATTGCTCAGAAATAAACTGAAATGTATCGTGGAGAAAAAGAAACGCATTACACGTTTAAAAAATGTGTGAAACAATGTGGGATTGTTCAAATGAGAGGTTTTTGGCTTTTCTAGAGGAGATTCGTATGAGATCAAATGAATCGTGTGTGTGTGTGTGTGTGTGTGTAAAATCATCCGAATCATGTGAAAATGCGTGAATTGTTTGTCAAAAAAGTACATGTGGAAATAAATCAAGGGAAAATAGAAAATTAATCATTTTTAAAAATCAGGTATATACCAGTGAATAATAACTGAAAACAGAATGAAAATATTCGAGGTATTAAATAAAAAGTCATATAAAAATAAGCATGTGAAAACAATTCTCACAAACCAAATGTGCGTAACATGCCATTATTAAAACCAGATATAAGAATAATGTGAAAATAAGGGAATGAATGAATGTAAAAAAAAAAAAAAAAATATATATATATATATATATATATATATATATATATATATAATATCCATAACATGATCGATGAGATGGGTCTCTCCGCTGGTTAATATAAAAAATGTCA
>JAQMYM010000006.1:123880-135203 GCA_030014255.1 Parauchenoglanis ngamensis
GGTTCTGTTTTTTTTTTTTTTTTTTTTTTTTTTGTCCCTCCTTGTACACAGTCACGCTTTGTGTTAGCAACATGTGGTGTATTTCTGGCCTCATGGGGTCCTGCAGTGAGGCGAGTAAACTGGGAATGGCGTGATGTATGCTGAACACCTCAGGCAGTGTGGCTGAGAAATAATGAATGTGGAAATTCATCCTTTCATATGCCAGTCCTCTTGTGTCTGCCAGCTATAAAATAAAGATGAGTACAGTCAGATAATGAAGCTCTCTGTTAGCCGCCCTGGCGCTTGACGGATATCAGGCTGTTTGGAAAACCGGTACAGCGTCGGGAGCTGCGGGAATTGTGAATGGTTTGGAGCAATTCTGTGTAATCCGTGTTAGGTCTAATCGTCACACATAATTCTGAAGATTTTCTCTTTCATAGTCTCGGTTTCATCATAAAGCCAAAGAATCACAATAAGCTAAAAAAAAAGCTGTTATTACTGTACCTTCTGCCGAATGTGTCCATCTGTGCACTCATGTCAATTTACTTAGATTATAGGATTCAAAGCAGAATCAGCAGCACATATGGTGTTTATCCATGCACTAAAGTACTGTTGGGGACTAAATGAAGTTTTCTGCTGCTGACGTAAGACACTTAGCTTTGGTCTGATGGGAGAACGAAGCTTCATTGATTAGCCCTGCGTTTTGCTCGCTGGCTGCCAATTTAGCCTTTCATCTCTGTGTATCACAAAATGTAAATACTGAGAGGCTTGTCATGACAACCGAGGACTTGTTTTCTAGCAGCAAAGATCTCAGGCACTTGAGGACGCGCACGCCTCGCAGGGAAAAGATGTTTTATGCTCTAATGATTGATTTCCATTTGAGACTTTTTTACATTAGCATGCGACTACCACCAAACAGGTCCCCAATTATGAGCACAAATAGTGTCAAATTCTGATGAATTTTGGAGAACAGCGGTAGCGGAGGTTTACATTAACGTGCTTATCTTTTCTAGAGCGACAGCTCATTCCGTGACGTAAAAAAAACAGGCGTGACATGCAGGAGGACGTCTCCAGTGGCAGAGACACCGACATCTTCGGGAGAGGGGAGTTTACGCTTTCTCAGTAACCGTTTGTTTTGTCTCATTAACTTCGAGAAAGAGAATAAAGAGAGGCTGGTGAAGGAACCTCTGTTTATAGCTGCTATAACGTAAGCGAGAACAGGAACTAACTCCACAGATGGATAAAACAGCATGACGTATTCCTCCTTACAAAATGTAATCATCGCTGTGGTATAAGAGGAATAAAACACTTCGGGGTGGTTACAGAGACTCGGCCATATAGTTTCCACTCGAACTAATTACAAGGGCAGGAGTTTTATTGCGAAAATAACCAATGAGCTAGATCTCTCCTCATTCACCTGCGAGCCATCAAGCCTTGAGAGACAAAGGCGGCTTGATGGTATCAGGTCTGGAGCGGTCATTTGTTTAGTGGAGCTGATGGATTCCAGTCGGAGCGAAGAGACCTGACCCGACTGATTAGAAGATGCTCAGATACAGCTTATTGCCTGCGCTGCTATTGTGCATGAATCCTTCTCCTCACTGAATTCAATCCATTTAGAAAGTGCAGAAAGGCGCCGTCTGTTCCCTCATAAAATACTGACCCTCAGGTGACCTTGAGAAAGAAAAGATCAGAACAGAGCACCTTTTATTCTACCACAAGAACAGCTCCTGGTTGCGTCTGGCTCCACACAACGCAGCACGTTCAAGGTTCTTAGAGCCGTCCAAAAACATGCTGAGAAAACCGTCACCAGAATACCGGTTCTTTTTTTCCCACACGGATTTCAGAATACGTTTCTGTCTTCACGTGTCCTTCGATTTCATTGTGACGCTGTTACGTAGCGCATGAAATGCAATCTAATTCTCTTCTAAAAATACATTATTACAATGAGATAATTATCACTTTACTTAATCTGCGTCAGAATTTACAACCAAAATATTAGCGCTTATCACAAAAAGGATACATTAGAACACACACGACAGTCACTAATTACTCCTGCAGAGTTATCTGACATGTAAAAAAGAGCAAGGAGAAACAGAACATCTGTGTCGAGTTTTATTTCACTACTACGTGATGTGCAATTACAAAGCACTCTTTTTGGCAGCCTGCTATTTAAACGCCTTTTTCTGGGCGGCATGCTTTTCTTTTCAACGAGGATATCTCTGAAAACAACCAAAAAAAGCAGTTTCGAAACATCAGTGAGGACCGTAATTGCTTTTCTGGTGTCATTTTTCAGAAATGTAATCACAGCCGTGCAGTCAGGACTCACGACGCGTCATGCCACGTGGCACACGTTTGGATCAAAACGCAGCCGTGTGTAATTTTTGAGAGAGTGAGATTCGACTTTATGGCTGTTCTGAGTCTGCTCCGTGTCACTTATACCTCAGTATATATTTCAAAACTTGTCCTGATGTAGCGCGACAGCCTTTGTGAAAAACGTTACAACGTCTGTCAGTGCACGGAACACGGGCTCTGCGCCGTCATCTTATTATCGCTATTATTATTTCTCCTTTCTCACATTTCAGATGAAAAGCAGTGCGTCATTGTTTATCAGAATCTCCAATAGATGACAAAACGAAGGCAAATCCATAAGAGCATCCTCAATTAAATCTTCATTCAAGATTTCTTGCTCAGTCCTTTTCATTACTAAGCTGAGACGGGAGAAAATGCACTCTTTCTGTTGCCAGATGGTGGCGCTATACCAGCGTGTCACTCTGGGGTATCATCAGAACCAGCATAACAAATAACGTGACGTTTGAGCCGTACCGAGCAACGCACGGAAAATCTATACCGCGTATTCACCGTGCCGCTATTCCAACACCGTGCGAGATATCAAAAATCCCTTTGCAGTTTAACATGAGCAACATGTTGACATCATGTCCACCAAATCTGACATGAATCTGATAAACCTTCTAGGAGGAGTATGTTAAAATGTAACATGTGACAAAATGCAGAATACTCATAGGAATATAAACAAGCAGTTAAGTGAAAGTCACTGCTGTGGAAATGAATTCCATTCCTGATAGAGTTGCGAAACTTTCAGTGCAGTTATTAAGCGCGCCGCATTAATAGCAATAGCGTTCGGGGGAAAGTAATCTCTGTTCCATTATTTATTCCGTGGCTTTGTTTACAGTATTCCCTGAGCCCTGACACATTAAGACATATCCTACAAGGTAATTCGGATCTAAAGTAAACACACTCTCTTTTGGGAACCAGGTTATTTGTGTGTTTACTTGTAATTTACTGGGTAGTATAAGGTTGAATAAAAGATTGACACGCAGTCACGTTACAGATCAGGCCTGTTGTAAGAAAAAAAGAGAGATGGAACAATACTGCTTTTTATTTCTGGTACTGGTACTGAAACCTTACGTATCAGCTGATATCGGTCATGGTAGTGCCAAAGGAGTGCAGAACTACATTACCCATCATCCCCTGCACCTCGCGTCACACTATGCCTTCTTAGCAGCACTTTTTCAGCGTTTCTCGTTGCCAAGCTTTTGTGGCTGTAGTTGCTGTTGTTTGTTGTCATGCCACAGTATCGCTTACAGCCTGTGCGTGTCCACAGTTCATATTTACGGTTCTTGTTTTTTAACTTTATTTAAGAAATGATTCAATAGTCAATATTTATTACGTAATAATTGTTACAATTTGTAACAGAATGGCAGCTTTCACACAAAAAACACTAACATTGCAACACAAATATAATAAAGTGTACTAGATTGCAATAGATAAACGCTAAAAACATTTTTTTGCCTGAGTTGTGCGGATGGAGTGGTCGGAGGAGTTCGCGGCATTCTCGGCCGCTCGACGATGATGTAAGCAAATTGCGAACACTTCTGTGCTGCTGCTGAGCTCCAGCTCGCGTAATTGCAATCACAAGATTAGGCACGATATTGTCACATTCACTTAGCCGTGCTTTGTGAACGAGCTAGCCTTTCCCCTGTGCACACATTCAGTCTCCAACACTTTCAGTGCAATGTTTCTGACTGCCACTTAATTCCGGCAGCAGACAGGCACATTTGGAAGCAGGCGATGGGGTAAAGATCTCATGGATATTCAAGGGCATTTTCCCAAAGGCTATTAGCTGCTCTGAGCCACAGTTGTGTGCTGACGTTAATAGGACACGGGTGCTCAGTGAATGCTAAACACCTAATGGCTCAGATCGACTGCTGCAGCGCATCGGGCCGGGAGAGAGTGAGACAGGGCGAGAGAGAGAGAGAGAGAGACAGAGACAGGGAAAGAGACACAGGGAAAGAGAGACAGAGAGAGAGAGAGAGAGAGAGATTTTTATTTAAATTTTTATTATTCCTTTTTTTGTTTTTTTGGTTATTGTTACTGTATTTGTTTTATTGAAACTGTCTCATTTCAATGCTTTAGCAATACTGTACATGTTTATGGTCATGCTAATAAAGCTCTTTGAATTGAATTGAATTGAAATTGAGAGAGAGAGAGAGAGACAGGGAGAGAGAGAGAGAGAGAGACAGGGAAAGAGAGAGAGAGACAGAGAGAGAGAGAGAGACAGGGAGAGAGAGACAGGGAGAGAGAGAGAGAGACAGAGAGAGAGACAGAGAGAGAGACAGAGCGAGACAGAGAGGTGTTTATTTCCCCCTGTTTGGGTTTCAGCATGATTGATCTCGACAGCGTTATTGGAGAAGATGATACAGCTCTCGCAGGATAACTCGCACTCCTCCATTGTAAGACGTTGCGCCGCATCACAAAGAACAAAACACTTTGATTTGCTGTGATTCTGCATGCAGTACAATCGCTGATTATGTGAACACAATTGGACAATGTTGGTCTGATGATAGTCATTAGGAAATGAATTGAACCGTAGCTGTGCCGATGCTTAATGCTGACATTCTTAGTAATAAATCTTACAAATATCAGATGTTTTCTCTGTAAGTGCTTTTTTTTACATTGCGTTGTACTTATTTAGACCCAAACCTGATCGTGGTTGTGTCTGTATACTTTACCCAGCAGGAAACCCGTGGCATGTACGCAGACATTATAGTCATTTTTTTTCTATGATTATGAAGAAAAAAATCATTATGACTGGATATCCGTGGTGTGATGCACCGCCTGCAGCCCTTCACCAGGAGAAAATGTCAGCATTCAAACAGCATTCTGTTAATTAGGCGCTGGCGTCTCCGTGTAGCGCATCGCCTCTGCCTGGGGAAAAGGTTTGAAGACTAAAAGACAAGCCTGAGAAGGGCAAAGGACACAAATTAGACAAGCGATTTTTTTCGTGTGTGATTTGGTGACACTAACATTCGGTTAGTGCCTGGACGAGTTGAAGCTTTCAGCTCGCAGTAGACTTGTTGGTACTTTAGCTGCATTCGTACACAACTCAATCACTTTCACTCGGAATTCCCACTTTTTTTAACGTATGACGTAACGACAGGACGCAAGCCCGTAAAATCGATGAACGCATCAATCGGAAATTCATCTCAATCCAGACAGGCGAAAAGATGTGCAACTAGGAAACGTAGATTTCAAGGTTCTGACTTAAAAGAAAGAACGTAAATATGAGACTAATGCACACGTGACATGATTTTAGCCACGATTCGTACAATAGCAGCATAATTCTATCACATCTATAAGAAATTATTTGTCACATCGTACCCAAGTGGTTGCACCAAATAGCATGTAGCTTGAACGTGGCCTTAAATGATAACCTCAAACTTACTACTCGGAGGCCCTATTTGACCGTTTAGTGCTCATTTTGTCATTTTCAGCTGTCTTCGCCTTAAATGGAGGTTTGTGGGCGTGGCTAAATGTCATCGTGCCATGAAGGCGCTTGGTAACTGAGTGAAGTTTGTGTGAAAATACACCTGATTTGTGACACCTGGCAGGAATCTTTACTTTAAGCCCCACAAGTATTGATACACAACTTTAGGAAAAGGATAATAAGTGATATATAAATAAATAAAGCTTATTATTTGATGGATTTTCTATATAGGATAGAGAATATATATTTCCGAGCAGTTGGTTTTGTTGTGTATAACAATTGTTTTATTAAAATAAAAAGGAATCTTTGCAAACTAACAGGTTCACGTCAGTGCCAAGCAAACAAGCAAACGAAAAAAAAACAAAAATCCTCTAATGGAGCTATAAATATCGCCTGCGTGACTGTTAACCACATCCGTGTGATTAATTGTTGTTTTAATGCCACTCAGTAGCACAGATGTTCCCTATTAAGTATGCTTCCTTCCAAAAAATGCAAGCTCTGCTAGCAGTAAATGAAAGCAAATGAGAAGTAGCTCTCTACCTTTCATTCCCTATTAGCACTTTGTTAGAATTTTCACAGAACACCTTTCTGTTGCCTCGCTAAACAGATTTTCTGGCATGGAACCCAATATAGCGGCACCGCACTTACCTACCTGCCGCCAGCGCCAGCTAGCGTGCAGCGTTTAAGCTCAGTGCAGCCCGAGCGCAGAAATCACACAGCGTCCACACGCTGCTCCGCCGTCATACCGAAAGCCCATCTGTCATTATTAATTGCAGAGACGTTGTAAACACGGCGCTGAGAGAAACACACACATACGCCGCCTTTTGATGAGGACTCGCTGGACCGTGATTTGTTTGAGGGTAAATTTAGCGCTTGGCGCGCTTCCTGTAGTGAACATGTCGGTGACTGGTTCTAATAAGGTTCTGAGAACAGCACTGTACTTCCTGGATACGTGTTTACAACTAGACCGGAGTCGAGAGAGCGCGAAGTACGTAGCGCTTCCACCGGAGACTCCTCCCGTAAACATAACATCAGCGAATGCGGCATCGTCACTGTGGACGCCTTGACGTGTTGGAAGTGCTGCTGTTCTTGAAGATTAATAAGCACACGTCTGACCAATCAGAACGCAGGACTCACATTGGCAGCTCTGGTTTTTCCACTTCGGCCCACAGGTGCTTGCCTGCTGTATAATAAACGTTGCTTTAAGAACGTCTGCGTCCTGAAATTCGCCTCGCTAACTCTAAATCGAACTCTCGTGTGTGTAAGTCGGACTGAAATGTCTGTTTCGTGGTGCGCCGAACATCACGCGTAACATTTGAGTTCCATTTTCTCATCAGATTCGAGCAGGCACGTTGCAATAAATGCTTTCCTGCACGTGTCGAGGTCAGACTCGTTCTGATATCTCGCCGCAGAACGCCAGGGAGAAATGGACAAGGGTTTCCGGGCCCATTAAGCATTTTGTTTTTCAGTGAGATTCATGACCGAGTGTTTCTCACGCGTGTCCTGCTCACTCGAGGGGAACGAGGCAGGCACTGAAACGCGTATTTAACACCATGGCCAGTCATGTTTGCACACTTTCCTTTGAACTCTTTTTCAGTGGTCTTTAAAAGAGTTTTTTACTTAGTTTGTGAACCCTTTTCTAGAATTCCATGTCGTTTTGTGACTTTGGGAATTTCTGAAAAATTTGAAATGTCACATGGAGAAAGTGTCTGATGCTCACCTCGTCTGTGCCTTGTTTTGTGATGGTGGTGATCCTCATCAGCCACGTCGCTTTATTAAAAAGGTTCTGACAGTCTTTTCCGTTTTGGATCAAGCGAACCGAGGGGAAAATAAACAAGAATGACCATTTTCCCAAGCTTACTCAGTTTAGATAGCGCCTTTGGAATGAGCACGATGAACCTGAAGTCGATAAGTCCCTTTCATTCCGATCTAATTTACAGAGGCCGTGCTTTTGGACTCGGCCGCATGCAGTCTGTGAGCAGAGCAGCTGGGGCGCGAGCGGTAGCTCAGGAGCAAACAGTTCACAATCGCAGCAAATCATTTCACCGCCTTTGTCTAAATATTCTGGCCTGCCGAGAAGCCGGGAGTCGGTAAAGCTTGCTATTTATATGGTGCATGACCTTTGGGTTTGTGTATAGGAACGGTACCGTTGGGTCTTTTTGGATAGGAGGAATCGGCAATGCAATTCTCAGGCAGGGACACGAGTCACCACGGGTCGTACCGCCTACGTTCTGATAAACGATTAAAGACTTTCTTCTTTAATATGCACAATAGGTGCACTGAAGCGTTTACCTAACTTCACCTGTGAACAAAGACGGCTACGTGTTAACGTGTAACCTTCAATCGGTGATGCCATAAATAAGATGTTCCATGGTGGATCCTCGCGTTAACACTTCTGAACAGTAGAGGAACAGAACCGGAGATATGTTAGCATGCAGCTCCTCTTTTGTCCTTGGGTCTCCACATTAGCATTCATCCCCATATCTCTCCAGCGGTGTTGTTTAAATCAGTGTGCCTCTCCTCTGATTACAGAAGAGAGAGAACCTTAGCAATTGCTAAGCCTGGCAACGCCGACCACCGAGAGGAGTCTTTAGCTTTATCCCATATTTCCACTCGTTCTTAGTGATCCTGAGAAACACGTAAACATTCCTAATCATCCTGGGAAAGTTCCACCTAGTGCGAATGCTAAGGTTCGTGATTCCATTAGCCTCTGTGTTAGACTCCGAACCATCGGAAACCTTTCAGTCAGAGACTAATTTTTGTGGTTAAAGCCAGAAATAACGCACCGAAGCAGCAGTGAAAGGGGTTCAGGCTTATAAATACTTTAGCCTTCAATTTAGAACAGAACCGCAAAGTAAACGCTAGCATAAATTTTCCGCTCTGGATAAAATAAGCTGTTGAGACGTGGAAAAAAAAAAGAAAACAGCCGATATTCAGTGCGTTTATGAAGGATATCATCTCCCAGAGTTTCAAGGCATTAAAGCCAACATGATGTAAAGGAGGAGAAACCTGCCGGCCGATGCGGCGAAGCTCCTCAAATTGTCAGAACGCCAAACCTTTCAGCTCCATCATATGTACCATTGGCCGTACATGCTCAAGTCACTGATCTGGAGTGAAATCTATGAGCGTTTCATAGCAGCTCAAGCAGAATAGAGTTGAACGACCACGAGAAGAACCACTTGGGGAAAAAACCCACACCGGCGGGTTTTACGTGCCTCCTTTCTCACGCTCCGTCAGCTGCCTGTTTATTAGAATATCAGCATAATTTCACGTCAAGACCAGTTTTTGTCAACTCTCCATTATCTTATTGAACTTCAGTTTTTCATTTTTTTTGAGCATTTAGCCACACAATACCATTTAATCACCGCACATCCCCAATTCCTTTATTCCTGCCAACACATTTTTATTTATTAAAGAACTACGCAGTTTTATATCCGTTTATAGTGATGATTAATGTTGTGGAACATTATAGCAGCTATAAACACTCGTTCCATTACCGGGGTTTCTGGACATTAAAAAGACAAATTTACAAAAAAAAAACAAAAAAAAAACACAAAGAAGTGTCAGGGTGTATCTCGCCTCTCGCCCCGAGTCAGCAGGGATTGGCTCCAGCTTCCCCGTGTTCCTTAACTGATCAGATAACAGATATAGATAATGGATGGATGGAGTCTCTGTGCGCTTATCGCAGCGAGGCCCTGCTTTTAACTCAGGAGATGTCTCCACGAGCCTCGTCCTTTGAGCGGCAAGCGGTTTTAAGATTCAGCACGAAGCCGAAGAAAAGGGAAAGTTGACTTAACAAATGTCACGAGCTGCCAATACACCCGCTTATTCTCAGCAGCCCTCTGAACAGGGAAAAAAGAGAGGGGCAAAATGAATTTCAAATGCCACTGCTTCTCTAACCTTTAATCAGTACTGCAACGGGGACGAGCAAGAATCCATCTCTTTAATGGCCGTGGAAATGACCGCGCTGGAACTTTTCTGCCTGGCTTATCCATTAGAACACGAGAGGAGCGACGGCGGACAACAATCGGTAACATCTCACTGCCTGTTCCTCTGCAGCTAGTGTTAGTCAGCAGGCCTTTAACTGCCTGTATTGGAGCTGGAGTACAAATAAAAACGAGTGACTGCTGAAAAAAAACCTTCCTATGGAGTTCACAGTTATCAGGAAGCGTGAATATGTTCACATCGTGTTAGAATGAAGAAGTTTTATTTGAAATGATTAATGAAAATGCATTACAATTTATATCTTCAATGCATTATATGTGGTATTAATAACGTGATCTTATCAATGCAAAATAAAGAAATAAATCCAGCTCACTTTTGTTTGCACAGTGAAACCTGTCGAGATCTTCTTCCTGTAAGTGAGACGGATTTTCGTTCTTTTGCCCCTGTGTACCAGGAGATCTGAGTGCATTTTTGATACGAGGCAACAGTTTTGCTCTTTGAACAGAGTTGGTGTAAGGATGATGCCAGCCGAAGAAAAAACCAGCCCAGAAGAAGCAGCAAAAACATGATGGAGGCAGAAACCCGAGTTTGAACCCTGTTAATTACAGAAATGTGGAAGATCTCAATACATCAAAATACAAATACATCAATATAAGGGTTAATTTTTGGAATCTACATCAGACGGCCTTGCCAATCTTATTACTCTTCAAAAAAGAAAAAGATAAAGCACACAAACTTACTTTCTCTTTCAGTACTGAGAACACGTGCACTATTTCAGGAGCCCGGGACATTTTTTCGCCATAAAAATGGCGACGCTGTTAACATATTAAACGACAGCATATCTAAGCAGCCTATCACACACACACATGTCTGACTTTCTAATTCCAATATTAGAGGACTGAAAGTGTGTGAAAGTGTGTAATTACAGAAACGCCTCTCATATTTGCTCTGGTACATTTTCAGAAGAATGTAGATCATCAGATCAGTGAAGCACACTGAATCTGCCTCTGACTCCTCTTAACCCCCTGACAGATGCCATCACATTTAATACAATATAAGAGGAGGGGAAAAAAAGAGTTTGAGCGTGTGAGGATTAATAATGTCCCGTCTGACCCTGGAGCTGATATCCAGCGTGAAGCTAATGACCACATTACTCCCTCCGCTGGCTCTTATGGGCTCGACCGTGACAGAAGTGTTTGTTCTGGCCAGAATGACCACAGGTCCTCGATCAGATGGACAGCTGCATAAAAGGGAAGCGAATGTTTTTATCCGTGATGATGGACTGAATCATTTAAGAATCGAATCCTGGAGGTCAATCCAGTGAGATCTGGAAGGCGAGGTGAGTCCCGCGGCGGGAGCCGAGAGAGGAGCCGAGAGAGAGCCGAGAGGTGAGCCGAGAGGGGAGCCGAGAGGGGAACCGAGAGGGAGCCGAGACTGGAACCGAGAGGGAGCCGAGAGGGGAGCCGAGAGGGGAGCCGAGAGGAGCCGAGAGGGAGCCGAGTCGGAGCCGAGAGAGGAGCCGAGAGAGAGCCGAGAGGGGAGCCGAGAGGAGCCGAGAGGGGAGCCGAGAGGATCCGAGAGGGGAGCCGAGAGGAGCCGAGAGAGCAGCCGAGA
>JAQMYM010000006.1:145950-160480 GCA_030014255.1 Parauchenoglanis ngamensis
CTCTCTCTCTCTCTGTCTCTCTCTCTCTCGCTCTCTCCCTCCCTCTCTCGCTCCCTCTCTCTCTCCCTCTCTCTCTCTCTCTCTCTCTCTCCCTCTCTCTCTCTTTCTCTCCTTAAATAAAATCACTGCAGTTTTATTTCTGTTCTCTTCCCGATCTGTTGTTTACACCGCGCGCCTGCTCCACGTTTCCTGCCATGATTTTCTTGGCGGACTTTCGCCCATCGGCTCTTGGCCATCTTTGTTTTGCGTGTGCTGGTGAAGTGTGTGTGATAAGCTTATCTTGACTGTTTGGTTTTGTCTCCAGTAAAGCAGCAGGCCAGCAGAGGTTCAGCCTGATATCGTTTTTCAGCTGAATAACGTGGTGCGTCCTGAGAAAATGCACTATGATAAGCGCAGGGTCAAATCTGATCGACCCTCTTTCTCCATATCAGCCGATCCGATGGTGTGTTCCTCCTCGATGCACACTCCCTGCACAGTTTATCAGCTTCATGGCTGGGGGGTGTAGCGCAAATATCATCATCATCTAATCTGTGTTCCTAGTGTGAGATTCCTTGTGTGTGTCTGCAAGTATCTTTATATTCTATTCAGGAAGCTTTAAACTTCTGCTATGTGCCTCTGTTATTTTAAGAAACTTTTTTTTTTTACATTAAATTGATTTCGCAGGCCTGTAGCTGGTGATAGCTTGAATGTCTTCTAGTTAAGATGAGGCACTGAAGCTGATTTTTAAAGGAATTAATATTTGCATTTATTTATTTAATTATTCCTTCCAATTATGCATTTATTTATTCACAGAAGGCTTGGCATTATGATATATATTCACAAATTTGCATGCAATAAAAACTCAAATGCAATAAACTGATGAAGAACAGGAACCAGCCTGTAAAATGTCCCGAATATTTTCATTACTAGAATTTTTTGTTGTTGTTTTTAATATGGAAATTGATTTGAAGAATATCAAAAGTACAGCGTGGTTTAACGTTTTTTCTTGTATTTCTCCTCACCAAGGTTAGACCCGTAAAAGCGAAAGCTCCAGCCACCCAAAGTCAAACCCACACCTCTGCGTGAGGACGAGGGAATGAGGCAGGCATCCATCATGTTTTCTCGGTTGCCGTTAGGACTTTTTAAAGGAGACGAGGAACCCCAAACCAAATAGAAGGTTTTAATGGTGTATAAAGGCCCCGTCTAGACGGATGATTAGGCATTAATGGGAAAGTGAATAGTTCGAGTCCTTGGTCACTGTGGTCAAGGACCTTACAGCTATTGAGACCAGCTGGAACAAAGAGCTGGAGTTACTTCAGCCAGGATTCAGCAGCCCTGGAGCTCCTGAAGCTCTGTTTTAGCCAGCGAGATAAACCGCGTAACCGCCATTTAATAAGTAACAATATAAATAATAACGAGAATGATGTGGTTCAGCTGTCCTAACAACAAGCTCTCTCAGACCTTAACGTGTTCATTTTCCTACAAGTTGAGCTCCTGTGCTACACGTTGTGCCCCATGATGTAAGGTACATTTCACCACGGCACTGTGATCTCTGGATTCTGATTGGTCAGAAATGCAAATTGCACCGGTATAATAAGAAGGAGAATCATTTCACACCCGGTCAGTGTAGGACAATAACCAGCTTCAGTGGAACAGTAACTCCACTGTTATGTAAACATCTGGTACTTTAATGTGACTTCCTGTTCCTCTGGCGAGGCAGGAATACGCCAGCGTACATTAGCGTCTTCAGTTTTTCTGGATGCTCGCTTCTGTTTGCTACTCTGCTCTTTAATGCTTTAAAGGACAAATCAAATGTATTAGGGGGTTTAACAAACAATGCCACGACTCTAATCATTAGAAATGTCACTGGTGGGATTAAGGACATTGTCTTTGGCTCTAGTGGAGCCGTGTGTGTGTGTGTGTGTGTGTGAAGAGGATCTGTGTTGTTTGCCCAGCAGACGACTTATATAAGATGAAAAAATTCATTGCTAAAGTTTGCAAACACAAATAGCAGGTCTCAGTGGGGACCATTTATTTAAAAAGCACTCCTTCGGTGTGTGTGTGTGTGTGTGTGTGTGTGTGTGTGTGTGTGTGTGTGTGTACAGAAAGTCAATTTTAAAATGCACCCTGCATTTGCTCGTTTGTTTGTTTCTCTTGTGTTTCTCGGTGTATCGAGGAGATTGATCGAGTGCAGTGTACGCGGGAACCAGCCAAGTCCTCTTTAATTACTGCATCATTAGCTGCATTTACTTCAACTCTCATGGCCATTCTTGTAGAAATTGGATTTCCAGAGTCCTGTTTTCCTCCTCTGCATCCCTCCACTGCGAGAAGTGAAGACGAAATCACAAAGTGGAAAGTTTTGTAAGCCTCAGAGTGTGAAGATGGAATGATTTACCTCATAACCTTTCGGCTAATTATCTATTTTGGAGCCTTTTGCTCTAAAGACATTTCTAGAGCTGCAGTTAGATGTAATTATCCAATCATAGAATGCAGGCTTCTGAATGTGCGTAGGAAAAAAAAATATGAGGGAAATCAGCAGCCCAGGCTATACTTATATATATTTATAGACTTAAATATACCAGGGTTCTCTCTCAGTTACGGGGAGTGCTTTCGTATGAGCCCTCGCAGTTCAGCTGAGCGTTAAGAAGGATCCCAAATCCTGTCTGTATTTCAAAGGAAAGGTTAATTGAAGCAATGACTCGCATCAGCGGCGCACGCAGAGCACTGCGGAATTTATCGGTGGCTGGAGAGGAGCTTTCTACAAGCTTTTAATTTTCGCAGCTTAAGTTGAAGTGGCTTCAGGAGATGATGTGAAATTATGTTCTATTTAAACCTGAGGAATGGAGATATACAATAACAATGCAATAAAATGGGTGGACAAAGCATACCTTTATTAGGGGAGGAGAATCTCCAGTGTGCCTTCGGACCCCATGATTTAGTTGAGGAGGCTAAAAATGGTGGCTAACATGATATATTAACACTCTGTGTTTAATTTTCAAACGTAGCGCAAAAAGTCAGAAGGTCACTCAGGATTTTTCGAGCGTGGCTAGGCATTATTATATTCTCTGACTGTTAACTGTGAGGTGGAACTGGAGTTGGAGACAGGAAGTGAAAAACCGAAACACGAGGCTCTGTAGCAAAGCATGACTCTCGTGATAACCCGATTAAGTTGTCTTAAAATGTCATGATGCGCTGCCTGTTTGGACCTCTTTCATATGAATTGTGTGAGAATCTGGCCTTCGTTCCACCACACAAGTGAGCCATGAGTTAGCACTTGTGATGATTTCAGCGTACTCCGAAGCCATGTGAAATCCTCGGAGGGATTTTAGGACCTTGTCACCATTTGCAGTCTTGTTCCTGGAGCATAAGACCATGAGAGCTGCTGTATCCAAAGATCAAGTCATACGTTCAGGAATGAAAAACTGTACAAGTCAGTTAGCAGTGTCGTCACCATGCTGTGTGTTTGTATAGCAAGTCAGTCTCATTGATCTCTCTCTCGCTCTCTCTCGCTCTCTCTCTCTCTGCAGCGTGTGAGCTGATGACGCAGGGTATCCTGGCACTGGTGACCTCAACCGGATGCGCCTCAGCGAGTGCCCTGCAGTCCCTCACCGACGCCATGCACATCCCTCACCTGTACATCCAGCGAAGCGACGACGGCTCACCTCGCACCGCCTGCCCACTGAAGCCGAGCGCCGACGGAGGACGCTACACGCTGGCCGCCCGGCCTCCCGTGCGCCTCAGTGACGTCATGCTGGCACTCGTCGACGAGCTCCGCTGGCGCAAGTTCCTGGTCTTCTATGACAGCGACTACGGTAAGAGCTTCTGCCTTTTTTGCTGGTTGAACTGAGAGTAGAGTCGTCTTTAAAAACAAACTTCCTCTACTACAGCAGCAGAACGCCTCTGTCAGATTCTCGATTCTGTTTGTTTAAAAGGGTGTCGATTAATTTTCTATAATAGCAAAGTAGGAGCTGTTATAGATAATTCATCAACATTTCCTGCCCGATCAGAATCGATCCTTTGATAAATGGCATGGGTGTATATGTGATAAAGACGGTTCTCGGTAATGGACTGGTACAGTAGTTTAAGCGTGGAAGCCGGCCAGCCTGAGCAGCTCTGTTCGTATAATCATTAGCAAATTACTTGTCTGTGTCTATTAGTGGAAATTCAGCCTTAGGATCTTCTGGAATATCTGAACTTTTCATCAAGCTTCTGATTTGTCTATTCAGAGCAGCATTCGAGTAACAGCGTGTTTTCTTCTGCTGAGAGCCCCTAATGCAGAAAGCGGCGCAGATGAATTCACTGCTGAGGTACTTCACGACTTTTCTCAGGAAGATTTCAAAGCTGAGTTATTAAGGGTTTTCCCTGCTAATGATTTCTGATCCTGTATTTCAGAGAGAGTCTGTTTGTTCCTGGAGTTTTCAAGAATTTTATATTATTCCCTGAGATGCTTTTCTAAAGTTTCTTTATAGTGATAGTCTTTAGGATAAAACAGCCTGATCTTGGGGGTTTGCCTTTAAGTGTAAATATGTAAATAGCTTCGCTCTGATTGGCTAACGGAACCCACGTGCGTGTGGATGACCGTTACAAGATGCTAGCCAATCAGAGCAAAGATATTTACATATTTACATTTAAAAGCCTCACATGTATGCGCAGGTGACTCCAGGCCGTCTTCCTGATTCAGATTGCTACGGGAGGTCTTATGTTCTTGTAAACATCTCTAGTACCTGATTAAGGCTGTTTTGTGATCCGTGTTAAGGAGGAGTTTCTACTGAGAAGGTCTGACAGCCTGCTGGCACCTTGTGACCTTCAGTATCAGCATGCATCCCTGTTTCATCTTCACACATCGTGAGATCACGTTAGACAGAAGAGATTCCGCATGCTGAGCTGAGCTGAGCTGAGAGAGCGCTGGTTACTCTCCGCTGGAGCAGCTAAGCTAAGAGCAATAAGAAAGTTTGGACAGAAGACTAATGGACAGTCTTCAGGTCACGTTAGATGGGGTTTTTTTTTTACCGTTTGGACGAGATATCACGATCAGCTGAGAAATAAGAGAATGTGATCGGCCTGACTGAGTGAACATTCCAACCTGAAATGAACCAGCTTCCAGTGAAGATCAGAGACAGGCACAAAGGTCATTATTACTTAGAATGGGAAATACTCACGTGGAGTGGGTGTTAGTTTGTATTCATGTATTTATTCGCATAAATCCAGATCCTTGGCAGATTGTCCGCTGCTTCCAGCTGTGAGGCTCAATCAGCGCCTGCAGTGTCGTGTAGCGTGTTTCTACATAGCATAAGGAGATCTTTTTGTTTTCTTTTTACCAAACACATGACATGTGGTGCTATTTAGATCTTCCATATGAGCTAAATGGACGGAATATTGCAGTTGTGTTTGCGCTTTCTGTTATTTTGCCTTGTACCATGGCACTGTTTAATTCTCAAAGTAGAAGGTATGACGTGTCGTTCATTACTCCTTTAAAAATGATATTTGTCTATCACTGTGGTATAAGAGGAATAAAGCAGGACATGTAATCCACTGAAGGGCCCTGAGCCGTATCACACCACCCTGGAGTGGGTTATTTGGTTATAGCAGCGTGGCACAGAGTGTCTTGTAGTGTAGTCTGGTATCAGTTCAGTACAAACTTCAGTACATCTCAGATTTGGTGTCATGAAATATCTATGAGGTATTTCATGAACTAAACGAGGGTTCTTCGAAGACCTTTATGTACACAAAAGCTTAAAGTACATTCCTGTAAAAATAAAAACAACTCAATCCTCAGTTGGAATTGATCTGTTGTTATTTCTGCTATTTGTTCACGTCATTGTTTATATGTCAAACTATTTCAAATTAATTAAGCAGCTTGTTCAGTTCACAGTCTCTCGTGATTATTGCATTTGAATTGACTTCAGGGTGATTAGCATTTATGAATATCTGTAATTGGATTGCATAAATTCAACCCAGAGTTGTGGTTCAGCTTGGGGAAGAGCTAAATATGCATTGAAATTACTCATGCTTTTAAGTCTTGGCATATTGATTTCTTAAATGCCAATTAGTCTGGGAAAATCCAACGTGTCAGGATGGCTTTAGTGTGACTAAGAAGGCAATTACTCTATTTATACTGACAGTTTACTCATTTCTTGGACTGTTTTAGATCCCCCCCTCCACTTTTCCTACAGATGGTTGGAACACTATCTTAATTCCCTTAAAAACTGACAGTTAAAGGAGAAAATATTCTTAAGATACGCAACCTAACCTCAATTACAGAGTAATCACTGCTCCTGGACGAGTACCAACACTGACAACTGGGCTTTGGTGGGAAGCTGAAAGGAAACACATTCTCAGGTCTACACACACGTCTGAGTTTATTTCACACCTTCCAACAGGTTAAAGCCAGGCAGAACCGTCGCGCTCAGTAAAAACACAGTGGTACTGTTTAGCTCGTTCTCCTCTGCCTCGTAGCTAAAGGATGGTGCCCGTCACTCGATTGTGTGAAGCACAACGGTGTGTGAGGTTTATACTGTGGTGCAGAATGACTCGGTGCAGACCAGCTATCCGCTGCTTGGTGGAAGGTGTTGAGCTCCATTGGGTGTGGACTGAACCCTCAGGTTTTGTTGGATTGTTTTCTGCGTAGTGAATCGTTGGCGTCTGCCTGATATGATTTGAAGCATTGGGTTCTTCCTTTTCTGGACTCAAGCATTTGGTGTTTTTTGACTAAAGCATTTGGTTCTGGTCAGTGTGGACTGAGCACAGAGGTTCTGTTGGATGTGGGCTGGTGTTGGGTTCTGATTAATGCCTCTTAAAAAAATTGGATCTGTTTGTCATGTAATGAGTCCCTGGGTTCTCCAATCAGTAAATCAGAAACTTAACCACTGAGCCACCATTGCTGACTAGTGCCAAGTAAAGCATTAGGTTCTGATTGGGCCAGACAGAAGAATTGGGTTCTTCTCAGTATGGATTTGAGCAGTGGGTAATGTTTGTTGTGGACTGAAGCTTTTGGTTCTGAACATCACGGTGTGGAACATCACGTTGGGTTCTGACTGAAGTGTTAGGTTCTATGTCATGTGGACTGAAATGATTGGATTTTGATTCTTGTTGTGGACTGTACTAGTATATTTGACTGAAGAAATGGGTTCTGCTTGACTGAACCTAACCGAGTCATTAGGTTTAGACTGAATCATTAGGTTCTGCTTAATATGAACTAAATCATCAAGCTGTGCTTGATGCATCCTGAATCATTAGGTTCTTTTTTATGTGAACTGAATCATTAGGTTCTGCTTACTATGAACTGAATCATTGGTTCTGCTTCATGTGGACTGAATCATTAGGTTCTGATTGATGTGGACTGAATCATTAGGCTCTTTCAGACATGAATGGTAATCATTAGGTTCTGACTGATGTGAATTGAATCATTAGGTTCTGTTTCTACCTTTAGAAGCAATAGATCTGTAGATGATGCACTGAGCTTCGCTTTGTATTAAAGCACCTAGACTACCCAAACACATATTCTAGGATTCTCTTTTTATAGATTTCTGCTCAGGCTTAAGATCCTACAGGGGAAATGTACCTGGTTCCATCTGTATGTGGAACCACTGAGCACTCAATCACTCAGGCTGTATCCTCTTACCCCTCTTATTTACTTTGCACAGATGAATATGATTCCAGCGGTGCATCTGTGAAGTTGATCAAATTGGTTGATTGATTGACGTTTCCTCCCTCAGACACTCAGGTTTCTGCTCAGACCTCAGTACGTCTTTCAGACATCTCATCATGGATGGCAGCTGATCAGCTGAAAGTTAATTGGGGCAAAACTGGACTGTTGTTCATAGCAGAACCTAACGATTCACTCCAGATAAAGTAGAACCTAATGATTCAGGAATCACTCATCCTCCCGTCACCCTTAATAATTCATAAGTGAGCACTGTCACCCTCTTTTAAGTTTCTGGGAACCACAATCACATGGGATCTTAACTGGAGATGAACATCAACAATCAACAAGACAGCTAAGCAAAGGATGGATTTCTTATTTCAGTCGGCAGAGTTCCTTCCATCTACCCCAGGTTGTACTGGTGCAATTCTATACTGTCACTAGAGAAATCATCTAAAATGCTACCATCACTCTAGAGAAAAGTGGAAGATGCAACATACTATCAAGGCTGCTAAGAAAATGATCAGTCTGTCGTGACTTGAAGACCTGTACATCACCAGGAGAAAGAGGCGAGCAGGAAGAAGCACCAGCGACACCTCCCACCCTGTTAATCTTCATCTTGCACGAAATGTTAGTATGACTAATTGTTTTCATGGTTCTTACAATAGATACTTGCATATTAGTATTCTTATTATTATTGTTGTGAACTGGATCATTAGGTTCTTTTAAATATCGACAGAATCATCAGGTTCTGCTTGATGTGGTTCTGAATCATTAGGTTGTACTTGATGCGAACTGGGTCATTAGGTTCATCAGGTTCTGCTTGATGTGGACAGAAGCGTAGTTTGGGTTCTGAGTGAAGCATTGCTTTCCCTCTCTTGTGTAGTGAAGTGTTTGGTTTTGCAGGTGAAGAGTGAAAAATAGTTTTCTTTTATATAATGTAACATGATTAGCTTTTGGTGAGGAGTGAATCACTATGGTTCTCTTTGTCATGATTTAAAGCCCTGGGTTCTTTAGTGCCGAGTTTGTGTGACTGGATCTTTTTGGGCCTAGCACACAAGATGGAAAAATGTCTTTCCATGCACATGAAGCTTCAGACTTTTTAATAGTTATGGCTGTAATTTGTGCTCCCAGTGTCGGTTCCAGATTGTTCTCTTCATGTGAGCAGAAAGCACTTTATTGAGGACAGTAATAAAAGGGACATTCAGAGGACAGGACAAAGGGGACATTTATTCAAATTAAGGCTTTTGTAGGATTTTATTGGGAGCAGATGGCACCTGGGTCTGCCCGTCCACACACGGCCTCGCCTCGCACTCCGTCTGACAGCTGAGTGATTATGATAAAGGAGAGACCTTGGATTATTGCACAGCTTCCCATCTCTACCCTTCATCTCCTTTCCCATTTTTCCCTTTGTTCTATCTGACTCTATCTCAGTCTCCTTGTGCTCGCTTTGAGAATTACGGTCTGTAGCTTTCTCCACCACATGCATTCACGTTTTTTCCTTCAAACTTTTTCCTCACTCACTTTCTGTTTTTTACAGAAATCGGATTCTCTGTAGACTGTGTGGAGAACCTTGCTGTGCCTCAAAGCACCATGGGGCAGGAAGTGTCAACTCTCTCAGCATTCACTGGCTGCTAGCTGCAACACAAAGCTGCTCTTTTCCGTTCTCTGCATCATCACCTCAAAATGTAAAAAAAAAAAAAAAGAAAAGAAAGGAAACTTCAGTAGCAATCAGATCTGACCTAAGCTGCCCACTGCTATGCAAAGTTGCCGGATTTTCTTTTTAGTGTTACTTCTAGTACTACAGAAACTCTGAGGCAGTGAGGGATTTTTATTTGGTGAAAATATCTTTGGCTGTCCAAAGAGAAAAAAAAATTTCTTAATACAAGCTTTTTTTTTTTTTAGACTTAGTGAAAAAAAGCCATGAAACTATGCAGTTGTTTCATAGATGTTACAGAAATAAAAACATTCGAATACACTTGGAAACATTCACTTTGCAGCCGGTTAGCCCCAGCCCCTAACTCGTATCGGATCTTTTTGCACCTTTAATTTGCAACAGCACTCAACAAACTTTAAAAATATATATATATATACGTCTATAAAAATAGAATGCATTTTTCCCTAAAACATTTCTAAATGTTTTTCACTTAATGTTAAAGGTGGAAAAAGATCTGACATGATTTATGTTTTTTTTTGCATCACAGAAACCTGCAATTTGAAAAGGGGTTTTTATATCATGAGAGAAAGTCCGTGCCTGCAGCGCACACGCTCAATATCCCACTTTATTTAGAATGACGGAAAGCCCGTGCGCTCGTCCTCTTTCCTGTCAGCTAGAAAAACGGAGAGTGCAGAATGTTTTCGCCCTGGGTGAGATCTTTATGAAGTGATGATGGCAGCCTCTGCTGTAAACACCATTTGGTGAAATACAAACACACTTTTCTTTTCACATAACTTTTAAACGATCTTCTGCAGTGCTCTTGCACGGATGGGTTTAAAAGTCCGAGACTCGAGATGCAAACATTATGACATTATGAGTTAGTGAATCCTGACACACACCTCTGTTTACAAATTCATACCGCATGAATTACAGTATAGAGCAAAGTGTGTGAGGTGATTTCGGGTCCAGCTTTCTGAAAACAGTCACATAGCCAGAGCTGTGTGCATCGTAATGCTGTTGTAAATATGAAGCCGGTGTGTTTCTAGTTTCATCCTAGAAGGTATCATTTGGTAAAAGTGAATTAATGAGAGCAATAATGTGTAGCTGTGAGGTGACATGTCGGCCGCAGGGGCTGCGAGGATGAGATTATATACCTCATTATGAGGGAATTAATGAAGATGTAGTATTCGCTCGCTTTAGGTTGTTTGTGTTGGCAGTAAATTCCATGTAAAACAGTCGGGTAAGAAAGTGCCGAAGAAATGTTTTCAAGGTAACAAGCCACTAAGACTCGACGTACATCAGGTAGAGAAGTGTCCGCAAGGCAAAAACAGCGCTAGGGTTCCTTTAAAGTTCGCGAGCTGTATCAAGTAAGAACGCTACAGTAAGAAAGGGTATGAACGCTAACTCCACCAGTGACGCTAACCTTAATTGACAGCTGTGGAAAAAAGAAAGCGATTCTTTAATTCTCTCGATTCTCAAGAATTGTTTTTACAACAACTTCAATGTAGTCAGTTATAATTAAATAATAATAAAAATAATACAAATAAAAAGTCTAGACCAAATTGAGTGGTGAAATGTGAAGGTATAGGCTAGCAGGTGTGCTCTGTGTATGTTAGCTAATTTAATTAGCTGAGCAAACTAACTAGCGGATTTGAAGATGGACAAAGACTTTGTTGTCCTGTGTGTGTTTTTTTTTCTTCAGGTACTGCAGCTAACTAGTTAAACTCAAATAAAATAACAGACTGTGTGAAAATGGGTTGATCGGTTTACGCTACGCGCTCAGCTTCATGCCAGCTTTGCGTTCAGATTGGATTAGCAAAGCGAGCTAACACTCACCAGAGACCCCAACAATCTGCTAATTCTTTCTGAGCTTTTTTTTTCTCCATAACGTCTCGAAACATAATAAAAGAGAGGTTTTTAATAATGAATTTTCATTCTTGTGTCAAACGGTAAACAGGAGCCAGCCGCAGGTGTGAGCACAGGATCCCCGTGCGCCCGGTCTGAGGAATCATTCCAGCTGAATGTTTCCTTTACCACATCACATCTTATTTGCATGGTGTTGAGAAAAACGGAATATATGGAAAATGAATGCTCACCTGTCACTCTGCGTCTCGCTGGTGTGAACGTAGGATAATAACTTGGTTGCTGAGGAGGGAACTTGAGAAGCTTGAAGAACAGCTATGAGCATTGTGTATTATGTGTATGACACTCCAAGTGCTTCAAAGCCTGTCTGTGAAACGTGCTTTCACTTCTTCTGCGTCTGACTCCAGGTCTCAACTTGAACACTACGGCGCTGCTTTGATCGTCTGCTTTCTGTTCAGAGCGAAGGTGTGTGATGGAGGCGTGTGGAAATCAGCTTGTTGATGCAGATCACTGTTATATCCCGCTGTTTGCGCGTGTGTGTGGATTCCTTTGGTGATTTAATATCTCTCTCTTTTTGTTTATATGTGCAGGGTTTCAAGGCCAATCGGAGTTCTCCGAGGCGCTAATTTGCTGTTTGAGCAGCTTCAGTAATTGGGATGTAGTTGGGAAGAGGAGCGAATCCGTCGCTCCCGCTCGATGTTAAATGACGCCCTTTATACCTCAGCTTTTTATTCCGTCTTAGGGATAATTTGACTCCACTTCACGCTTACTCGAAGGCTTGTGAAGGAATTACGGAAGGCAAGACATCTTGCTAAGATGAGCCTCGCTCTTCCTGCTTCATGTTGTTTCAGATGTGGAAAGCTGCTTGATTGATGTGATTGAGCTACCTCGGGTTAAACACATGTTTTCATGACGCCATTTTAAAATATCGAGCGACGTGATGAGACCTGATTACTCTTCAGCCACAAAGTTGATTATTTTCCTATAACAGCACATTTACGATCTACATGTCGGCCTCAGGAGTTTCTCATGTGCCAGATCCGGCTTGCTGAATCCTGCGGATAAAAAAAATCAACTTTTCTGCACTTGTGATTCATGGCTCTGTTTGTTGTGGGCGATTAAGTATTCATCAGGCTTGCGAGTGATATTGTGCGGACACCTGCAGCTCTAATATTTGTCCCGTTTTTGGTACCTCGATGTGCTCCTTTGATGTTTTCTCTCATAATGCCTCCGAGCTGGCCGGTGAGATGCATGTGTTCATGTCAGAGAAAGAACAGGAACTACTAAAAAAAAAAAGAAAAGAAAAAAGAAAAAAGCATGATGTCTTAGCAAGTGGCAATATCTAGTATCTGGTCAAACATATCGAGTATTTTTTAAGATTGCACAAACTACTTCCTGATTTTTGAAGTGTGCACGCTATCACATGGGACATTCCTGCCTCAAAAAGCACAGTGTTAGCATTATCTTTATTATTACTTAATCTTGGTATCACATGCAGATTTAGACCCTTTTTACATGTGCTAAAGCACCCTTAAAACTTATTTCAGCTCTCTTAATAAATAATAATAATTACTATTGTCTGGAGTCATTTTAAACCATCTAATTTGAGATTTTTGGTTGGTTCAAATGGTTCTGTTACTGAGCACCTGACACAAGGTGACACATGAAGTGGCTACTAAAAGTTATTACAAGCAATCATTTGACATCAAGGTGTTGCTTACCTCACTGTAAAGACCGTTCACATTTGGAGGATATTTAACCTCTTTCCCACTGAGCTAGCAGGTCGTGTTTGGCCTGAACCGATTCACTACAAACTCAAAATTCATATGGTGCCACTGGCTTCATTAAAAACCTTGGGTGGCCTTCAGGAGACAGGAATGTTAATTCCAGATGAGCCACCAGCAATCTCAGGGTTAAAAGCAGGCCAAGTAAACCAAGAACTGATGAGGAGAATAATTCTGATTTTAAGATCAACGTGATCAGTGAGACAGAATCTAATACAAATATAACCGTAGTAAAAATACCACATAGTAATTGTAGGCTACAGTATGGTGAGAAAGAGGTGAGAAAGGAGGTATGAGATTTAAAACTGTGCAGATTTAAACACACTGTTAGTATCCATCCTAATAACCACTACAGATTCATGTGTACAGTTGTTGGCTTAATTATTTGTTTAAAAAAATAATTCCAAAGATCTGGTGATCATTGGGATTGGTGTTGGGGTTTTGTTGGTGTTGGTGTTGGTATCGGTGTTGGGATTGGTGTTGGTGTTGGTGTTGGTACTGGTGTTGGTGTTGGCGTTGGAGTTGGTCAACACCAACAGTTACTAAATGGTAATGGTTGGCCAGTCAGTCATCATTAGAGTAACCCAATGGTGAAAGTTAATCAAGGCGAATGCAGCGTTCTGGCATTCTTGTGCCCGGCTTTGCCTCCGAGTCCACTTATTATTTTCCTTTCGAATTCATAAAATCTAAAATGTGTCCATATGGCCTTCAAAAATGGAATCAAATTTCAAATCTTCTAGCTAGTTTAGCTAGATTCTATACTTTCCATTTTTTATAGCGTTCTTGTTAGCATACGCCTTCACATTTTATCACCGATTTGGTTTAAATTTGAGGTCAAAAATACATTTTATGCCAAAAAATACACTCTAAAAAAAATCAGTTTAAGGCGAGACTTGAGGTGCTTCGAAAAATCCAGAACGATATGACAATGTTCTTAAATATGGAATTCTCAAACTACAAAAGGCTATTCTTTGGCGATCATTGCACTCTTCCTAAGGACTTTATTTAATGTCTAACATTTGTCTAATAATACTCAAATGTGACATTTGTCAAAGGAAGTGTAGATTTCTTTGAATTTTGGAGAAATCTTCAGTTCTAAAGTAGCTGAAAGGTAGCAGAAGTCTTCTGTATTTTTATTTCGACCTCAATATTTTACCCAAAAAAGCCTTCTGCTAGATTGAATGCTGATATAGAATTGATTTCAAGCCTTCAAAATGAAACTTCAGTGCTCATATTGTGTTCTGCTTGAGCGTGGACGTCCCAGTGACCCACACCGTATATATTATACAACACATAGTGCAGCTGCTGCTGTCTTTATTTTTATTACACTGTTTTTCTCAGTACTCAGTACTCTCCACTTCAAATACCAGTACAATCCAACAGACTCTTGGTTTCTTTACAGAAGAGCGTATTGAATTAACAACAGCATTGGCTTCATTCTCTTTAATTCGACAAATCAAAATCATGAATTAAGAGTGTGATAAAAACAAATGGGCGGCACGGTGGTGTGGTGGTTAGCACAGTCGCGTCACAGCAAGAAGGTCCTGGGTTCGATCCCCGGGTCACCCAGGGTGCCTTTCTGTGCGGAGTTTGCATGTTCTCCCC
>JAQMYM010000006.1:163461-175438 GCA_030014255.1 Parauchenoglanis ngamensis
TGGCCCTGTGGTGGACTGGCGACCTGCCCAGGGTGTACCCCGCCTCTCGCCCGAACATGCTGGGATTGGCTCCAGCTGCCCCGCGACCCAGACGGATAAAGCGCTATAGATAATGGATGGATGCAAATCCAAGTTCTGCGCAGGATTCACTCTCCAAATGAAGTCCAAGTCAGTTCCAGGTAGCTCCAAATGTGGAAAAGTTCAAGTGCGGTGGAAATTCATGAAAGCCGCTCTGGAGTAGGTTTATGCCGTTTCTTGGTCCACGGACTGAAGCCTGGGGTGCGCAGGCTGGATATACCTCATATATCAGTATGTCTGAGAAGAAAATGACAGTTAGTCTGAACGCTTGTGCTGAACCTCGCTTTTCCTTGCTATTTTCT
The DNA here is from genome assembly GCA_030014255.1 of Parauchenoglanis ngamensis. Lineage (NCBI taxonomy): Eukaryota > Metazoa > Chordata > Actinopteri > Siluriformes > Auchenoglanididae > Parauchenoglanis > Parauchenoglanis ngamensis. Next base: position 163,842 of record JAQMYM010000006.1, read on the forward strand.
GTTTTTGAACACGATGCCAGATGTTCCCAGAGGATCGTGGGTAAGTCACAGTGTTCACAAGGTGATTACGTTCGTGCTCAGCTCATGGGTCGCCGTCCAACTGAAATGAAAAGAAAACAGAAGATGAAGATGGAAAGTCATTTTTTTTCCCCTGTCTCTGATTTTTTTTACATGAATAAGACATAAACAGACGGAGGGACAGCGTCCCTCTTGAGACAGAGATGTTTTTATGAGATGCCGCATCGCGCTCGCAGGTGGAATTCTACTGCATTTTTATATTGCTTTGGGTTTTTACAACGAAGCCGCGTTCTCACATTCGAGCGATGCCGTCGCATCTAACTGTTGGCCTGTTGTTATACGGTGATTTGGAGAGGAAGCTCTCACAGGTTCTCCAACTTCCAGCACATAAATCTTCATCAGCTTCTTTGCACGGCATGAATTGCTGCGCTGGGTTTTGGTTCTGCTCCAGCAGTTGAGGAAACTGGCTATGCACCAAGAAGCCATGGGTTTGATCCCAGCTGATAACATCTCCTCCCCTCAAGCATGGCACTCATCCCCGAATCCACCACGGCCTGTTCCCTTAATCACATCTGCTAAAACAAATATATGCCAGCTTACTGGAGCTCAGCAGATCGTGTGCAGATGGTTCCTAACCCTGAGAACCCCCCCCCTTTCCTCTTTCTCTTTCTTCTCCATATTCAGTACTGCGAGGTTTCTAACATGCACTTACATGAGGCACTCATCCATGCCATCTGTTATGTTGTTTTATCAGGACTACACGGATACGTCGCTATTTATTTTTCCTCATCATTTTCACGATTAATCCATATATAGATAGATATTAGATATTTTGCTTAAGGACACTGGGAGAATGATATTTATGTGTAAATATAGTATATAAATTTGAGTGTCTGTTTTGTCATTTATTGGGTGTAAATGAGAAACAATTCTTTTATAGTTGGGCTGAGAAATTTGACTATATAATAGTGATATCTAGCAGTACAATTTCCTGACATTTCACAGGTATCCAGATGTCTCTTAATAACTGTACAATGTTTTCGTAATTACAAACTCTTATCAGAAGTCACAGATTTGATGTTAAATTTTTCAAACGTTCAAAATGTAATTGGTTTCTTTTTGGTAAATATTCAATAAAACTATCGTTCAAGTCAGTTTATAAATATGATACCTATCATTTATTAGGTCTGGGCCTGATTAATTATGCCACAGTCCCCGCTTTATGAGATATCATGTGTCTTATCATCAACTTTTTAAAAAAGATATTGCAATTACAAACTCTACTGCTAGCTGCTGATCGGACAGTGTTTTTTTTTTTAACAAGTATCACATCGTTTACGCAGGTAGAGGTATCGTGATGCTTTATTTTCGATTTCTATTTTTGATTCTTTTTTATTAATCCAGCTAAATGTAAACCAATAAGATATTAAAGAATTAAAAAAAAACTTTTTTCTTTATTTCATCATGAATAGAAACTGACATAATATCGGGTACGAAGGAGAGCGCTGAATGCGTAAATCTTTCCTAATCAGCTTGGTCACGCTCCGAAAGTGCTGGCCGCGAGGCTACATCTGGCCTTAATGACACGTTCCCTGTGTTATGAAACTGAGGCTGATGATTGGACAGAGAGTTTTGTTCAATTTAGTTTGATTGGATGATGAGCTTTCCTTACGAGCGGAGCGGCTTCAGAGTGAGAGATGCGTGTGGCTGTTAGAGTCTCACATGGCCACTGGTGAGCGTGTGATCGGGTGAGTGAGGTTGTCGGGACGGACACGGCCTCTGAAGACTTTATTAAGAAAATCTAATGAAAGGCTGGGTGTGTGAGTGCAGTTAGGCTGGGATGTCCTCGTCCTCGTGCTAATGGCCCCTCCTGAGGCTCTGGTCTCGGGCCTTAACTGTGAGACAAATCAAACCTGTGAAAGCTTTTTATTTTGGTCTCGGTCTCCAACAACCCTGTTTATTAGTGACACTGTGCTTCTTTCACACCCTTTGCGCTTTCAGGACTCTTCCCGACATGGATGTGTCGTCTTTATGATCGTAAATAAAACTGGATTATATCCACAACAGTATGCAGTCTCAAACTTTAATTTTTTTGAAACCCGTGGCCACTTTTTAATACTTAATGCTTTCAAAATGACAGACTTTACTTTATTCCTATGGGTTTGTGATCTCAGTGGTCCTCAGATTTATTGTAATGCTTTATAGATGTAGTGGCTTCGTCTTCGTGTTTGGCTCCCGAGATGGAAGCCTCACTTGTATCGGAATCTGGTTTAAACCGCTTTCCTCAGGAATCCATCGACAATCTCACAGTCGTTCGTTACGACATAAAAGTGCAGAATCTGTTCAGGTTTCGCGCATTTCTACCGCAGCGCTGGCGAATTCTGGATTCTGATTGGTCTGTCCGTGTTGGTTAGTTTTCTTTATTGACACCCTTTACACATATGACGTGTGGATAAGTAATGAAAAAAACACTGTCATTGGAAAATAATGAGCAGCGAAGTAGTGTGATGAAGCCGCTTTTGTCGTACACGTGCTATTGTACTGAATAAGTCTATTACATGGTGTAATCACAATCTGATTGGATTGAAAGGAATCTGTTACTAATCCGTTAATCCCTCTTTAATGTTTTAGATATGCATATGTGTGAGATTCCTGACTGCATTGTTCCCTTTTATACAGAAGTACACAGTTGCTGTGCCGGAGCGTCGAGGCCGTTAGGTAGGAGCCAGTCAGCTTTCGGTGGCGGCAGATCACACGAGCGGAAGGAGAGCCAGCTGTTTGGTCCATGCCGCGATTGTGAGAAGTGTGTGATCCGGACAGTTTCGATCCTCTTTAGGTGACGGCGAGCAGTGAGCAGTGTGAGGTTCCTGTTACTGCTGTGTCCTTCCCAAACCTAAAAATAACAGTCATATATTCTGACAGACGTGAAGAAAGAAAGAAAAGAAAAGAAAGATACTTTAGTGCCACTTTAATAGGCCACCTTCCTGACTGCAATAAAACCCTCCCAAATCCTCTGCTCTCGTTATCAGACAGCAGAATGACTGATTTAATCTCACAGCCACTTGGCAGAAAGGAAAAAAGGCCTTAAAAGCTTTTTCCTTCTTCTATGCAGTCTTCTGACGTCCTACTGGAATTGCAAACATGTCAGAACTCTGCAGCCTTCACATCATCATCATCATCATCACCGTTCTTGTTGTCATCGTCATCATTATCATTATCGTCATCATTGCCGTCCTCCTCGTTATCAACGCTGTTGCCGTCCTTGTTGTTGTCTTCATCCTCCTCCTCCTCCTCTTCATCACCACCACCACCACAATCATTGCCATCATTGCCCTCATCATCACCACCATCATCATCATCAACATTATCATCGTCATTGTCCGTGTTATTGTCTTCATCATCATCCTCATCATCCTGATCATTATCATCATAATCATCAGCATCATCACCGTCTTTATAATCACCTACATCATCATCATCATAATCCTCACCGTCACCTCCACCATCATCATCATCGTCGTCATCATCGTCATCGTCATCATTGTTGTTGTTGTCATCATCGTCATCATCATAATCACCGTCATCATCATTGTTGTTGTCATCATCATCATCATCATCACCATCACGATGGGGTCATGTTGTGCTGTTTTAGTGTCTCATGAATAGGAAATTGTTCCGGCTGGGATGGAATCTGAAAGAGCGATGTTAAGATGAAGAAGTAATTCCATTAGAAATGCAACAGTATTTGTGGAGCTCTCTGTCAGAAATCACCATCAGGATCCGTGTTTAGAGTAAAGGCATAGGTGCTGCTGATTTGGGCTAAATATTGCTGGGGCAAAACATTATACAATACTTAATACAGTACTAATAATTGTTGAATCTGCTGTAATTCCACAGTCCACCAGCAGCTATGCTTACAGTATTAAATCACCGTGAGAGGCAGTACATTAGGCCGCAGCAAGAATACACTGTCAGATACCACTGTATTTCAAAAGCCATTTATTCAGCATCCTAAATAATTAATACTAATTATATTATTATGTTACTATTATCTCCTGTTAGACTATTGGCTTATCTCCAACAATTCATTAATATTTGTTATAAATATGGACAATGGAATCATGACTCTCTATGACTGTGTGATGAAGAATGCAAATACGGATAACAATCAATTAAAAATTAAAACTTATCCAAGCATAGCAAAGCACATAGACTTTTAATCCTTTTGAATATTTGATGATGCACATTAGCAGATCCTTGAGCTTGTGTGTGTTTGGAAAACTGCTTAATATCCAGCACATTGGATTTTGGCTTCGTGAAAGTAATACTTTTTGTCATCCACGAGTTTTATCATGCTGTCATCCACATGAGTTATGACTCAGGTCATCTCCGGGAGTTCTCGGGGCAAACAAGATGTCTGGCTAGCTGCAGCAATGCACAGAAACTACTCAGCTTTGTGTCTGAGGTGATGACCAACATCCCAAGTGCTCATGTCTCCATTAGAGCAACACCGTGACATGAGGTGTTAATGTATTTTATATCATGTTACTGTCAGAGATGTGCAGCACTCGGGGAAAAAGCACCTTCCTGTCATAAATCCTCTGCATTTGTGCTTTACAGGGTGACGGGATTTATTACAGAAGTCCAGAGAGTCTACGGCTGCTTTCAACGTGGGCAGAAAACGAAGGTTTTGGGCTGTGATCTAATAACCTGATGCACGTGCACTAAGCTTGTTGATGCACAGGGATGTGGCGTCCACCTGTAATCAGCTTTAGTGTAGTGTAGCGCTCCACTCCTGACCAGTTCCTGCTCACAACTAATGGCCTTTAATTCCTTAAACATCTCTATACTATTCTATTATCATTATCTGTTACTCTCATTTACACTAACCTATTTCCTCCATGTACATTTTATTTTGTTTTATTTTTTTCTCTCTGTCTGTCAGTTCCTTAGTCTGTCTGTCTGTTTGTCTGTCTCGCTCTTGCTGAGGATTGTGGGTAGCAGAGTAGAGTTGCTGAGAGCATCTTTCACTGACTCTGTCTGGCTTACCTCCATTTTCTCCTCTTTTTAGTTTGTGAGTTTCTGATTTAGTTTATTAACCTTTTTATTTATTTATAACCAAGTTTATTAACATGCATAACGGTTTAGCAGGTTAGGTCCATGGCTTTGTGCTTTCAAGGGTCAGCAAATACCCATTTACACTGGATACAGGTGGAGATTTACCAATCTCACTCTCCTCCATGGAGGATTGCCAGGATGCAGTTGGTAATAAGGTTGGTGCATCGAGTATCATATCGGTCTTGAATGAACAAAGCCGTTGTTTTTCTTTCGGAAACCCGATTTGTTGACCAGTTGATGATCAAGGATGTGTTTTATTTAGTGTTACAACCCGAATTCCAGAAAGGTTGGGTCGTTCTTTAAATTTGAATAAAAGGAAAACTAAAAGACTTTCAAATCACATGAGCCAATATTTTATTCACAACAGAACATAGATAACATACTGAGAAATTTTACAATTTTATGCAAAAAATTAGCTCATTTCAAATTTGATGCCTGCTACAGGTCTCAAAAAAGTTGAGCCAAACGTTTATGATTCTTAACACCCAGTTTCTGTCAGTAAAATTGATGATCGATGGCAAGGAATATTATTATTATGATTATTACTATTAGTTATTTTCATTAGTTGCTCTGCTTCGTGTGTGGTGAACAGGGCACATTTGACAAACCTTCCCGCACAAAAATTTAAATCTGATTCCGAAGTCAACAATGATGGCAACTGGACTGCAGTTTGAAAACCACAGGAACAGCAGCAGAGGGCAGTGGCAGTGCTACACAGGCTAATGATACAACTGTTTCTATTGACACTAGCCAGTCTACCCAGGATTTACCAGAAGGTAATGACAAAAATGTTGGCAATAACATTAAGAATATTAACTAATCTACTGCTCAACAAATTATTGAAACCGCTGCTAATGCAGACAAATCAGAAGATCCAAATGGAACTGTGAAATAGTGTTATTAGTGAAGGGCCTGGAGACAGCTGATTTAGACAATGAATATGTTGACAAGGCAGAATTTGGTGGTGATAGTTCACAGGTCTCAGCATCAGGTATGACGGGTTGGAAGAAATTATGTACTGTAATTTTCTTGATGCAATAACGATTGTATGAAAGCCACAGGTTGAGTATTTCTTCCACGCTTAGCTCTTAAGAATCGCTTTTGGATTCTTGTTCAGTTACAATGAGAAAAGCTTCATTAGATGAACTTGAACAGACAAAATGGTATCACATAAAAAAGTTCACATGCACTATAAGACAAAACTCTTAAGACAAATAGAGCAAAGAAGTCTAAAAAGTAGCACTGAATATGAGGCCTCTCTGACAACTCCTAGGTTTTTTGTTCTCCTTTTGCTTTTTTGTAGCATCCATGGCTTGCTTTACCATGGGCTCTTTAAATATCAATGGGTGCTGAGAGAAAAGGAAAAGACTTTCTCGTTTTGATCTTATGTCTTTGAAAATTTGAAGGTGTTAATGTTATAAGAAACATGCACAGATCAACAAAATCAGGCAGATTGCCAGAGGGAATGGAAGGGCCACGTCTTTTTAATCCATGGGTTGAACACCAGTTCAGGTGTTGGTGCCTTGATCTCAGAACAGTATCACAGTAGCCCAACGGATGGTGCCGAGTTGGTACCAGGGAGAATGCAACACATAGGTAAAGATCTTAATGGTTTCTCTTTTTCTTTGTTCAATATCTATGCTCCTAATTCTGGTGCAGAATGCGCCCCCTTTCTTCAACAAGATAAAGCCTGCTTTATCAGATTGCTCTCTAGACTGGCTGATCTTTTTAGCTGGGGACTTTAACTGTACAGTCAACCACACTTTAGATAGGAATTATGGTGAGCCCCATCCTCAATCAGCTGAGTTTCTTTAGACTTTACTGACATATCATGATGTGGTTCATTGGTGGAGAGAGCAGTTCCCTAGACAAAGGCAGTATACTTGGGTGAGGGGAGGATCTTCATTACTTTCAGGAGCAAGGCTTGATAGGATCCACGTCCAATGGTCCCACAGGGGACGTTTTCCCCCCAAAGTTGTATATATCCTACTTTTCTAACAGGGTCATCATCTTATCAATGTCACCTTTTCTTTTTCACCCACTACTCAACATTCTTCTCATTGGGTTTTCACGTTACTGCAGGATGATATCTTTGAACTTTCTTTTGCCCACTTCTGGGAGACCTGGAGAGAGAGAAAGTTACGTTACCCATCCCTAAGACAATGGTGGGAAGTGGGTAAGAAACAGATCCAGGTTTTCTGCCAGCAGTTCACTTTGAACAAGTTGTCTGAACTAAAAAATGAAGATACAGGTCATTGAACAAGGGATTCTAGACCTCAGCAAGAAAGATGGAGTGCACATGGCTGATGTTATTGAAAGAAATAAAATGCCACTAAAGAACTTGTGGGAGGAGAGAGGGCATGGTGCTATGGTCTGTGCCCGGTTTACACAGTTGAACAATAAGGATTTACCGACTTTTATTTTCTTTGCATTGGAGAAGAAGAGAGCATAGAAGAAACTGGTCACAAACTTAAAATTACCAGATGGAGGATTTCCCACAGATACTAGGGAGATCTTTTCAAGTGCTTTGGGGTTCTAGCATGACTTTTGCTCTGACGATACTTGTGAACTGGGTGCAAAGGAACAGCTCTCGGAGGAGGTTCCACACCTAGCAGAGGAGGACCAGTGTAACCTGGAAGAACCTCTGTCCTTCAACAAACTGACTGATGCAGCCAGCTGGGAAGTCAGCAAGGTTGGATGGGCTGCCGGCAGAATTTTATAAGGCTTTGTGGACCCTTACTGGGTTAGATCTCCACACAGTCCTTCTGGAATGCTTGGAGTGCAAAATTCTGCCCCTCACTTGTAGGAGGGCAGTGATCACATTGTTCCCTTCTGACCCTGGGGTACATAAAAAAACAGGCAATCTGTTTCATTGCTTGGAACAGACAGCACGATTTTTTTCTTTGACCAACATTTTCAAAGTAATTCTTGGTAAGACTCTTCACCAGGACCAGGCCTTCTGTATCCCAGGACGTTCCACTGGCAGCCTCTTCTTGGTAGGAGATATGCTCTCTCTTAGCGAGACGCATCAGCTTGATGTGGGCCTTGTCACCTTAGATCAGGTGATAGCTTTTGACAGACTGGATCATTGATACATTTTCAAGGCTCTTGAAGCCTTGGGTTTGGTGCTTACTTTACATCATGTATCAAACTCTTATACATGGACGTGTATAGTATGTTGAAGATCAATGGAGTTCTGACAAGACCCTTCTTAGTGTGTAGGGGGATTTGGCAAGGCTTTAGACTCTTTGGCCTGCTGTACACCATCACCATAGAGCCACTGTTGTTCATTCTGGCAAATGAAACTACATTTAAACTTATTGGATGCTGACACAAGAAAATACCAAGAAACTCTTGTCCTTGAATACATTTCAAACGGCGGGTGGATTTTGGACTGACTCTGCTTACAGCTTACACTGGAGGGTGTTTTGATCAACAGCTATTTTGAAAAGACATCACCACTACACACCAGCTTTGATGGCTCCAGGTTTGCAACCTGGAGACATTTCAAAGTGGTGCAGATGGAACACTATGGTTTAGAGGAACCTCTGTTTTCCAACCCTTTTTGGTCAGGATATGCTGCTCTATCTGATAATGTTGTAAACCTCTTCACCAAAGCAAGAATAACTAAATTTGGTCACATGTTTCATCTAGGTGGGAGACACTGGTGGGCAGCAAATGACCTAGTAACTTTTCTTGGGTTTATGTCTGAGAGAATGGTAGAAAATATGCTTAGAAGCTGGAAAGTAGGGCTCCCTGAATGCCTTGCAAGCTTCATTACCAGTTTCTGTGATAGCGGCCAAGTTGATGTCCCCTTTCTAGATCTATTTGCTCCACCTAGTAATTTTAAACCTGACAATGATGAAGAGATGCTTCTCTCTTTTAAGGGCACTCAGAATGTTCAACAGCTGGGAAAAAGGTTTTATACACTGCCATTTTAAAGTGTATGCATTTGGAAAAGACCTGACAGAAAATGGAGGCGCTTCCAAAATGCTGTGGTGACCTTCACTGGCGTGTGCTGCACTGTGCCATGGCCATGAAGGTCTTCATAGCAAATTGAGCTCAGATGTGTATATGCTCTGTATATGCTGTGTCAGATGTCTGATACTGTTTTTTCATTGCTTTTGTCATTGACTCCAGCTTCCAATTGCTGGATACAACATTTAGTAGATTTGGGTTTACTTTTTCAAAGACAGTAAATATTTTCTGAGTCAAGTGCTCGCGACAAATGAAGGATCTGTGCACATGCTTAAATTTCGTGATAGGGCAAGCCAAGTTGTCCATATGGACAAGCAGTAGATTGGAGGAGGAGGGACAAATTCTGAATCAGGTCAATATGTTTAAGGCCTTTGAATCAAGAATCAAAGTTGAATATGCTTTTTTTTTTCCAAAATCAAAGTTGAATATGCTTTTTTTTTTTCCAAAATCACTGATAATGTTTTATCATTATCAATATCATTTTATCAACTTTTTTTTTTGCAAATGGTGTGTTAAAAAAGGCTTATGGTCAGTTGATATTAATGGTAGTCGGTTGTTTACCTGGTGATATGTGCTTATGTGCTTGGTGCTTTTTTCTGTAGTGGGGGTAGTTGGAGTAGTGCTAAATAGTAGTCTTTTTATGAGCCAATGAGGTTCAATAAAGGATATTAAAAGTCAACGTCTCTCTATCTCTCTCTTTCAGTTTTTTTTTGTCTGTAGGTTGGTCTTTCTGTACTTTTTTTTGTAGTTTGTTTTGTCTGACTGTTTGTTTATCTGTATCTATGGGCTGGTTGTTCTATTTGTCTGACTGACCGTCTGTCTGTCAGTTGTCATGTCTGTTTATTTGTTTTCGGTTTGTCTCCAAAAACTTTGCAGGAGTTTTGTCAGTTGTTTTGTGTGATGTTTTGGTTTACACAGCCAGATGTGTGGAGAGTGTGTCAGACAGCTGCAGCACTCTGTACATTACACTGTCTATATTACATTATTAGAGTATCATAAGGCTGGTCTATACGGCGGCGCGTTTGCGTTTGTTACATGATACTTTTCAGTTTAGTTTGGACGAGACAGAAGTTATTTCTGTATGTTTCATCAGTCAGTGTGTATCACTGTTATGACTCAGATCCTGGTCACACGTGTGTGTGTGTGTGTGTGTGTGTGTGTGTTTCAGTAGAAGGCATATAAGCTGTTCAGCCACCTGTTTGATTCTATGTGAATTTATCAGACTATTGGCTGCAGTATCGAGAGGTCAAGGTTAGTCCATGGGTAAAGAGATGTTCTGATTAAAGGTGTTGATTTGTAATGCATTATGACTCTGTGTGTGTGTGTGTGTGTGTGTGTGTGTGTGTGTGTGTGTGTGTGTGTGTTTGGTGGACATGACTGACACTGACAGTCTTGACGTTACGTCACCTTGTCGCTCCCTATTTAGAATATTCCCATAACAGTAGCTGATGTAAAAGCTTGATGATTCACATTTGCTAAAAAATTTGCAAGACAATTCGCAAAACCTAACGCAATACCTCATGCCCAGTGAGATCAGCAGCTCCAGGCTGCAGCATATGTTCGAGTCTGATTTAACCTTGGATGGTGAAAATTGGATAGGAATGGACGACGAGCATGCTAATTCAATGCTGGTGATTAGACTTTAGTCATCTGCATAATTCAATCTTAATTCGGTTATGCCTGTCGCAATTATGGTCGTAATTATGGTGGAATAACTGCAGACGTTCATGGCATCTTGCAAAATAACATTTTCGTCTTGTGCTGGGGCAATTAGCATGTAAGTAGAGTTGATTCTGAAATCCGTTCTGACTGTAGGAGTAGTGGACGCCCAGTGACGGCTGTTTGAGTGAGCCGAAGGACTATTACACTTTTTAATGGATTCCATCCTCTATCCTACCATCCCGCCTCCTCTCACTTCATTCCTCCATCAAACCCGAGAGGGTGAGACCGACACGTGATATGTGAATTAGCATGAAAATTGAAGAAGTGATTTTGTCCTCCAGAAGAAGGATGAAATGGAGGAACACCTGAGCAATCTGAAGCACCCTGTGACCACTATCGGAAAGCTATTTTGTTCTTGTTGCATTTCCCTACACGATGTCGGTATCAAGCCTGCAGACATGACCAATTATGTAAATACCTAAAGCAGCTCTATTCCGAGAATACAATTCAGAGCATCGGCGTGACTGAATACCAAGTGTTTGCTAAAAGACACAAACACACACCAATGATTTTCCTGCCTTTTACTACACATTCCTCTGACCATGCTTCTTCCTTCCTTTTAGGTTTGTTTAATTACTTGCAATGTGAACCCAAACTACACAGCAAATGAATCGATTTCGCGTCCACTCAGATTCAACAAATGGACTAATATGTGTGAAAGTGCCTTCGAAATAAACAAATAAATAAAGAAATCCCAAAAAAGGACACACATCATCTGAGTTTAATATTACACACATGGTTGTTTTATATATATATATATA
>JAQMYM010000006.1:175538-205086 GCA_030014255.1 Parauchenoglanis ngamensis
CACACTCACACTCTCACACACACATTCACACACACACACACACACACACTCACACTCTCACACACACATTCACACACTCACACTTACACACACACTCACACACACACACACTCTAACACACACACTCACACTCACACACACACACACACACTCACACTCACACACACACACACACACACTCACACACACACACACACACACACACACACACACACACACACACACTCACTCGGTGCGGCTGATTGTTTCAAGTGTGTGAGAACGTTTCGTTCTCTTCCTGCGAAGAAAAAAACACCAGTAAACTCTCAGGTGTTATAACAAGTCAAGCAACAGAACAGAGTTAGTCAAACTGGCAGTTCAATTGGAACGGCCCTTTCAGTTCACGCGAGAAATCCACGTATGTACGTCGAAGACGAGGAAAATACCAGTAGCATCGGCGAGGAAACTCCCCTCTCAGTCGTCCCGGGTCCGAGCTGCTTTCCCTCGGCCTGCAGTTGTACTCAAACTTAAGGTTCCTCAAAACACCTTCACGTTTACACTCAGCAGCTCGGCTGAGGAGCGTGCGGTACTGTTTCAGCCTCATTCCTACTCACACAACATACGCTAGGCTAACCACGCTAGCACTATTCTCCTGCCATGTGAACTGCACAACTGCATAACCATGCTGTCCCCCTTTAGTCCCCCCCCACACACACACTCATTCCTAAGCAGTGTGTCCTGGAACTCCGGTGTCTGATGATGTAATGCTTCGGCTCCTCAGAAGGTGAAAGTGATCGCCTGTTTTCACTGTAATAGAAGTTTTAGCACCCCCCCATCCTCCTCCATCCCTGGGTGTTGTAGTTCCGTGGCTCTCGTTGTGTTTCTGGTGTTTTCTGGTTTTGACCTTGTCTGTGTCTTGGTGCAGGTGCTGCGAGTAGGGAAACGTCTTTGTTTACTGTGATGTGACACCTGCGCTGCGCTCTTTAAACAGCATGGCTATTTAAACAGCCTAAGCAAGCTGGCTCTGCTGTGCGTGCACATGTGCGTGTGTACGTGTGCGTGAGCGTGCGCGCCTCTACGCCTCCAGGTGCCGGTGCTGACAATACCACTTTTCCTTTTTGAAACTCATAGAGCTGCAGGTGTACCATCTTGCGAGGAACATATCTTCTTCTAGCAGCTTGAAAAAATACACACAAGCTGTAATGGCCTCTGTACGTGGACACGTCGTTCGTTAACAGATCAATAACACGTGTAATCGCTGCTATGTGGCTGATTATTTTCCTGTAACGGCACAACGCAGTGTCTTATTTCATACATTTATCCTCTAAAGAACTCTCTTAGTCTCAGGCCACTTCCTCCAAACGGTGCTGAATGTGGACGGGAAATGGAGCTCTGGCTCTTTTACTATTTTGTAAAGAATTAGTAAGACGTTTCAGGTTAAGCTTAGGGGTGGAAGGTGTCCGTGCCTCACGGTTCCCTCAAACTGCCCTACACGTCTATGAATCCGGATGAGAAAACGGAAATGAATTTAGCGCTCTTGATCTTGTCGTGAAATGGAAACACACAGTCCTGTGACGGACAATCTGTCAGGACCATCTGCCCCGAGGAAGGACAAGTGTAAGCCCTCAGGCACGCATGTACTCGCGCTGTGATGTCATCTGTGTGAATAAGGGGGTTCTGGGATGGCATGGCTGTTTGGTCTGAATCCTGACATGGGTTAAAGCGATTTTTGGCCTGCCTTTGCTGCTGCAGATGAAAAACCCTTTGGAGTTGAAGCGAGATGTCGTGGAAAGTGTAATGTCATGGGTTCATGCAAAAGCTGGCTGATTTTGTGCCACTGTGAAGAACTTTTCTCCAGAGTCGGTTGTTTTTTTCTGGTTCCAGCTCTATTGATGCTGTTTATTATTTTTTAACCATATGTCTTATTTGAGAAAAGCCAAATCTGACAGCTCACGAAGAGAATAATAATTCTGCGCTCACTCGCTCCGTCCAATAAATATCTCTCACAGCACATATCGATACACACAAGGCACACGGAACTCTTGCAATTATAATTAAAATGCCATCTTTTGTCAGAGGAGCGATGGAATTAGCTGTCAGTGAGGTGTGTGTGTGTGTGTGTGTGGAATTCTTAATATGCCGCTGCAGTAAAGCTGTCGGATCTCAGGTTGCTTTTAACGTCTTGTACTTTTCCATTATTTTTCGCCCTTCACGCCGCTACTGAATCACAAGCCTTCCACGTGCAGTTCAGCCCGTCACCGACGTCCTAGTCCTCGTCCTCGTCCTCGTCTGCTGCTCTCTGGATTCATCAAATCCAAAAGCATTTGTTGCTGTTTTGAACACGTTATCTGCTCATTCTCAATAATGTGTGTGTGTGTGTTTGGTTACATCTCTAGCACATACACTCATTTATAAAATATGGAGATGACAGGAGAGAAAGCCTCCAGCACTGAAGGCCACAGCACCCTCGGAGGAGCGACACACAGCTCCTCCTCTTCTTTCACCCCGTTCCCTGCACTCCTTTTTTTCCTCCTTTGGCCCGCAGCCCTTTTCTTTCACCAGCACAGAGTTTAGCATGCTGCGTGGCTGCCAGGAGATCCACAGCGTTCTGCCCCTGGCAAGGAACGACAGGAAGCGTCCTCCTCGTCAGTGCGCTTTTCATCTGAACTCTTCTATAAAGTTGAAGATCTGAATGGAAGAGAGAGGCAGCGAGCGGGGTCGGCGCAGTGTATCTGGCATCCTCTCGCACTCCGGCTTCTTTTACAATGCAGCAGGCGGAAGAGTGGCAATAACGTTGAGGGAAAAGTTTTGAATTGCAAACATAGTAAAGTGGATTTCGCTGGAGATGCCAGAGACAGAATTCTAGGCTCCAGAAAGCGTAAAGCAAACCAAGCATGGGCTGAATTGGAGCTGAAGAAAAGCGCTTTTACTGGGCAACCTATCATACGCTTCAGAGTCATAAAATCAGCAGCCTGGAAATGCAAACACCACCATTGCTGCCTTTCATTAGGGACTTTAACATGCCCTTGATAGCATCGTGTGTAATTACCCAACTGAGGAATCTAGCTGGACAATTTATGTGTTCTAGTGAAGCTCATTAGATGATCGTTAGAAGTGGGATTAAAATCAAATCAAAATCACAGTGAACTGCTTTCCAACTCCAGATATCATCACGCACACACACACACATACACATCATTAATGCTCAGATTTTCAGTAATTTATATCTGTGGCCTTCAAACCCTTTCCCCAGGCCAGAGAGCTGTGAGTAATAATTAGAAAGATTTGCATTAATCAATTAGTTGGATTATGTACAAAAAAATATGAAATACCAAAAAATATTTGAAATGTTGTCTTTCTAGCATTTTAATCAGCTAATAGAACACTTTAACTAGGCTTAACAACATTTAAATGAAACCCATAAAATTAAACAAATCATTCCATTCTAAAAGCTGTAAGAGGAAAACAGACGCCACAGCCGAAGGAGGATTTAGCGCGTGCTTCTTATTACTAATGTTAGATATTATTAAATATAGTTTCTGCCATAGAAGCGAGTCAAAATAACTTCCACTCCTGTCTTTCTGCCCTTACCCCGGTTGCTCAGTTCCTGCCCCCGGCTGTCTGTGCGTTACCTTTTATGGAGTCAACAAATGCAAATGAGCTGAGCAAAGTCAGAAACTTGATCAGCGGCGACACACGCACACACGCACACACACACATGCAAGAAGATCAGCATTTCTGAAACTTCTGTAAATCCGGCGGAAGTTTTTTGTGCAGTTCGCCTAAAGCATGATGCACAACTTTACTGAAAGATTGATCACTGAGGCACCTTGTTGGAAAATAACCACCATGTTATTGATTATTTGCCTATAACAGCACATCCACGGAGGGTTTGCAAATTTAAAGTGAATTGAGCAGACAGCCTTAGGCTAAGGTTCGACTTTTATGTAAATGTAATATACATACACAAATAATAATGCAGGCTTTAGGGAGTGTGAGTGGCGTATACGTCATGCCTGAGACGCGGGGAATGAGATGGATGGAGAGATGGATGGATGGATGGATGGGTATGTGTAACTCGCCTGCTTCACTTCACTTCTGAATATCTGTCATCTGCACACACACACACACACACACACACACATATGCAACACACCTGAGGAGGGAGATGGAAAGCCTGGAACAGAAGCTGTGAAGTGAAGAATCAGCGCTTTACTTTTCCCGCACTAATCCCCTCCTTTCCCCCTCACTGCCGTCTCCAGCTGGATTGATCCTGTTTGATGGGATTTGCTCCTCCATTCCTCTTTGATTATCTCTTGTTATGATCTCTTCCCCTAAGTACCACAGTTGTGTTTCACTGGGCCCAGACCAGCTGTTGCTAAAACCAATGAGCTGAATGCTGAATGCTTCTCCTGCTGCTGTGGGCGCTGAGATTAACACGACTAAACACTCATCACAACCCAGCATCTCCTGCAAAAAAACAAAAACTTTCACATGCCCGATTTTTCCTTTCGGATGCAGAGAGCAGCAGGTCATCAGCATACTAACAAAGACGTTTGCATAATTTTACATAATCTGCATTTAGGATTCAACGCATGCATTTTAATGTGTTTTAGGGATTTAATCCATGCAAATTGCAGCCTTGTGTATAAAAAGTGTAAACATAATGCATGACCACATATTAATTATGTCCTACGCAATAATTACCTTTAAAAAAGCTTATTGGCATTGATGTCATATGCAGACACGCCACGTAAACAGATGCGATCGGAGGTGTTTATTTAACGTTTCTGGAAGTCTCCGGTGTTATCTGCTGTAAGCGGGGAGTTCATGCCATCACCAAAAGTTGATTATTTTCCTGTAATAGGACATCCTGAAGCCGTTTGTTCCTTTTACACCACAGCAGTTTTTTATTCATTAAAGAAAGGCATCACTTTTTATCCATTTAGTTACATTTAATATCGGTGAAATGAGTTACTTCCTGTTCTCGCTGACGTTATCGAAGCAGCAGTCGTTTCCTCACCGGCCTCTCTCTTTCCTCTCTCTTGAAGTTAATGACAAGTTCAGCTTTTCACCACATTTCACCCTCACTGTGTTTTTGAAATACTCCCCTGCACTGGTGAGGCAAAATCTGATGTCTCCTTTTTTAAGCCCAGACAGAGGTGACACTAAGTAGAAGGAGAGGTAGAGAAGAAGTAGATTCAGCAGACAGCAACACCTTTTTCTTACAAGATGTCTGTCATGGCTAATAGACAGGAGCAGAGCCCGGGAAGCAGTAATTGAAGAGCCCTTAAACCTCTCACTGTGTGTGCTTTCAACTAGAAATACATCACTCCTGATTATAATTCTGGTGTTTTTGGAGAAAATTGTATCTTAGCGAGTATCCGGTGCTGTTTGAAGGCATGGCTTGTTGGGAAACAATTTGGATTTTCATTCACAAACGGTTCTGTGCTTGGTTTTCTTCCAGATATCCGCGGACTGCAGGGTTTCTTGGACCAGACGGCGAGACAGGGTCTGGACGTGGCTCTGCAGAGGGTGGACAGGAACATCAGCAGCGTCTTCTCCAACCTGTTCAGCAGCATGCGAACAGAGGAGCTGAACCGCTACAGGGACACGCTGAGGCGAGCCATTCTGTTGCTGAGTCCTCGCGGAGCGCAGGTCTTCATCCATCAGGTGTGTGGACTCACTGCAAACACACACACACACACACACACACACACACAAACCCAGGAACATCCTTGCACTGTTGATGTTTATTCATATCGCTCATACTGCCTCATCTGCATTCAGTTCAGTTTATTTGTACAGAAATCAGGATGCAGATTTCCATCCCAGACGTGACATGAGAAAGAATCCTTGACTCCAAAGGGAAGCCGTCGTCTTCTGCTTGACGTTGGACAGTGAGATTATAAATCACAGAAGAGTAAAGAGTGTGTTTATAGGATGAACAGCACTCTGGGATGAGCAACAGGACAGTGTTTATGATTACTAAATCCACAGAATCCGTGTGAGCTGAAACGCTGAAGGGGTTTGATTCATATTTCTGAGAGACTCTGTAGACATCTGTAGTCTCTCTCTCTCTCTCTCTCTCTCGCTCTCTCTCTGTGGCTTTGCCTGCTTTCTTTTCCCCACTCCGCTGAGGTCAGGACCTCTCAGCACTGCATGTCACTTTACACCTCAGAAAGGTCTTAACACGTTGCGTCTGAACGGCGTCCCGGCGCTGTTCTGAGATCAGCCGGAGATGGCCCTGCTCGTGGCTCCGCGCCAGCTTATTCTGACAGGATGAAAAAGTGCCGCTCTCATGCATATGGAAATGACTCGGCTTTGGCTCCTTCTATTTTTGGAAGCTTTTAGGAATGAAACACTTTGCCGGTTGCTGGAGTCTCTTCTGTTAGTCGGGTGTAAATGAGACTGGTAATTGCTTTAGCTTGGTGTTCTTCATCACACAGCACACTTATACCGTAGATTCCCGAGATGGACGAAAGATACATTTAATTGCGAGCACACTCAGTGATTTTGAGAATGACGTCACGTAAAAGACAAACGCGGATGCACTCCCAGCTCTGGAGTCAGTGTACGCTGCCCTGATCTCCTCTGTGTATCTTCAGGGTCTAAGGCCATGTGCACACAAATACATTTTAGTTTTAAAATGCATCACTACAGCCATACTACTCTGAAATGGATTGTTTTGAAGATGCCGCTGGCTGCGATTTCCTTTGAAAGCGTTTAGGTGTGGACGAGGGGAAACGGGGGCTTTCGGACACATTGACGCAGATACCCACGTTCCTTCATGATAGGGTCTTATCGGTCACAACGTATTCTTCTCTGATTTATCACGTGACCCTTTTCCAGAAGTACTACCAGTGGTGAACGCAGCATGGATAAGGAATTGCATTTCCTGCATTGCATTGCATTTCCTGGAATTGCGTTCCAGACTTTACTGTCTTTGCTAGCAGCTGTTAAATTCTGCATTTTATGACGCTACAGCTGCCACCACGTGCACGGCCAGTGTACGGGAATGCTCACATGATGCACATTTTCAGACATCTTAGTATGAAGGGAGATTATTTATGATACAGATGGAGATGGTTTTCGTTTTAAAATGCCATTTTTTTTCCCCTTCCTTTCGGTCTCTTTGGAGAAGTCGTGTGGGAGGTGTTAGTTCTGTTGGTCATGTGGGTGTGCTATGCTTTGGCCTTTAGAAAAAAAAACAAACATGAAAAAACCCCAAGCTGACTGTGGTGTGTCTGCTGCCAGCCGTGACAGGACAGGCTGTCCTCCTGATGAGGTCTGAGACTTGGAAGGAGATGTCTCAGCGGGTTTGCTATTAATGTGCCACCATATTTCACTGCCTGCTGACGTCCCTGTCCCTCTGAAGCCCACTTCCCCTGTCCACACGGAGTTGGATCCATTTCAGGTCATAAAGCACGGTGTTTCTGCTACTCTAGTAGATTTGACGCGAGTCTGTGTGTGCTTTGTGTTCCGGCCATAATGATGTTATTTACCAGAAAAGGATTCTGTCAAATAATGTTCAGTTGTTTTCACCTGAGATATGACCGATACCAAACACACATTATAATCTCCTGACATTTTTTTATTTTATTTTAATGAAAGTGTCTGTGAGGCATCCTCCATCAAAGCAAACATGTATTGAAGTGCTTATGTTTAGTTTCCTAGTGGAACTTCACATTATCACAGATTAGACTTTGTCTTTAAATGTTCGGTCAAATTTTCTGTATTTAACAAGCCTTCAGCTACTGCACAAATCTCACATTCATAAAAATCTCTGTAAATCTCTATAAATTCTACAATTGCTATTGTTATGACATCAGGACCGTCAGTCGATAAGCAGCAGCTCGTCCTCCGCTTTTCTCCGAACTGTGAACAGGCTGGAACACGTGGAACAGGTCATGTGATTGGTGCTGTACACGTGTCCTGCTGAGAAAAGATCAATGTCCTACGTGCTACTGCTTCCAGGAACGTGATTCTGCTCCCTAGCGAGCTCTAACCGTTATGAAGTGATTCGACTCTGAATCGACTTGACGAACGCACCGTGTGTTTGAAGCTGAGCCGCGTTTAAACCATGTGTTCAAACAAAAAGGGAAACTAATCTAAACGCTGGATGAGACTTTTTTAACTAGTTGTTTATCTAACCATCGAATCATTTGTTTAGCACTGACGCCGTGTTCAGCCCTCACACACCTGTCAGACATCTTTATTTTACTTCTGTTCAGTGTGAAACAAACAGCCAAAAAGAATCAACTTCGATCTGATTCAGGCTTGTCAAACGGACTAATAGGTGTGGAAGATCAATATGACACCCGGTAAACGAAGGTGGCTATGAACTGAATGCACGTTAGGAGATCATGGTGGTCCAGTGGCTCCGTCGCTGTCTCAGCTCCAGGGTTCCCAGTTTGGTCCTGAGCTCGGGTTCCTGCCTGTACGGAGTTTGGCTTTTCCTCGACTTCACGGCTGTCCTTGTGTCAAATTAAGATAAGGAAATTTCTCCATAGAGTTCTGCCAGTTACAATTCCATCTTCTCACAGGACATGGCTCACAGACCAACCCGATACTGAACGTCGCTCATAAACTGCCAGAGAAACGCAGGTGGTATATTACCCTCGTGTCCCACTGGGTCTTCCACTTCAGGAGAGATTGTGGCTAATCTTTTTTTGGCCACTCTCTCGAGTCCCCGAATTATGGTCCTGCTGTGTTCTGTATGAGAGGAAGAGAGAGAGTAGTCCTTACTCTCATAACATGTGGAACTGGCTAACGACACACTTCACGGTCATGCCTGAAGCTGCGCGTCTTTCCCGAGCACGGTGCTGACGTGGAATGCTTTTTTTTTGCCTCCCACTGAGTGATCTGAAACGGGACCGAGCGAGTGGACACGGATGCCCAAATGACTCGCGGACCAGACGGATGGCGTGACTTGTGGCACATCTGCCAGCCTCCGTCGAGCCTTTTCCCGGTCCCCTGCTGAGAGCGTTAAGAGCCAAAAGGTGGACTGAGAGGAAGACGACAGGCAACAGACAGAAACCTGGAGATCACGTATTGCATGTGCGGGCCTCCGTTCAGTCCGGATGTCATCATCTGTCTCGTTATCTCTACCTCGCTTTCTCTCTCTATCACAAACCAATCACACGAGGATCAGGCTAAACTGGGGCTGAGTGGCATGATAGCTGTAAAAACGCATCACTCACACTTCCGTTGTCTCGTCTGCGGGGGATCGCGACGAGCCTCTCAGCTCAGGTTTTGAAGTTCTCATCAGCATTTCAAAACGATTTCTCAGGATGTTTTCACAAGGTTGTCTTTTATTTAGACCCCCATCATTGACGACTACACTTCCCTGCAGCGCACTCGTCTATTTTCATCCCCCCAGCTGTTGAACGGGTTCCAGGCTTTTAATAAGCTCTTCTTGAAATATTAATAACTTCTGCTGCTTGGCCTCAAAGCCAGATGCAAACTTCCACGACATCTTTGGTGTATCTTTGAAGTTCAAATCTCGATAGCAGAGTTCATTTTAAAGCGTTTTTTTCCTCCTTGTGACAGGATCATAACAGAGACATTTTTTTCTTTCTTCCTTTCCTCCTGCATGCCCAGACCACTGAGTGAGACTTGTCTTGAATATTGAAGAACTCCTCCACAAATTACTTTCACCATCAGACACAAATGCCAACAAACCTGCTACTGCCATCGTGCCATCTGTGTTTTATATATGGCCTTTTCAGCGTGTGTTTTAGACAGACTTTAATAGACTTTAAGACTTTAAAGTAAGTCTGGACACCAAATAATTGCTACATTATTAAGCTGTATGCTAGACATCATCTTTCATGGTGCAGGCATCATCACAGACTTCTTTTTCAGGGTGACGGACCATAAACTGTCTTCTATATTGAATAATAAATTTCTTGTCCCCTAGACACGGATATAAAAAGCACAAACACAGCTACTGCAGAACTATCTGACAACTTGTTTATGAAGCTAAAGATGCTACAGAGGTTAGCTTGCTAAACAAATAACACTTGGTCATAAACAAGTGTGGAATTGCTCAAACTGAGACGTTACACGATCAGCTCCGTAGAAGGAATTGTATATTTTTTTCCGATCACCATGTGATGTCCATCTTAACCTTTTCTTTAAAAAAAAATCTACCGCATTGAATGTTTTTGTACTTATATTAGGATTTTTAAAGTTTACAGACTTCATTTGAAGCCTCCCAGTTGTTCCGGATCAGAAATGCTGCACAGATTCTTTTTTTTGTTTGTTTTTTTTGGCATGATGCAGCGGTTCCTCCTCTCGGCTCGGTGCTCGCTGCTGATCCATCAGGCTGTCGGACGTGTTGGCGTGTCTGCAATTTTGTGGCAAATATTTGAGCACTAGGGAGGCCCATTTATCTCTATTTACAGTCACTGATTCAGCCGTCCTCCAGAAGAGTGTGTGCTTCTTCTCTGCTCCACGCCGCTCTCTTTTTCTCCAAAAAAACCTCGTCTCAGTGACATCTCAGATGGGGAGCGGGGCTCTCTTTTCATCTTTTCCCCAATGCTCTGTGTGTGTGTGTGTGTGTGTGTGTGTGTGTGTGTGTGTGTGTGTGTGTGTGTGTATCAATGCTGCACTCTCTAGAGGAGACTGACGAGAAGATAATCGGATATCAGGCAACTGCGGAGAAGATGGATGGAATGACACTCTGTGAGAAATTTTCTCCTTAGAGTGAAGCACAAACACAAAGTTGCTGTCTAGATACTATTCAAATGTGTGTGTGTGTGTGTGTGTAGTGTCTAGTAAGCAGCAGTGTGTAATATTTGACGTCATATTGAAACTCTTGTTCTTTAAATGTGCTTCCGGCTGCTTTCTGAATGTGTCAAACCGAGCCGTCAGCTCGGAGTCATGAAATTTCATAACGTGTCAGCGTTACAGACGGTGAGATAAACAATTCCACCCACCGTCTGCAAATGTACAGGTCCCTTCCTATCAGCTCGCATGTTTAGCTTCCAGCACCTTCTGAAATTCTGACCTTGTCTTGAGAAAAAGTTAAGACTAAGAAGCGAAAGCTAGCGTCTTGAACAGAAGGAGTCTGCGGTGATCGTGTTCTCACTGAGAGAGGTGATGGAAGAGCTGCTGGATGTAAAATGGCTGTAACGCTTTAAACACAACTGGGTGGACTTAAAAGATTAAATATTTGTACAGGAAGTTAGAGGAAGGCCATACGTTCCTGGAATCACACTGGAGCAGAAAGAGCAGTTAAGCACTTTTTTTACTTGGAAACGTATACTTGAATACTCTTTGTATCGTATACTCTTTGTACATATTTAGAAGACTCAGAGGTGGTTAGTGGAATCCATCGATGGATAATGAGACAGTTGGAGATTTACTGACATCATTTATGAGTGAATAGAGCTCCATATTCAGGACTGATTCAGGAAGTGCTGGAGTTGGAGCAGAGGTCTGTAATTAGGCCGCAACGCCATCCCGTTCCTTTCCCTGCTCTGTGTTTTATGGACTTGAACCCGTGTGATTAGCATAGCGCCTGTCCACTCTGTACTCCCCTGATGGTGCTTTGGTCTTCCTCTGAAACGAGCCTCTTCCCTTCACCTGGGTGGGCCTCAGGTGCTGATGGGCCGCAGCTCATATTGCTTGCTGTTGCATCATGCAGTTTCCTAACAGGGGAGTGTAAGTGATCTCAGGTGTTCGGAGCATCCAGCTTTATTTAGATTTAAGTGAGAGAGGGAACACTTCAGTGCTGGCAGGATTTATACACTATATACACACCTCCACTGTACTGATGGTCAGCTAGCTTCCTAATGGATCCTTTCTCCATATTATTACATTATTTTGTTTTACTCTTCTGTTAAAGTAAGGCAATTTCATCAGCAGCATCTACAGATCTGACCCGAAACCCACCGGACAGCTTTACTGTGCGATCTGCCCTAAAGGTGAGATCAGTTTTATGCCTTTTGAAAAAGATCTTTGTACTAAGCGCAAATGCACAGATCGTAAATTAGCTGAGGACAATTTTACTCCAATTGAGGCTACAATTCAGAATTTATCAGCATTTCTGTGCTCCATAATCTAAAGCAATTCATTATTTAAGTTCAAGCTTTACTTCACAGGTGAGATTCCAGAGCTGTAGGACCGGAGTCTGATCTCGAGGTGTTTTGTGTATTGACTCGGACTTGGCTCAGTCTCAGGCATTGCTCTCACTACATTCAGTCTTGTTTGTGTTGTCTTGAGTAACCCAGTGATATGTCTAAAGCTGTTGGCCCAACTGAAAATTCTCAAGAGAACCTGGCCACGTTCAGAATTAACCTTTGAAGTGTCATTAACCGTATCTTAGACGTTATGAAACGAAAACAAGGCAGTTACAGTCGCCATGCTCCTTTATTTAACCCCACGTCTTCTGAAAGCCACTTAGAGCAGGGAAATGTGTGAAAAATGACATGCTGTTATGTCGATAGCTCCTAAGACTAATTACGATGATAACACAAACTAGCTGAGTTCTTCTCTTGACACTCGTCTATACAGTGTACTCTACTACATGCTCACAGAGTTAGTCCTGACCTTATGGATCATGTTTTATGTCATTACCGCAATGTAAACCATCACAAACCTTCCCATTGCTCTGCACAGCATCAACATCAGCTCTGTAATTAACAACAAATTAATGCCGGCACTCGTACATGCACGACATACCCGATCTAATAATCATTTCATCCTGTCTGGGTTTTTTTTTGTTGTTTTTTGTTTTAGTTGTCATTCCAACATGGGAAGCGATCCATCCTCCAAGCAGAATGAACTCGTTCACAATTTCTAGTCATTCCATCAATCTAAAGCAAATTTCTCAAGGAAAACTGATGTGAGAGATGTTAGCCTCGCCCATTAGCGACATGCCTTGTAAACAGTTTTGAACAGTTAAATAAATGCATCGATGCAGAGAACCATCAGCCTATTAGCTCCAGGGTGGTGGAACCTCTACTTGGAATTCCTCCTTAGAAAGTTCTCCTCCTCCCCTGAGTTCAGTGTGTGACATTGTGTCGAACATGAAAATGCTCAGTAAAAAGTCAGTAGCGTGCACGGATTCTTTCTTTCTCTGGATGTTGAAGAAGAACTACACTAGTGACGTCTGGTCTGCTGAGCAATACCTCCTGTCCCGGGTGCTGCGTCAGGGATATGTCCACTCCTGCAGTGTCATTCACACACTCGACAGTTAAAAATCCAGACAGTACTGTGAAAGGTACATGACGTGTAACACTCAAACACACACACAGAAACTACACTTGCAATAGTACAATAGTATCATCCTATATCATGATGAGAAATCAATGAAAGGTAATCTAACTAAACTACTCTTTATGCATCTCTTTTGCAGCATCATGGTCTCTCCCAACAGCAAAACAGTGGCTGTCATCTCATTTAATTGTCTAATAAAAGCCAATGTGGCTGCACATTATCAGCAGCTGGCTGTGCTGTAAAGCACAATCACACCAGGCAGCTGGCTGAAGTGCAGAACTTTAAGATGTGATGGAGTGAAACTCCTTCAGCGCCCTCGTGCTATTCCTGCGAAACCTGCAGATACAGCAGGATTGAGAGCGAGGAACTCTACCCGCCCATCTGTGGACTGATGGCCGGAGCACCGAAATCCCCAAATCCTTTAAGCTTGTGTATTTCTTCATTGCATAATTACCTTCGACAGATTTCTTAACATCCGGAACAAAATGATCTGCGTTGTGTTTTGGTTGGGGGAAAGTCTGACCCTGATGGAAAGATAAGATAAGATAAGAACTTTATTTATCCCGAGGGAAATTCTTATGTCATTGGCATGTTCAGTGCAACAAGAGAAACAAAGATAGTACAATGAAAATTTTAAAAGAGAACAATAGTAATTGTGCAAATATACAAAACTATGACAGATTGTTATTAAATGCAGATTATTAGTGTAAGTTATAAAAGGTAACTTAGTGCTTGTGCCTGTGTAAAATGAGATAGCAGCTTGTGATGACGGGATGAAACTAACATACTGCCATAAAAGCTGAAAGAGATCACCTACAGAATGAGGAGGGGTTATACAGAATTATTGCCACAGGTAGGAAGGATCTCCTGTGGCGTTCGGGTCTGCATTTGGGGCAGTGAGTCTTTTGCTGTGTGTACTCTGGTGGTTCATCAAGGAGGCATGCATGGGGTGAGAGTTGTTGTCCATGATACTGAGGAGCTTTTTCAGCATTCTCCTCTCAGACAACTCCATCAAATCCTCTAGTCTGATGCCTAGGACAGAACCAGCCTTTTTAATCAGCTTGTTCAGCCTGTTGTGATCAGCTGACTTCACCACACTGCCTCAGCTCACAGCTGCAAAAAACACCACACTCTCCACCACAGAATGATAAAACATTGTCAGCGTTGTCCTACATACATTAAACGACCTAAGCCTCCTCATTAGGTAGAGCCGGCTATTCCCTTTCTTGAGAGCAGTGTCTGTGTTCTTGGACCAGTCAAGTTTACTGTCAATATGTACTCCCAGGTACCTATAGTCCTCAACTACTTCAACCTCCGTTCCTCTGATAGTGACGGGTGGGAGGAGGAGCCTGCTTCCTGAAGTCCACCACCAGTTCCTTTGTCTTTGTGATGTTTAGCTGTAAATGATTCTGCTCGCACCACCAGAATTTCTGCAGGTGACACTACTGAGACCTGTACCTGAAGTCAGACGTGTAGATGGTGAAGAGAAAAGGTGATAGGACAGTTCCCTGCGGCGCCCCCGTGTTGCTCATGATGCTTTCTGAGTGGCGGCTCTTCAGCCGGACATGCTGTGGTCGATTGGTTAGATAGTCCGTAATCCAGGCTACAAGTGGGTACCTGCATTTCTGTGATCTTATTCCCCAGCAGTGATGGTCTGATTGTGGTAAAAGCACTGGAGAAGTCAAAAAACATGACCCTCACGGTGTTCCCAACAATGTCTAGATGAGAAAGAGCCTGGTTCAGCAGGTAGATGATGGCATCCTCTACGCCGATATGGGGCTGGTAAGCGAACTGTAGGGGGTCCAGCCAAGGCTCCACCAGCAGACGCAGATGTTTCAGTATAAGTCTCTCCAGTGTTTTCATGACGTGTGAAGTCAGAGCCACTGGCCTGTAGTCGCTGGGCGTCGATGGATGGGTCTTTTTAGGGACAGGAACCAGACAGGATGTCTTCCAGAGCGACGAGACTCTCTGCAGTTTCAGACTCATGTTATAGATCAGATGTAGCACTCCACACAGCTGGGCATCACAGCTCCTGAGGGATCTGGAATTAATGCAGTCGGGACCCGCAGCTTTGCTGGGATGGAGTCTACACAGTTCCCTTCTGATGTCATCTGCTGAGAGAGAGAGAGCAAGAGAGGCAGGCTGTGGGGTCGGGAGAGGGAGAAGAGCCGGGTGTGGAGGGAGAGGACGGAAGGGGGTCAAACCTATTAAAGTGCAAGTTTAGGTTGTTTACACATTCAACGTCCCCATCCATCCCAACACCTCTCTTTTGTTTCAGGCCAGTAATGGCCCTCATTCCATTCTACACCTCCCTGGAGTTGTTTACTCGGAGTTTGCATTCCAGCTAGGGTCTTTCCCCTCTGCAATCTTAAATTTCAGCTCTCTCTGTATCAGTCTCAATTCATCTTTGTCACCATTTCTGAAAGCTCTCTTCTTCTTGTTGGGTGTGACTTTGATGTCTTTGGTTACCCAGGGTTTATTGTTGGGGAAGCAACGAACATTTTTTTTGGGAACAACCGTGTTAATGTTTTCTGTGATGCAGTCTCTCAGATTGTCTATAATGTCCCCATGGGAACTGCAAAGAACATCCCAGTCCGTTGCCTCAAAGCATCCCTGTTGAGTCTCCTCCGTTTCCCTTGTCCATCTCATAACAGTTTTCTCGACTGCGGGTTGCATCTGGACAACAGGTTTGTAAAGGGGCCTGAGGTGGACAAGGTTGTGGTCAGCTCTGCCCAGCGGAGGGAGAGAGATGGAGGTGTATGCCTCTGTAGCATTGGCATAGAATAGGTCCAGTGTTTTATTGTCTCTAGTTTTGCACTCGACATATTGCTTGAATGTTGGTAGAACAGTGGAGAGGTTTATTTGAAATCTCCCAATGACGGCTATAAAAGCATTCGGATTGCAAGTCAGGAGGTCCGCGGTCGCAGAGCTGATGACGTCATAAGCCTGCGCCGCGTTAGCATCGGGGGCAATGTAAACGATGATGATAATGACGGTGGAAAACTCTCTGGGCAGGTAATATGGTCGGAGACCAACTGCTAACAGTTCAATGTGTTTAGTTCACACAGCCATTCTCATCTTAACGTGACTGGGAGAACACCAGCGGTTGTTTACTTAAAGAGTGAGTCCTCCTCCCCTCTTCTTTTCACTCGTGCCAGTGTCTCTGTCTGCTCTTACACACTGAAACCCGTTTAAATCCACTACAGAGTCCGGGATGTTTTCATTCAGCCATGTCTCCATGAAACACATAATACTGCACTCCCAGAAATTTTTTTCCGGCCTTGTTAGTGCCGCCAGCTCGTCCATCTTATTCACAAGAGATCTAACATTCCCCATCACTATCAAAGGGAGCGCAGGACGAAATCTTTTATTCTTCAGCCGTTGTGCTCTTCCTGCTCTGCAGCCACGGTAGTTCCTCTTGATCTCCGCAGGAATTGCATGCTGGACACCGGTTCGGCTGTGCTGCCGGAGCCGCAACAGCTGTTCCCAGCTGTAAACAATGGAGCTGCTTGGCGTCACGGTCATTGCGGAGTAGTTGGTGTTGAAAGTTGTCTAGTGTAATAAATAATAATTACTGTTTCTACACAAGTACTATAAACTAACCAAAATAAATAAACCAAAGTAAATAAAGAAAAACTGGAAGAAAGAAAAAGAAAAAGCGTAAAAAGCAGAGAACACGCCAGACAGGCTGCCGTCCGTGACGTCGCCGGAAAAGGTTGTGAAGCACAATAAACACGTGGTTTGCAGGAAATGTTCCACGCTGAAAAGCAAGAACTTCCTTGAGTTGTTGTGTTAGTGGATCTCTCTAAGTGAAAAACAAACAATGGGTTTTTTAGGATTAAACGTTAACTTTGCATCAGAAGTGGGGGGAGGAGCTGCCACCCATACAAAGGAATGCCCTTTATTGAACTTGGAAAAGATGTCATGGTTTGTGGTCTTGTTCTTGACTCATTCTCGCTTTTGTTTGGACCTTGACCTTGACTTTCACACACGTTCAGTTCAGTGCCTGTATTTGCGCTGATTAGTGATTAGTGATAATTATAGTTCATTAGATATTTAGCTGAGTTAGCATGTGAGCGTCTAAAAAAAGATCCCAGTGAGTGAAGAACATGGTAAGCTCCACCTGCTGCCTCAGATGTCGGCGGAATTTAGTTGGGAAGCTGTAGCTGCCTCCCTCCTGCCTAATTGTGAGTCAGTTCACTCTTTCATTTGCGTTTGTGTTGTGCATCAGCAGCATTCATCACTGCCATCTCCCTGTTCTTCCTCCTCTTCCTCCTCTTCCTCAGGGACACACCAGCGAGGTCATGGGTAATTAAGCATGTCCAATTGGGTTTTCTAGGAGGAATGGAGTTAACATTCTTCGCATGGTGATTAGAAAAAAAGCCAGATTCCCCGAATGTTAATCACTGCCACTTTGTCACTGATTGCATGAATGTGAATGTTGTTAGCGAACTCTCAGGAAGGAGAAGAATAAAACAGCCATGTTTACTCTTAGCCATCCATAATCTTATCTCCTGTCTTGTCTCCTCAACAGCCCTGCTTCTGTACTATTCAACAATTTTACAATCTGTGTTATATTTCATGATTCTGCTTGTAAACTAAAGCACATAATTCAGATTCCTTTAATTAAATGATCTGAATTCGGCCTTTTTGGGTTGAATAATTATGAGTTATGAGCTAGCTGTTGTTATTAGCCATTTGTAGCTGATTGAGAAAATCTTGGAGTGTTCCCCCAGCTGAATACATTCACTGAGAAGGCCAGGGTTAATTCCTGATTCTCTGGAAGTGGCTGTCATGGATGATATTTCCCAATCTCACTGAGAAAATGCCTTCATGGCACATATCCAGAATATTTAAACATCATCCTTCTGCCAATCACAAAGTCATGTTTCAGTGGCTCAGAAGTGTAGGAGGAATGAGTCACATCACTTCTTAATGCTGATTGGTCAGACACTGATTTTGTGGAACAGTGTCTTATTGGAGGGACGGAAGGGGGTGAATACGTATGCCCAGCACTGTAGTTGTTTAAACACGCTGTAATGCTACTCCAATTTCATCCAGAGTGGCCAAAAAAATCACAGTAAATAAAAGAAAAAAATAAAGTGATGTACAAAAGCCATTTTCATTTTTTTCCTTTTTACAAGAAATAACATGCTGCCAAGAAACCATCAGAGGAATTCAGAGCTGGAAAAATTCCCCAAGCTGAAGGCAGCGTGTAGAAGAGGATTAGACGTCACCTTAAAGAGCTTCTCTGAACAACATGGATGACTTTCCTTTGTTCTGCCTTGTAACTTTTGGAATTTGGCATTTAAATTCGGAGACCTTAAAGTTACAGCATTACCTCCGACACTGGAGACTCCTTCCATAAATGATCTACAAATAAACGGCTCCTTGCAGAAAACCACATCGGCAATCATATTAAAGAATAAAAAGCTGTTAACGTGGACCGTGTGCTGTACAAGCCGCTGTAAATGAGCTTTTACTATAGAAACGATCATGTATAATGTAAAATAAGCTGCTATCTGGTGGCTGTGCAAAGAGCACTATGAATTAATATTAATATTTTAATTAGCTCTTATAAATACATAAGTAGCTAATAAATAAGGCTTACGTTCAGGGAATCAGGTGTTCAGTTCAAGGGATGAGGCGTTCAGGTGTTCAGGGGATCAGATTTTCATGCAATCAGAGGATCAGATGTTCAGGGGATCAGAGGATCAGATGTTCAGGCGATCAGAGGATCAGATGTTCAGGGGATCAGAGATGTTCAGGGGATCAGAGGATCAGATGTTTAGGCGATCAGAGGATCAGATGTTCAGGCGATCAGATGTTCAGGGGATCAGGCAATCAGAGAATCAGATGTTCAGGGGATCAGAGAATCAGATGTTCAGGGGATCAGAGGATCAGATGTTCAGGCGATCAGAGGATCAGATGTTCAGGGATCAGAGGATCAGATGTTCAAGGGATCAGGCGATCAGAGAATCAGATGTTCAGGGGATCAGAGAATCAGATGTTCAGGTGATCAGAGAATCAGATGTTCAGGGGATCAGAGGATCAGATGTTCAGGGGATCAGGAGATCAGAGAATCAGATGTTCAGGAGATCAGAGAATCAGATGTTCAGGGGATCAGAGGATCAGATGTTCAAGGGATCAGAGGATCAGATGTTCAAGGGATCAGAGGATCAGATGTTTAGGGGATCAGAGGATCAGATGTTCAGGGGATCAGGCGATCAGAGAATCAGATGTTCAGGGGAGCAGAGGATCAGATGTTCAGGGGATCAGGTGTAGCTGGACATCAGGAATTGGCACGTTATATAAATCTGATCTCTCTCTAATTTCAATGACAGTTTTATGTAAAATGATGCAACATTGTGTTCCATTTAGTTGTACATTTACACTTTAGTTTGCAGCACACAACACAGCACGTCTAACACACCACACACTTAACACAGCACCACACTTAGCACAGCACCACACTTAGCACAGCACCACACTTAGCACATTTCCACACTTAGCACATCACCACACTTAACACAGCACACACATAGCACAGCACACACTTTGCACATCACCACACTTAACACAGCACACACTTAGCACAGCACATCTAACACAGCACACACTTAGCACAGCACACACTTAGCACAGCACACACTTTGCACAGCACATCTAAGACAGCACACACTTAGCACAGCTCACACTTGCATCACATACTTAATACATCACATCTAACTGTGCACACTTAACACAGCACATCTAACAGTTTTTCTCAATTGATTTTATACTCTCAAAACAGTTAACACATAGTTAACAAGCTCTTAACAAACAGTTAACAAAATAAAACATATCATGAGAAAAGTGCTCTGAGATTTTCAAAACATTGATATGCATTAACACAGCACACTTATCACTGTACTACAGCACCTGTTAAAGAAGAACAAACATGGAGTAATAAAGTGCATCATAAAATATTATTAAAAATGGATGTTCAATTTTTAAAATAATGATTCAACCCTGAATCTGTCCTTTTTTCCGGACAATGCTGCATTTTCTTATTAAATGAGTAACAGGTTTGACAGATTTTACCATATAATTAGCAAATACACAAAATGTGGTTAATGAGCATGCATGCAAATGGCATGATGGCATTAAGGGCATTCAAATGATTAATAATTAATTTTCAGTCTGTAATTTGTGGAACAGAGTTGTACCGTTGTATTAAGTTCCTTTAAGCACTTACTCTGAGTGCAGGATGAGCTGTTTTTCTGAGCTCAAAATGGAAGTCAACTAGCTTTTGCCATTGCCTTGAATAAAGGCAGCGTTTTTAACAGTAGTCATTAACGCTAAGAGTGCTTTGGCTCCTGGTAATAAGATGTCATTTGTTGATCTATGGGAAAAATAACAAAACTTACAGCTATGCCACTTAATCGTGTGAACAGAGGTTAAACTCCTAACCCCTGATTTTTAAATTCAGTCCTACAGCATCGCCTGAGCGTAATGATAGCGTTTATACATGTCAGAGGCTCACACTAAGGGGAAAAACGAGTATTGTTTTTTTTTCTCTGCCAGTAACACCAGCTTATCGAGGTCCACAGAGGCAGATAAGAGGAATTAAATTATTCAATTAAGTTGTGGCTGAATAGATACCTGCCTAAAACAAGGTCTTGTGGAACTTTATTTTAGAGAGAATGACTTTTTTGTTTGTTTGTTTTTATAGAACTAGCAAGCTAGTCATGTGACCTTTCTGACCTTTAGTGGCCTTTTTTTAGATTTGGTGCAGTAATTGTTCAGCAGTGACCAGGACGCTATGAGGACAAATCCCCAGACAAGAATAAGGCACTTAACCATCAAGCACTGTAGGGTTCCTTACGTCAAGCATTTATAGATTTCATTCCAGTTCCACGGGCGTTTTGTCAGCCACTATCTGATTCCAAATTGTATCGATGTCCTGTTTCAGTTCAAGTGTGAGGACAGTGGGATGTTCCCGAGGTTCTTTTTTAGTGCTGGCTAAGCAGAGAGGCTGTCAAGCTAGAAAAAATCCTGTCAGATGGAAATCTTATGATTTACTGTGTCTCAGCTCTGCATAGGGCATAGGGCTTAGGGTGTAGGGCTTAGGGCTTAGGTCTTACTGCGTAGGGTGTAGGGCTTAGGACATAGGGCATAGGGCTTAGGGCATAGGGCTTAGGGTGTAGGGCTTAGGGCATAGGGCTTAGGGCATAGGGCTTAGGGTGTAGGGCTTAGAGCGTAGGGCTTAGGTCTTATTGCATAGGGTGTAGGGCGTAGGGCTTAGGGCATAGGGCTTAGGTCTTATTGCGTAGGGTGTAGGGCTTAGGGTGTAGGGCTTAGGCCTTATTGCATAGGGTGTAGGGCTTAGGGTGTAGGACATAGGGCTTAGGGTGTAGGGCTTAGGACATAGGGCTTAGGGTGTAGGGTGTAGGGCATAGGGTGTAGGACAGGGTGTAGAGCGTAGGGCTTAGGGTGTAGGGGTCAGGGCTTAGGTCTTATTGCGTAGGGTGTAGGGCTTAGGGTGTAGAGCTTAGGGTGTAGGGCTTAGGGCATATGGCTTAGGGTGTAGAGCTTAGGTTGTAGGGCATAGGGTGTAGGGTTTAGGGCGTAGGGCTTAGGGTATAGAGCTTAGGGCTTGGGGTGTAGGGCTTAGGGTGTAGGGCACAGGGTGTAGGGCTTAGGGTGTAGGACTTAGGGTTTAGGGCATAGGGTGTAGGGCATAGGGTGTAGGGCATAGGGCTTAGGGTGTAGAGCATAGGGCATAGGATGTAGGTCTTAGGGTGTAGAGCGTAGGGTGTATGGCTTAGGGCATAGGGTGTAGAGCATAGGGTGTCAGGTGTGGGGCAGCTGACTCACGCTATCTCAGGCAGTCATGCGCTTATGGACAGGCAGAACATGTCTCAGATCAGCTGCTTGTGGGTTTGTGTCTATTTAAGCCCAGTTAGCTGTACTGCTAGTAGCTATGCGTCATTATTAAACTAATTACTAACACTTTATCCATAAAGGTTAGACACTTTGGTTCACAGAGTATGCAATTACACATGCACTTCATATCATTGTAATCCTACAGCATGCAGGACTGATAATGCAACTTCCTTATTACACCTCTGTGATTAACACCTCATTATGTACATAATGTTAAGCGCAGGCTCCTAATGCATATATTTAGCTTGTAATAATAACTACGCTACAGAATTACACAAACTGGTCATTAATGGAAAATACAAGCTACGTGGTGCTGTAGTTAAGCATCACGGTGATTCAGAGAAGAAGCAGAAGCATTCAGTCAGTCCTACAAAGTAAAACTTTTACAGACAATTAACTAATATCAATAGCTAATAAAGGTTATTCAATTAAATTTTATTGGACATTGTCACAAAGCAGCTGTGCAGAAATATATCAATTCTTGATATATATTTGTGAATGTATAAATTTGTCCATAATGAGCAAGCCATTGGTAACGGTGGCAAGGAAAAACTCCCTGAGAAGGCATGAAGAGGAGCCAGACTCAAGTAAGTCAGACCTATCTCCAGGTTAGGCACGTTTTCTTTCATCAGATTAACACAAGCACTGGAATTACTTTATTAATTCTGCAAATCAAAATAGGAAATTAAAAGCCTGATAAAATCTGCCACATCTCGTGGCTTCATCAAGTAACTGTTAAAGCACAGTATAAAAATACATGTAAAATAAAACTCAAGAAAAATAATGACTTTGGTGTGATTTTAATAATCTTAAACGGCTGTGTAACCCCACTCTGAATATGAGAATCTTTCCCTGTGTAGCTTTTGTACTAAAGTCTCCGAGTCTGATCACAGCCTTGTTAGCATTTTCGCATTAAAGAGTAGCAGCTGAATGACAGGAATGGTACACTCATCAGCACCGATCAACAGTTATTAGTGACACAGTGGGTGTTAAATGATCTGGATTGTGATCAATACCGATTCGTCAGCCACAGACCTCCAACATGACACAAATAAAATGGGTCATGAACCTGACGATCTTCTCTCTATTGTGGTTTACTGTTAGAGAAATTCACGGTTCACAATCACACTGTGTCAGACATGAGCAAGTGGCAGCGAGACTGAATTGAACCTGTCCATCTGCGTCATCGACTTCCTTCTGATACAGTCCAGACAGATGAACAGAGAGAGAGAGAGAGAGAATCAGGAAGGGCAAGATAAGAAGAGGAGAAAGAGTGAATGTGTATGTGTGTGAGAGAGAGAGAGAGAGAGAGAGAGAGAGAGCGAGATGAGGTGGCAGACAGAGATGAATGATCCATTGGTGGCCATTTTCTCAGAGAATAGGAGAGGCTAATGAAACAGAGGCAATACATAATGAGGTCAAAGAAAAAATCGGGCCACATAGAGAGGGGCTTATAAAACCAGACAGTTAACTAGACAAACCCCCAGCATGCTTGCTCAATCCCTAACACTGCTAAACGCACTCTGACCCCGGCTAGCGAGCGGAGGCCACGTCAGCATCGCCACGTCTGACCTGATTACACAAATCACAGATCGAGTGAACAATCTGTAATGTAGCGCAAAAGCTTCAGTCAGGCTCTTAGAGCAGCCCATTCTATTCCTTTAACATCACGTTCCTTTAAGTTCTCATTTCTCTCTTGGGCGCTGAGCTTTTCCAGGACTCAGATGTCAGGACTTAGGTTGTCGTTGGCAGGCTCGGAAGAAAGGGGATTAAAGTCACTGTTGATAATATGAAGGGCAAAAAGTCAAACAAGTCGTCCTTTTGGAGGTAATTGCTCAGGCTAAACAAACAATGCTAAAAGGCCTCTGTTAGAGCTTTGGAGAAATGCACATGTAATTAAGAAGCACAGAAATCTTAGTTTTTCTCTGTTTCTGTGTTATTGTTTCTTAATATTTACTAGAACCAACAGCCTGCCTTCTGTTTCCATTCGTTTTATTGAGGTCTCGAAGCCTCGTTACACATTCCAGTGAAATAATTAAAAAAACCCATGAACACCAAGATGCTAACCCGTGCATACACTACTGATTCATCCCTGCGGTATTACGTAAAATAGTAACTCATAAGCTGGGCGACGGCTGATACGTGTCATGTAGCGTAATTTAAGTGAAGTCCACAGCTAACATTTTTTCCTTTGAGCTGTAGCGTTCTTGTCCTTAGATTATTCCTATTGTTTTCATTTTTATAAATGACAAGTGTTTATGAATGTGAACTGACTATGTACGGCTGTGTTGTGCTAGCATAAGTGCGACAGAACAGGATTTGTGTTGCATTGGGCTGTTTTTATCAGTTTAGTCACTGTTACTTCAGAGCCACGCTCATGAAAAGGGAAATAAATTGCCGGGAATTCTGTGAAAGAAGTTCGACCTTTGACCTTTTTTTCTCAGAATTCCTTGATTCTGAAAAGATATGATCTAGCATCCAGACCTGCTACTCATTTTAGCCATGTATCAGTACGGGTCAAAACAATCGACATGTGAAGCTGAAATGATTGACAGTTGCGTAGGTATACTTTCTCATGTTAACTAAGCCCCTTGAAGCCCCGCCCCCATGCCTCCATCTCACATCACTAATACACCATCCAGTGCTCTCATCTCTCTGAGACATGCTGCTCTCGCTTTCTTTCCGGTTTTGAGTTTGGATGTTTTGGGTTCGGACGTAACACTGACCCCTGCAGTACACCCAATGTCACTACGGTATATTATACACATTTGCAAGAAAGTCTGATAGTGAGGTGAAAGTGTGGATAAGAAAAGAACCTCAAGTTCACCTTTCCTCAGTGCCACTTTTGTTTTAAAGCAGTCCGCCTCTATGCTAAGCTGTCACTTCATTAAGTTTCTGTATTTGCGAAGCAGTAAAGTTGTCACTCATCATGGGAAGTGATGTCCTTTATCAGAGTAGTTCAGAGGGTTCTGTGCGCAGCGTGCACACTTTGGCCCCTGTTTATTTATGGGAACCGGCTGTTCGTGTCGGAACAGATGAGATGACAAGCGCCCCGGTGAGACGCTGACTAAACGCTTACAATCTGCACTTATAAACACTTTTTACTGACGTTCATATCGAGCACATCATGAAGCGTTTACATATGAATTATCAGCTTGATATTTTACAAACAGGAAAAGGCACCAACATTTATTTAGCTATATAGATAGATTTTATGTCATAACATCAGCTTTAAAAATGTATCCAAAATGATAATATAAATCAAATAAATACCAGCTCTAATGAAATAAAACATCTTGTGTTTTTACGTTGTATAACTCTTTATGTTCATATAGCTTAGATTAATGTCCAGTAGCACAGACCAAAAAAATCATATTTACCTTATATGTTGGAACTTCTATAAGATTTGTACATCCTGTGACAAGCACATGAGATATATCCATGTACGGTATATCCAAACCTGTGTACAGAATGCTTACACGGCCTCTGTCCTTTTATTTAAAGACTTATTTAAAGGACATACACCAACCTCATTCAGTCTTATAGAGATTCCACTGAGGTGTGCACATGAACTGGGCCTTCAGTTGGATTATTAACGGAATAAAAAGCTGCATGTAAACGTAGCCACTGATGTTGGGTAAAAAGGCCTCACTAACAGACTTCAGCCCCGAGACGGCTCTGTGGAGTCCACTTAAGTTCTTCTACACCAAACTTCATGCAGGAGCATTTTATGTAGCATAGCCTCGACCAGGTGAGCCTACACCTCTCCATTTATTCACTCTAAAACCTTTATTCAAATAAAGGAAGTAAAGGAAAACTACTGACCTGAATGACTTTTAGCCAAGATACACTTTTTTTTTTACATTTTTTCCCCCCTCCAACACAGTCACTGACTTCTGGAAGGAAATCCTGAAACACGCTTGTTGAAGTCGCCTGAGGTAAAGGTTATAATTTGAATTTTCCTCTTTGCACAAACCGCAGAAGTTGTGAAAAGAGTCTGAAAACTCCGAGAGTGTCCTCTCCTATTGGAACACCAGGCATGAACATATGGCGCAAGCTGTCTGGTGAGAGAGGGGACAAAATGCTAGGTTTGGCTGCAGTGATGAACGTCCTGCTGCATCTTGGACATGGATGCACTTAATTCACGTCACTGCTGATATCTGCTTCATGAGTACAGTGTATCCTCGTATGAGAAGCTGCAGAATCAGAAAGAAGGAAATTGATCCAATATTTGATCCAATTGATCCAATGTTACATATCTGTGAGTGGCAAAAGTATGTGCACCTTTCAGACCCTCTTGTCCAGCAATAACCGCCTGTTTGGTAACTGGTGATCAGTCCTGCACATCGGCTCGGAGGAGTTTTATCCCGTTCCTCCGTACAGAACAGCTTCCGCTCTGGGATGTTCCTGTGTTTCCTCACATGAACTGCTCACACAACACTTCTCTTGGATAAAAGTCAGGACCTTGACTTGGCAATTCCAAAACATTCACTTTATTCTCCTGTAACCGTTCTTTGGTAGAGCGGCTTGTGTGTTTATGGTCGTTGCTGTATGACCCACAGTCTCTTGAGATTCAGTTCACAGACAGATGTCCTGATGTTTTCCTTTGTCCTGGTCCAGAGCGCTACAGCAACTGTCTGATATTTCATCTGACAGCACAAACAAAAGACTTAAGCAGCTTCGGCTGAGTTCTTTTTAAGATCAGATTCCCAGTTCCATGCCATTTCACTCAGCTTTGCCCTCAGAAATCTTCAAAACCAAGTGAGAAATTTGTCCTTCTTCATTCCTTCATTTCATTATGACTGTCATATTCAGAGTAATAAAAGCTGCGCATGCTGGCTGATTGCCTAGCGAACTGGTGCTATGGCGTACTCCCACCATAAATCATCGTGCATTTAATAGATTACCTCAGCACTGATTATTCTGATTGTGGCCCGATTCACCGCTGGCTGGGAGAGAAAGTGAGAGAGTTTAATTCAGGCACTGTGGATTTTTTTGGCCAGCTTTAGAAAGGTGACAGCCCTGACACACTCCCTACAAGACCCCATGCCGAATATATATATATATATATATAGTCATGTGTGCTGCTTCGTGTCAATCACTCCACACTAATTTTAACTCGGGTCTAAGGAGACTATGCAGAATCAGAGGTGGATTTTTTCATGACTGACACCGGCATCTCCAGCACGGAAGAAGAAGCTCCTGGACCATTTCCATCCATATTTTTGATACGGCAGCACCTGCTGAAACATGGCACCGTAATTGATGGGCGCTATAAAGATTTTCAAGGTCATTAAGCATCTGTCGAGAGAAGGTGAGCTACCTGTGAGGTAATCTGAGTAAGCAATAATCACCGAGCAGGAAACTGTATCCAGTGCAAATCAGGAAGCTGTCCTTGAAGCGCTCTTTCAGAAACAAGGCTTCCAAACTGTACTTTACCTTGTCACTGAGGAAAGGTACATTCTTTTGTGAACATGAGCATCAAAGGCACCTTTAAAAATAATGTAAGCTTCAACACTTCTCAGGTAAAAATATACTGTACATGATAGCACCAGTTCAGCACCAAGCACATTTCATAAGAATAACAAAATCTGCACTTTCACTTCATGAATCAATTCTTCATTCGTTTTTTGAAATAATTAATTATTTGAATTGATGACCTGGGTTTTCAGGCGTGTTTTCTCCACTCTGAGCAACACCAGCAGTAGGATAAAGGCTCTAAGCCCTCCATTACACAGCGCAATTTGGTGCCTGATCTTCGCGTAAGCCTGCTATTACGTGGCTGTGGAGGAAAACCGAAAGCAAGGGGTTGGGTGCGGATTATTTCTACTTCCTGTTTATTTCTTTTCCACCGCCACAGTTTTCCGACTCGTTCACTTCAAGCGTACTGACGAACAGTGTCTGAATTTTTCTTTTATTTTACCTCTCACGTGTCCACGTATCCGTATCTCCGTACTCCACGTATCAGATTCAGGTCCTGATAAAGTAGTGACAGAACGTAGCCATGGGGTGGCCAGGTTCACCCTGGGGGATTTGTCAACTTTGTTTTTATTTAGCCTACTCATCATAATCTTGCTAAATCAGCTAGCAAGTTACTGTTAGCAGATTGGGTTAGAAAAACAATTAATGTAAGAT
This sequence comes from Parauchenoglanis ngamensis, assembly GCA_030014255.1. NCBI lineage: Eukaryota > Metazoa > Chordata > Actinopteri > Siluriformes > Auchenoglanididae > Parauchenoglanis > Parauchenoglanis ngamensis. The sequence goes on from JAQMYM010000006.1 coordinate 203,808, forward strand.
CAGATTTCAGTTGTTGACTTGCAGAATGTTACTCATTATTTACGTCATGAGCACGAGCGAGGCTGGACGAGGCTAACTTTCTTGTGTTGTGTTTTTGTAATTGCCTGCTTGTGAAGACTCCAGGGCTCGGCGTTTATATTGGCTAATTCTCTTCTCTGTGATGGCAATACCTTTGGCGACTCTGTTACTTTATTATTTTCATAAGACGGTTTATTGATTCTATTTATTAAATGCTTTGTTTGTAATGACTTGTCAACTGCTTTATAACTTAATATGTACAAAAATCAATTACTACAGTGTGTGTGTGTGTGTGTGTGTGTGTGTGTGTGTGTTTGAGTGGCCTGGGAGAACCGTTGTTTTCTACCACAAGCTCTTGCGTTCACCTCTGATGAAGATTTCCTAATTTTGCCGTGTTAAAGTTTGGCATAAAGGGGAGAATAAAGGACATGCTCTCACCCTGTATCTGCATGATGTTGTGCTGCCATGTCACTGGCTGTGTGGAAGATGAAAAATATCCTAATTAAGTATATCATTTCAAACTACACATTATATTATATGCTTTCATCCTGCAAAGTGGACAAATGTAGCTGTGTAAAAAATTGTCTACTTGAGCAGTAGTTCAGAGAAATACAATAACAAACCCATGATGAATCAGAATCTATCCTGCTTGGGAATTTGGCCCAAGTGTGAAAACGGCCATTGTGGCACAGGGCCAGCTCATCACTAGTGGAGATGATGTCAATGCTAGGTATTTATGCACTGTCAGCCTAACATACTGCCTGCTCATAAAAAAGCAGGACGAGCTGACTCAGTGGGATTAGAGAAGCCATGCCACACACTTTACACCATATGACCTGGTTTCAATTTATATATGTTGCACGTGTGTTTTTGTCACGTCGTCGGGGTTTAGCTGGACACATGTGCAGGTTAGGAGACAGCATGATAAAATCCGTATGTGTTTATTTTGCACACAGAGGCAGAGGTACAATAATCGGCAGGCAAAAGAGTAATCCTGAGAACAGGCTGGTGTCGAGCGATTGGCAAACAGATTATCAGAGGTCAGGCAAAACAGCACAAAAACCGAAAACAGAGTCCAAATACCAGAACTTATTGGTGCAGTGGTTAGCACTGTCACCTCACAGCAGTAAAGGTCCTGGGTTCGATCCCCGGGTGACCCAGGGTGCCTTTCTGTGTGGAGTTTGCATGTTCTCCCCGTGCATGCGTGGGTTTCCTCCGGGTGGTCCGGTTTCCTCCCACAGTCCAAAGACATGCAGATTAG
>JAQMYM010000006.1:212456-234437 GCA_030014255.1 Parauchenoglanis ngamensis
AGAGGGGAGAGAGAGAGAGGGAGAGGGAGGGAGAGAGAGGAAGAGAGAGAGAGTGGGAGGGAGGGAGAAAGGGAGAGAGAGAGTGGAAGAAAGAGAGAGGAGGAAGAGAGAGAGGGAGAGAGAGAGGGGGAGAGAGAGAGCGGGAGGGAGGGAGAAAGAGAGAGAGAGAGAGGGAGAGAGAGAGTGGAAGGAAGAGAGAGAGGAGGGAGAGCAGATAATGAGATTGGCTCTCAATTTTTTAATTTCTTCAAATCAAGAGACCATCTTAAAGAGTGAGAGAGAGAGTGGTTTGATTACATTTTTTAAAACTTTTTCTAGGGGGTGTGGCCAGGCTTGATCATTAATAGGTCATATGACCTTAGTTTTCAGACGGGATATATAGGTATCACCTGGAGTTATTTCTACCGCTCAAGGAGAAAATAAAGGAGAAAAGACATCGTAATGCGTAAAAATCACTAAAGTGCTAAATTTAAATCCCAGAAATGCTCCGGGAATAATTACATTACACACCTCCATATGGGAAACTAATCCTGTCTGAACAAGGCTCTGCCTCTCTTATCTGTAATTTTTTTCTTAATGTTTCTCTTAATTTGTAACACGATAGAGAATTTTTTTCACTCTGAGCGCTTACACCTATCATCAAGTCTCTTGCTCATTTCTTCCAAGCAGCACAGAGCCACACTGTGTGTGAGTGGGTTGAAGCCTTTAAACTGCTAAAGTCACACATCTCCCGTCAGCGTAGGATCAGAACGCGGCTGCAGCACCATCTGAGCTGCTTTCATTGGAAAAAAACCTCGCAACAGGTCACATCGCTAATTCTGGAGTCAGCAAAGGAAGAGAACAAAGAAGAGAAATATCTACAAAGCGTTTCATTAGATATAATACACTGTCACAAAAACTACATATATCAAACTCTTGGGTGGATGTATTCCCATTTGTGTTCATCTTAATGCCATCATTTGTGCATTGTCTGGCAAATTAATGCTCTCTAGACTATACTCTATTAACTGTACTGTATGAAAAATACATGTGATGGATTCTTTTGTGTGGCTCAAATTTTTTTCTTTCCTCATGAATACATTAATACTGTGTAACAGAGAGCATTGTGGGTATAATTACGGAGGCATTTTCCTGCGTGAGATCCCGACAGGTCTGAGAGTGAACACCGTGAGTCTGTCGAGTCAAACTGAATTTGATGCTTTTGATTCGTTTGCTGTTTGGTTTCACAGTACAAAAATCTAAAAGCAAATCATACATTTTATCCATGTACAGTCTGTGAAAGAAGTTCCTTCCTGCTCTGTGCTTTGGCTCCAAAACCCAAAACATGACGTTTGCTTCAATTCTTGCAGCGAGTCAATTCAGAATCTAATCACTAACTCACTAGAATTAAGTTGGAAGTGGAACGAGACCGCCTCACACTGATGCTCTCAGACACGAGTGTGATTGCTGTGAATCACAACGAGGTTCTGCCTGGATCTAGACTGGGTTCTAGGCTATCAGTGGATGAGGAACTTTGGAATCACACTGAGGTTCTGCTTACTTCTAGAATGGATTCTAGGTGAGGAACCTTGGAGGCCAAAACTATGGGCTAGGAGCAGTGTGTGTTGTTCAGCAAGGTAGTACAGACATATGAGGTTCTCACCGGTCTCACTGTGGGAAATGAGGACCAATATTTACAGAATGCGAGGAGGAAATCGACAAATAAACAAAACGGAAGGCCAAAAGGGTCAAATGTGGCCATGTGCGCAGTACGGGAAAGTTTGTGCCTGTGTTTATGTACTTTAAAAAAGATACCTAGCCTTGCTTCTCAACATTTTTCTCTCCTGTCCACCAGTACTCATAACTCCCAGGCACAGCTTGGCACTTTCCCAGCGTGAAGACACCTCAGGAGTTAATAATCAGCTTCAGTGTGTACGCTAGATGAGGAAATGACCGATCAGTGCTGGACTCCAGTCCTCCAGGACGTTGATGAGCTCTGCTTTATCCAATTCTCTTAATCCCTTTCCCGAGCAACCGCCTTCAGTGTGTGCAAATTGGGAATAAAAGAAAATAATTTTCCTTATCTTATCTTATCTTATCTCATCTTATCTCGTCTTACCCCCGATGCCTCGTTCACTTCAAATGTTAGTTGGAAAAAAACTTGGCTTATTTGTATCATTTCATCGGCATCGATTTCACACCGATAGCTTTGTGCTCACTCTTTGTTCTCTTGATTCTCAATTCCAATGAAACGCTTACGCCTCATCCTGATTATAAGGAGCTGAGAAAATAAAGAGTATTTGGTATTATTTCCTCAATATCTGTAATGCGCACCATGCATAGCAGGGCAGCTGTGGGAAAGGCAGTGAAACAGAAGAGAGATCGTGATGGATGGTGGAGGGATTAGCCTTACATGATTAGCACTGTCTGTGAAAGTAGGAAAAGAAAAAAGCGTGTATATACAGAGTCAACCAAAAAGCTGTACACACACTTCAGGAAGACGTCTACACATTAACCTCTGGAAGCTGACGGCCACCACTTCGAGCTCTTCTTGTAACTGTAGAGGCCAAAGATAACTTGTATTACTCTCCTGATGTCTGAATAAATTTAGTATTCAAATATTTATACAGATTTTTCTTTTCCTGAAGTGTGTATACATTTTGGCTGACTCTGTGTGTACTGTATATACTGTAAAGCAGTATAAGAGGAATAAACCACTTCTGGATGTGCTGGATGTAATGTATATCAGTGAAGAGTAAAGTGATAGCTCAGTCTCACACACACACACGCACACACATACACACACAGGTATTTATTAGTGAAGTGGAAGAAGGCTTTATTCAGCCATGTGAAGAAGAAAATATTCACGTTCGTTTGTTTTCAAGAATCCGACCCCTGCGTCTTTCGCGTGAGGACTCTGGGACAGTGTGCATCAGTGAGTGAAATATTGTGTAATCAGACGTGAAGTTTATTTCTGAGATTTCTTCCGAGGTGTGTAGGTTACGTTTAATCCAATTACTAAGACAGGAGCGAGCTCTTTATTAATATGAAGAAAGACAATGGCGACTCAGACACAATTAACACCGTGCATGACACGTGGAAGGTAAAGGAATGACAGAGCTCTGCTCCGCTCCCTGTATAATAAATAGACTTGGTGTTAGGGGCAGAAAGTAAACATCTGTTCTGCTGTAATGTCTCTCTCAGGCCAGTAGAGATGTTACTGCCATTTGTTTCTCCTCCAGTAACTCTGTAGCGTTCCATCCAATTACCTCAGCAGAGCATCAGCAGTAGAGTATTCCTCCTGTACGCTCTTTCTGCCTGCTAGGAAAGGAAAGGAAGGCAGCGTAGCCACTGCATGGTAATCAGCAATCCATGATCTCATTCAATAATTCTCTTTCACAAAAATTAATGACACAGAAAAACTCTCCAGGTGTTTTAGTCTCTAGCTCGCTAGCTAAGTGTGATTTCCTCACACCGTGAACGTCACGCTTCGATCAGGTTGGTGTAGAGCTACATACTCTGAGGTGAATATCGGCGAGGTGCACGCCATGCTCTCACTGATTATTTTCCGATAACAGCACAACCTCGAGTGTTTTAGGTCATTTACCAGGCAGGTCTCATGTATGCTGAAATATAATATTTTTCCTATTCCTGTAAATGGACAGGAACAGCGATCACACAGTGCACTCTGCCATGCGTTGGTGTTGGCACGGTGCACATCGTCTCCCTGAACATATTCAGTTATTCAATTTGTGTATTGATGTTCAATGATCCATAACACAGGAACCAAGTGCGAGTGAGTGTTTGACATTTTATGTTTTGTTCTTCTGCTTATATTACACATTTTACACAAAGGAGGACAATAAAGACAAAAATGTCCTCCGTGCCAAAAACCACACTTTGCCTCATTGCTGAATTTTGATTACAAACCTTTCTGAGATGAGTTTATATCTCTGCCTTTAACAAAAGGGAATGGAAGTTGCGTTTCTGTCTGGACCCCGACGCGTGTGCCTCTCGGCTGCCCCGCCGTTGGCCTGGGGTTTCCACTCTTATTCAAAAGTTGCTAATTGTGTCATTTTTCATGTCAGAGCCCTGCTTGAAAAATAAGCTGGCCATATTAATCATCCTAATGGAGAAATAAGTGATCTGAAATAGAAGCTTTAATCATGTTTTCCCAGCCCGTCATTCAATCTATTCCGCGTGACTCAAAAGCATCAGATGTTGAACCTGAGAACTTTTTTTTCCTCTAGATGAGCTCGAGTGACATGTTCAGCTCCCGCTGGCCTTTTCTTAGTCACTCTTATTTTTGCAGTGTTGCAGTGCGAGAGTATTTTTATCACCAACTGTCTCGCAAAAATGTGCACAAACTATAAAAAGCTTTATTCCTATGAAATCCAATTAAAAATTTCTACCTCATTACAGTTTCTACAAATTTCACCCTGAGACTGGGGTGAAATTACATCCAAAAAAAACTACTTTTGGAAATATATATATATATATATATATATATATGAAATATATTTTGGAACTGCTCCCAACTAATACATGACAAAAAGTATGAAGCATTTCATCCAACCAAATAAAGCATCATTATCTGTTAGCAGACAATACTGTGCCAACAGGAGAAAATAAAACCTAGAACTTTACCAATCTTTAACTTTAACAATCCTCTGTGTGTTCGTCAAGGTCAAAGGTCAAAGTTCACCATGATGAAGTCAGCGGGGAGAGAAAGTAACTGCTACCAGAAGCAAGTGCTTCTTTTACGTCCAGCGTCCTTTCCCCTTCAGTGAATCAGTCGTTTTGATCCCTGCTTTGGCTGTAAAAGCAGAAAAGCATATTTTCAGGTGACTCCTACAGTACATTACCTTTGCAAGAGGTCAAAATTGTAAATACTGCAGCTAAAGTGTAAATGTTTGTCACATCTGCATTCCATAGGGTTCTTCTATGCTTGCTTAAGATGCACTCTTGAATTGCACCCAAGTCCATCAAAACACGAGGGTAGGAGTAGAACCTGAATCTGCTTCCAGACTGAGCTGCCATCACATCTTCTCATTCAGACTGGTCTTTAGATAAGGTTCAAAAGATCAAATCCCTTTTACAGTATTCATCATGAGAGGGTAAGGATTAGGTTGGAGATTTTACTCCAAATACTTATCAATCATTCATTCATTTTTCTGGTTTAGGTCACAGCAGTAACACACTGAGAAGTTAAGTCCAGACTTCTTTAACCCCAGCCACAGATTCCAGCTCCTCCTGGATGGGTCCCATGAGGTATAATCTCTCCAGTGTCTCCAGGGTCTGCCCTGAGTTCTCCATCCACTTGGAGGTGTCTGATAAAGCTCTACCCGGAGCCAACCAGGGGGTGTCCTTGTAAAGTGGCTGAACCACCTCCAATGACTCCTCTCAAGTAGGAAGAGCAGAGGCTATACTGTGAAGCTCTGCCAAATTGTCAATGTCCTGAGCCTGTCACAGAGCAACCCTGTGAAAGAATCTTATTTCCACAACTTGTACTTGTACAACTACACACAGGTTGATGTCTTACGTCAAAAGTACTTAAGCCCAGCTGCTCCTTCATCAACTGTGGTCTCAAGAAAGTTTCTTATAATACAGTTAAATTTACATTTACATTTATGGCATTTGACAGACACCCTTATCCAGAGGAAATAGGAACAAATATATAAGGAGGAAGTTGCACCAGCACTAAACCTGAGACAGCAGGCTGAGAAGGTCGGTCCAGACCTTCTCTATCTATTCCCATGTGTTCCAGTTCCTTTCTGGGGCTCCAAAAACATTTCCAAGGTTGTTCAAGGTGACCCCAAACACCTCAACTGGGTCCTGTACTGAACTTCAAGCATCTCCCAGATTGTCAAGTTTCTCACCCTATCATGGAGGGTAAACCCAGCAACCCTATACCAGGAACCTCATTTCTACCACCTGTACTCATTACAGATCATGACCATACCTCAGAAATGAGGTGGTACCTGTGGCAAACCTGAGAGAATCTGTAAGCGCTGTCAGTCATGTGTGTAGTGCTGGTCAGAATAACATTTAGGGTCTTACCCAAAGCACCTCCACTTTCAAAGTGTAGTGGATCCAGTCAACAACACCAAACTAGGACTGCGACTACATCAACTCCAGCCTCTCCTCGGTTACACTTGTGTCATTAAAACCCGATTAGATGTGAAATTAGTATTCAGCTCGTTCTCTCTCAGGTGTGTTGAGGAGCTCGGCTTGTCTCGGTGGGTCACAAGGCAGACAGATATACCAGAACAGGAAAACATGAGCAAGAGAGAGGGAGAGAGAGAGGGGGGAGAGAGGGAGAGAGAGAGGATGTGAAAGACAGATATATTACTCCAGTAATGAGACCCCAGAGGGGCCGAGAGAGAGCCGTCTGTGTACTAAGAAGCATTTTGATTTGCCTCGCACCTTTTTAATAGAACATCACAACAAGCTGTTTGTACATGCAAATTGAAACTGCAGACTTTTTTTCCACAAAAAGTGGCAGAGGTGTGAGAAGAGGTGTGAGCAGGGGGCATGGCAACACCAGGAAAAAAATATAGAAGAAAAGGTAGTTAGAAGAGGTAGTAATCGTGAAAGGCTTTTTCAATAGATGAGTCAGGATGCAAGTGGAGAATTCCAAAAAGCTCCACACATCAGTATGCCGCTCATGCTAGCCTGCCACATGCTGCTGTTTGCTCCAGCTCTTCCAAGAAATAAAGAGCAGAGGAATTGTTTAGCTTTCCTTCACACACACACACACACACACACACACACACACACACACATTCTTTGTTGGCGGAGGATCAATGGCCCATTATATTCAATCATACCGGCTTCAGTCTTAATAAGCCCAGCCTGCTTGGGTAATGGAAGTCTAGAGCAGGGATGGATTCAGCTTTCTGGAACAAGGTACACAGAAATGCCATGATGAGTCACAGTGCCAAAGGGTGCCAGTATTTATCTATGTGAATGATTATCCTCGAGAAGAAAAGAGATTAAAAAGTTTTATGCACTGATTACTTCGCTGGTGGAGGTGATTGGGTGAGGAAAGTATTTAAAGCATGCTCTGTCCTGATAAGTATCCTGCCTTCAGCCTTCTTCTTCTGCAAACTGGAACTGAATTACGGAGGACTTCGGAGAATACAATATGTGTCAGCAGGAATGCGCCATGTTTCCCGCTGGAAATGCTTGACAAGTGTTGGACTTTCTCGTTAATCGCAAAGCTAATCCAGATTTGACATTTTAGTTCACATGCTTTGGAATTCCGTTGTAGTCCTTAATGCTTGTAATGCCACAATGCTGCTGAATTCTGGATTCTGATTGGTCAGAAGCTGCGGGTTTATAATAATGTGCTCGTTCTAATCCATTATCGTTTCTATAGTAACAGCTCATTTACAGGGATGTGTACAGCGGATGCTCCATGTAAACGGAGTAAAGAAATGGAACTAGTAGTTGAAGGAAAGGTTAGCGGCGTTTAGTGCTTGGTGAATGGCGAGGCCAAGTCGCCGCCTCAGCGTTGTCTCTGAACACTTGAATAGAGCGTCCTCTCTGCTCTGTGTTTCTGCTGATGGATCAGCATTCTGACGTATGACGGCTGAAGCTCCACCTCTCCCTGCACGGGCTTGGTGAGGTCTCTTTTATCTGCATACTATAATTGAGGTCAGTCTTCATATCTGTATCTCTGTGTTTATCTCACCTCCATCATTCTGCTCATGTCTGAGCTTTAACACGTCTGCCGTGGCTGAAAACTCTCTCTCTCTTTCTCTCTTTCTCTCTCTCTCTCTCTCTCTCTCTCTCTCTCTCTCCCATGCTTCTCCTTCCTTTATGTGTTTTATAGTTTATAAAATGTCTAACCTGGTAACTTTCACATCAACACTCCCTTAATGGCTTCCAGGGGGGCAAATTAATCCTCGGAACAGCTCCTGCACTCGCTTGAACTTCTTTCACGTACCGAAGTGGCTCGTTTTTCTGAAATGAAAAGGAAAGAGCTGGAACAGTTGAGTTGAGGAAACTTGTATATGAATTCGCTAAGGGTGAAACCGGTAGAGTTTGTGGTGGAAAATTGAAGAAGATGCAGGATCAGTGATCAGGAACAGTGAGTAGTGTGCGGTAGGTTTGGGTGCTTTGTGTTTTCCGGGCAGGTAGACGTCGATGTATATCATAGAACGAATATACAGTTTTTTAGAGTTTAAACACAAAGGCACACTGAGATGAGTGAAATAGCTTCTGTATTAAATGAATAAAGCGATCTGTCATCTCTGGTTTTATCTCTAGTCAAGATAAATGTCTTCTCTCTGCCTGCACTCGACTGTTTGTTCCAGAAGAACGCAATTTCCTCCTGAGGCATTGATTAATTTGATAGAATATCAGCTCTGATAGTAGCTCAGGTTTTTATTCATGCGTACGCTATCGTTTCCATAGCAACATCTCAGTTACAGGGATGTGCACGGTGGATGCTGCATGCAGTACAAATTGAATTTGAAAAAATAATCGTTGATATTTTGTGAGTAAACATTTATTTAAAGAAGGAGTTTCCAGTGAAATGCTGTTACAAATAATCAGCTTCGTGGTGGGAACAGGAACTCCGCTTCAGCACTGCTTCGTATTCCGTCATGTGATATTATATTATATTATACTACATATAACGTACTACCCTTTGTATTGTTACAGAATTAGACTGCAGTTACGTCATGTACCACGCAGACGGACAACGAACACACATGAGATTTAAAAAAATACAGAACATAAATTGGGTTTTTGATATTCTGCTGAGCACTGAAGTCTTTTATTGAAGAATTTATGAGAGTAGTTTATCATGGATAGCACATCTAATCGTCTGGAGGCTGCATCCATAAAATAATTGCAAAAAAATTGTATGCTCATGCTTGGGAATAATGAAATAGAGTACTTTACTCAGACAGTGTATAAAGGAAATGATTCTCTCAGCAGTCAGACCTGGAACGTTGCTTTCGTTCTGTAGATCGTGAGCTCCTCCTGCACCTCGGCGTGCGGATTTAGAGGAAAACGCTCAAGATGAACCAGACTATGGAAAAGAACCATTGTAGGCATGTTTACGTTGCTGAATCTTAGCTATAATTCTGTAACGTTATACATAAGTGCGGTTAAATGGAAGGCTCGGCTCATGACCTGCCGACATGTTCGTGTTTGGGACTCAAAGCGATCGTGAAAGATGATAAAAAAAATTGCAAATAACACATTTTTCAAAGGTTTCAGCTCAATCAGTGCTCCGTTGTGATTATCACACTTCAGCAAGTGCTGCTTCAATAAACTCTCCATTGCTCCACCGAGGCGAAAACTAATTACATGCGAAAGCGAGCGTAAGAGCGGTCGACTTCATGTAGGCACGAAAGCACATGAGTCGCTCTCCTGCTACAGCAAGTATCGCTTAAACCGATGTAAAACATATCAGTGGAAAATCGAAATTCTAATGAACATGCAGAATAATAAGTACAGTATACTGTCTCTAACAGCTCCTGTAAGATCCTTACCACAATATTGGTAAAGTCGAGGTCTGAGGACGAGTAGTTCTATTCCTGAGAAGCTTTCTTAGAGTGAAAGTGACTCTACATTACAGACCGAACTCATTCTTTTGTATCGTATCTGTACACATTTAACGATAATGAGAGGCCGTATATGACATGAGAAGATGCCATCAAGGTCAATTAAAAGAAGCTGTTTTTCGTTTGTCATGAAAAAGTTTAGAGTTTCAGGAGGATGGAATGGAGCTCGATCCTTTTCCTCCGATTAAACACTCCTATTGTGGTGGGTGTGGTCTCTTGGATGACTCCGCCCCACCCACGTGGATTACTGAATAGTTTGATGAAGATGAAACGTTGTAAATTGTGAGCAGTGAATTAAAGTTGTTCTGGCAGCTTGTGGAGTCCCGTGGTGGTCCAACAGCTTAAAATCTCATCTTAACCCGTGTTAATCAAATGTGATTAAAAGTATCACTAAGCAGAGCTGATGAAATTGTGGAACATTATAGTTAAGCAGTTGGCTAGCTCAGACCTTTGCTCCTGCAGGCAATAAAATGTCCCAGAGCCAGGTCCATTAGTTATTAGAACACAAATGCAGTGCAGCTCGGCACCGCTAACGCGCCTTTATGCTCGCTTATCTCTCAGCGCCACTATTTTGCAGCACAATGCGTTTCATTGTGCAGATGTGTAAGCAGTCTCGCCTGCTAATGACGCTGTCCCCATTTCATATTCTTCCATCAAGTCTATTATACCGTCAGCATTAGAGGCTTCAGAAAAGCCTGTTTCGCTCCAAATGAGTCCTTCAGAGTGTGTTGTTGGGTCTAAAGGCTAGTTCTTCTTCTCCTCGTGTTCCCGTAGCACTAATTCATTTTTGCTATAAAGTTTGAATAAGAAAATAGATTTTTGTTTCTTTTATGTTCACACATACTTGAAAAGTCATGTTTTGGTTTCATGTACTTTCTGAGAAGTTTCATCCAGTCAGATCAATACTTCATGAAGATGTTTACAGAGATTATGTTCTTGCTTTTGTTCACACTTGACTGAGAGAAAAGCACAAAAAAAGGGTGAAGAAGTGAAGAAGTTTAGGTTGGTTTCAGCAAACTGACGAACTCTAGGATACATGCTAACTGTACTAGCTAGCTGCACTCCCCAGAGCACCGGCGATCCCGTTTATTCACAACATTGTGTAGATTCGCTCGAACCACTTGCCGAGCTCATCTGGGATGCATCCCGATGTGTCCCCGATACGGACTTAACCGGAAATTAATTTATTAATGCTGGACGCAATGGAGGTTTTGGTAACAGTGCGACACGCTAGAAAAAATGGAGAGGAGCACCGATGTACGTGGTTGGAGTGCAAGAAATAATGAAGGTATGGTGCAGGTTTAATGCTTAATATAATATTGCGCATGGACTTTTGACCTTCTAGCGGAAGTGAATTAGGCAGTAACAAAATCTGAACAAAAGCTGGACACCATGGAGACGCAGATAAACACAGGTGTAAACAGAGATGTGTCTCGGCTGTCCACTTGTGACCTGAATGCTCCAGACGCATTTTAAAACCAAGTGTAAACAGGACCTGAGTCTAACTCAAGGTTACAGGATTTAGGCTACGTTCACACTGCAAGTCTCATTGCTCAATTCTGATTTTTTTGCTCAGATCGGATTTGCCTATCGTGACGGTTCACATTCATAATTACACTGAGCTGTATTTGACTTTAATGAGAAAACGCCTGTCCGCCAAAACAGCATGCACGCACACAGTGATACGATTTCGCAAACGTCCTTCATCACCAACAACAAAAACGTATGTGTGAGACGACTCATGGTGTTAAAACAGATGAAATGGACATGCTAGTAGCTGATGTATGCATGGCATTTTGCTCAGCTGGAGCTCTCCTCCACAGCTGTTTTGCTGCGCTGCCGGTGTTCTGACGATTTCTGCTAGTTTGGCAAAAATGCTACCGTAACGCAAATAAATAGCAGACAACTCGATTTTAGCCACAGCCCTTAACCTAAACCCTTACACTTAATGCTTAAGGTTAACACTAAAACCTTAACTTTAAATGATGATTTGTTCAAATTTCGAACAGACAAATTCAACCTAAAGCTAAAATAAACCTCAGCTCCTGTTTCTCTCACTGAAACTCTCCGATGCTAAGCTCATTTTGCTTGCTGTGTGCGCGCGTGAGGTGAATCACTTTCAGTGTGGAATCGACTCCAAAGATTTGCATTTGACTCTTAGTTTTCAATTCGCGAGATTAGTAAATCGACTCTTTTTGGGATCGACTTGTGAACGAAAGCAGGTCGGAAAAATAGGCTAGTTTAACTTAAAATGTTTTTAAGCTAATTGATTAAAAAAGCTTCGCTAGTTGCTGTTTAATAAAACCTAACACAGCTGTTCTGGAAAATTCCAGCAGGAACATCACGCTTCTCCTCACGTTCCCACAAACCGCGTGATATTACTCACATTAAAGCACAGGTTATGCCATGAGGCCAGCAGGGTAGTGTAATGTAAAGAGCTTCCTACCGTAGGGAAAGTCCTGCTGATGTTTCTGCTCCTCCATTTCACTCACATGTGTGTTTATGAAGTGACACAGCGCGTGCGCAGGCTTTCATAACACAACTAATAATGAATTTAGCAATTATTTTATCGATTTTGTTGATTAGCTGTTGCAGCCCTCATGCATTTTAATATTGCGATTCTGTAAATAATCCCCATTTTTACTAAATGTATCTGTTCTCTGATTACAGGTTTTTTTCCCTTAACTTTAATGGAATACAGTTCCCTTTTTTTCGTATCATAATTATGTAACACCGTTCCGTGTATTCCGTTACTCCCCAAGCCTGTCCATAACGCTACATGCATCATAAAAATGCGACGGTGTACATGGTGTGACATGTAGATCTGTGCACTGTTTGGCTTGAAACAAATTTTACATAAATTACTGTTGCTGTGATTCCTGAAATCAGGAAAATCGCTAGAAATCTTTTCTGAATGCACCGCTGATGACCGCACTGTGTCGTTTCCCAGGATGTCTCAATCATATTCCTTTGACAAGACAAACTGTGCTCAGTATCTCGTGCAGTTATCTTAAATTCTCAAACACAGCACAACACAACAGCGCTCTCCTGAGTTATCACTTGGACAGCTTTCATAAGCAGCAGAGCCAGAGCTGATCCTGACGGAGTCGCTCCCTGAGGAGCTTCATCCACTGAACTGCAGCCAGATCATCACTGTGTGGAGTTCAATAGAACTAAACAGCCTTTTACTCCCATCATTCCCCGAGGCCATGACGAGTGACTCATGCGTGACTAAGCGATGGGAGATAGCAAGCCAGGCTTAACACCCCCCCAAACCTAACAGCCATCATATACGATATGTCTCACGAGGTCGCTAATGTGCTAGCATTAGGGCCAAACGGAGGATGGGTACCTTTTGTCTGGTAATTGTGTCATTTGTCAGTTGTTGGATTGTCGCACGTGTGACAACATGCAAAATCACAACATGGCAGAAAACACCACAGGATGCACGGATATTCATTTTTCTAAAACGTATTTGATCTGCATAGTTTCAAATTTTGGGATTGTGATGTTTTAGTTCAACTCCAAAGAGCACGTCAATCTGCACACGTTGAATGACGTCTCGCTTTTGAGGTTTTTTTGCCCATGCTGCTAATGACAAAAAGAAAAAACCAGTGCAATAAATGTGCAGAGTGTGTATCATTTTGCACAATTTAAGGATGGAGCATGGACTGTAAAAGTGCTGACTCTGAACCTGAGCGTGCGTGTCCATCAAGACGGCCGTCCTCAGAGCTCCGCGACCGGCCTTTCACGGATGAAGGACACCAGCAGATGATGTCGATAGCTGAGTGTGGATCAGACTTTGATCCGGAATGTGATGCTGATCTCACGGTAGCTGCGTGGGATTGGATATTGATGCGCAACCCGCGGCTCTGAAGGCGCTCTTTCGCACAGAATTCTCTGCAACAGTGCAAGGATTAGGACAAGAAGTGTTAGCAATTCAGCTAAAAAGACTTTTTGAGTGAGCAATTACATTGTGGTGGTCATATGGTGTGTGTATGTATGTGTATGTGTGTGTGTGTGTATGTGTGTGTGAATGCAGGTCAATGCAGACTGAGAAGAAACAAACAAACAAATATATTTGTTCATTTATACATTCATCCTATCCAGGAAGGCAGGAGCGCCTTAAACTGCGAAGTAAAGTCATTCATTCAGACTTAATTAAAACAAAAACAACAACAAAACAAATAATAATCTAACAATTCAAATATAAAAGATACTCGATCTTCCGTCCCTTTTTATTTAGGAACCAATTTATTAAATCTAATTGAATAATTCTAACTGGAAATCATCTTTTTGAATCAGATATGTTTGCTGATATTCACGATATTTTCTCTTGCTAAGGTGTAATAATGCGGATAGTTATTAGTATCAAAGAGCCGAATAAATGAGTATTTTTATATATATAGATTACACCGTTCGATCTGACTGATGATTCTAATAACAAGAAGAACCGACATAAATAGACTAGAATAAAAAAGGGGTTTGATTTTTAGATATTTTCTTGCTGCAGAAATAAATGAGTAATCATTTAATATCTCAAAATCCCTTCCACATTTATGCTAGGAATCATTTTGGGGTTTAAATCAAGATACATCACTCAAAAGGTTCTTCAGGGAATGAAAAAAAAAACAAACCTATTGTTATGGCTTTATTATCACTCTCAAGAATCATTTCTGTCATCTTTATTTTTGAGAATATATAAATCCATTAATTTCTCATTCTTCTCCCAAATAGTTTCTTTTTCCTTCTAATCTTCTACCTTTTTCTCATCACTCACTCGAATGATAATGCCGCACACACATTTTTAATAACTCCATGACATTTCTACCACCGGATCGTTTTCATTAAGTCGGTGTCCAAATGGTAAAATGTTGACGCGGGGCATGAAGAAGAAAAGTTCGGCTATACAGTATCGCGGTGCGCGTTATGGGAAAATAACCCGCTGCAGGATGGTGTGATAAAGCAGAGCTCCCTTACCTCTCATACCACAGCGACATGCCAAGCACTGACACCGGACATGCCTTCCAAAAACCTTAAATACACATTCCCTGACAGAAAACTTCACAGATTATTTTTTATTGATCTGGAGTGAACGGGCCGTTACTATAGAAACAATAACGAATCGACGTATATGCAGCTAGAACTGGGAAACTGATCGTCGGCTCCTGACCAGTCAGAAAGTTCTCCGGAAGCTGCGTCACACCCGCCGCATCCACACCGCTATAAAACGTCCAGCGCATGGCATTAGTGGATTAGAGTGCATTAGGATGGAGGTTGAGGCGGAGCATTGACAGATCATTTACCAATTCCTGCTAATTGATTTTTCCCTCCATGTTCAATACATCATAGATCTTCCAGGATCAATAAATATGGCTCTAAGTGCTCACTAATTTGATTGATTAAGACTCGGTTAATGTCTGGGCTTGATCACTGGTCAGGTCACAGCCAGCGGTGTGCGATCTAAAGGGGCCGGCTCACCCTTCCCACAATCCTCCGCACCAAGCGACCAGTCACCGTTTTTTTTGATAGTAGCGAAATTCCAAAAACAATCCACAACAATTATAAGTCTTAGATCTTAAATTGTAACATGAAACTGAAAGTATTTTATCAAAGTATGTATATTTTAAAAGCTGTGGACCAGTCCATTCCGCTTCGTACGGTTATTCTGTGCCTCGACCGTTTCACGGGTGTTTGTGAAGGAAAGAAAAGATAAGCCACATTTCGTTCAAAGCTTCCGTAAATAAGTAGGTCCCAGCCTGGACGTACCTGTGTATGTGTGTGTGTGTGTGTGTGTGAGAGAGAGAGAGAGAGAGAGAGCGAGAGAGTAAGCTGTGCAGATTGACCCTTCTTTGTAAAAGCTCTTAAAACAGCCACTACCCTGAACATGGGGCTGGGTCAGATTGCATTCCCCCGCCTGGCTAATGGCTGCGACACTTTAAACCCCCTCCGCAGCCGCCTGGGTGTCACCTGCGCCTGCCACTTCAGAAATCACAGCCTTAGAGCTGCACGAGCACCGACTTCCACTCAGCCCAAATTGCAGAACCCTGGCGAGCTCGGGCTCGGAGACGACGCGGTGTTCCACTGGCTCTGAAATTAACACAGCTCTGAGAGAAAAATCACAGCCTGGCTTTCATTCCCCCCTGAGCGTCACCTCTAACCTTTAGTTCATTTCACAGAAAGATTGATGCCTTAAAATAATCGCTGGCCAACAGGAAAAGAACATTCTCTCCTGCGGACAGGATGCAGGTTCTGATTGAATTTCTAAGCCATGTTCTGAATTAAAATCCTCAGAATTGAATTGGAAAATTTGAAATTGCAGCAAGTCTCTGTTATTCCACTAGGGGGCAAAATAGAGCAATAAACTGACAAAATATGCTAATGGTAGCGCCTTGTAATTCTTTATTAGCGAGTGAAACCTTTGGTGTTGTTACCAAAAAAATTCATTTAGGGGTTTTATAGCAACCAGGGTGAAAATGAATGCAATTACAACTTTTCCCACATTTTTAAAACCATCATTTCACCATATTTATTCTATACACTTCATATACATACATATTAATTAAGTAGATGGCTGTTTTTGCTAGATGTCAGTTAAGTTATTGTAAAAGCTACAGGCATTTCCCTGGTGCTTATGGATTAGTAATTGAATAATTAGTAATAAAAAAATACAACAATAATAAATGCTATATGAAACAACATGCAGCTTTAATGCCAACTGACTTGTGTGCTTTTAAACTGGTTTTAAACTAATTGAATCATATGTGTGTGTTGATTTGGTTTCCTCATGTTGGTGGGAAATAAAGCAGTCTGATTAAGATTTATAGTAAAGGTATATGTGCAGGGCGTCTCACGCCAGCATCCGCAGGCTTTCCCTTATATTACATGGAATATTATTCTTTTTGTTTCAGATTCACGCTGGCTTCAAAATTAACACTAGAATATCGACTTCAGTGTGTGCGCAAGTGTACAAGGCTGTCAATCTGAGCATTTATCTTAATATCAGAATTGAGTATTTAAATAAATACTTGCCTGCAGGTCCAGACTTTTGGGAAACCTTTTTGGGCATTTTATTAAACATTTTTTTATTGTCATTTTATTTAATATTTGTATTATTGCAATTTTATTAAACATTATTATTATTGCCATTTTATTAAATATTTTTTATTGCCATTTTATTAAACATTTTTATTGGCATTGTATTTATTATTTTTATTGGCATTTTATTAAATATATTTTATTGGCATTTTCTTTAATATTTTATTGACATTTTATTTATTATTTTTAATTGGCATTTTATTAAATATCTTTTATTGGCATTCTATTTAATGTTTTATTGGCATTTAAAATATTTTTATTATTGCAATTTTTTAAAATATTTTTTATTGCCATTTTAATTAATATTTTTATTGGCATTTTCTTTAATATTTTATTGGCACTTTAAAAAATATTTTTATTATTGCAATTTTATTTAATATTTTTATTGCCATTTTATTTCATATTTTTATTGTCATTTTATTTATTATTTTTATTGGCATTTTATGAAATATATTTTATTGCCATTTTATTTAATATTTTTATTGGGATTTTATTTAATATTTTTATTGGCATTTGATTAAATATTTTTATTATTATTTCCATTTTATTGAATGTCGTTCTGTTGTAATATCTCCATTTAAATAAATTCTTGCCTACGGATCCAGATTTTTGGGACGCCCTTCAGGAAGTGTGAGCTCGAGTGAGGAAGCTAAAGAGATGGGGGGTGAAACGCGTCCGCGGCTCAGCGTGCGATCCGCAGTCTGTGGAATGAAGCTCTAGTCAATGTGGAAGTGAATGAAGGTCTTGACACGACGAGTCCGGTGTGAATTGTCCTTAAGCAGCCTGGAGTTGGAGCGCATGCCAAACCTCCCTGTGTATTTCAAAGGAACTTTTACGGTTCCACTGCTGTGGAGTGAAATAGTGGATCAGCGGTAATCGATTAGCGCGTGGTGAATATATGCCCAGCTTTACGACGCAGGACGTCGCGTCCAGCTGCAGCAGGCGTGCACCAGGAGCCCGGGCTCAGTCCTCCAGCTGCTAAACTCCACCAGGTGGTCTCCAGCGCCACCTCCTTCCCTCTTCTCATATCAGACACCATTACATGAATATTTTGAGACGTCTCTGTCCGCCATGACTCAGCGATTTATCTGAACGTTCACTGTTCAGTTGTATAACTACTGCAGAGTGTGTGGCTTACTGTACATAACAGCAAGCTAGTATGTGTACTGAATAAAGCATAATACATGGTTAATGAAGAATACATTAACACATTAGTCACTGATGTGGACGTGTCGATGCCCGACAGACGACCCTGAAGTTGATTATTTTCTCATATCAGCATGTCCGTGTTTTATTCCTTTTATTCCACGGCAATTAACCAGTGTAATGCTTAACAGCCGTGTGTGTAAGAATCTCCCCATGCAGCGTGTCCAGAGTCGCCGTGTCCGTCTCTGCAATCTCCCTGACCTCGCTGTCTTCTCTCCGTCTCCACAGGCCGTCGAAACCAACTTGGCCTCCAAAGACAGTCACTGGGTGTTCGTGAACGAGGTAAGAGAAAACCGTTTCACTTCCTTTCTTGAACGTTTATTTTTCCGGCGAATATAGGCACTGTTTGAGCTGTGGTGATGTGTCGAGCCTACAGAAACACACTGACATCACACGTTTGTCCTAAAAATGCAAACAGATGTACTATGAAAAGAGAAAAACATCCCAACGCTTCAAAAAGATGTGGATTACACGTGAGAAAGGAGCGGAGGATAACGGTGCAGTGACGCGACTCATACGCGTCAGATGTGTGAGATGATCGCTGGAGCCGTTATTTTAGCTGAAGCATCTTGTCTTGCACAGCAGATCAGTTTTTCTGGAGGATTGGTGTGTTTAGGAGCAGCGTGCTGGATGGGGATGACACCTCAGTAAACACACACTTTATATTTCGGCATTAATGTCACTTCTGTGAATCGCAGACTCTGAGGAAGCTGTGATTATAAATTCGCTTCGTCGTTTTCTGGAGAAAAAAACGAAAGCTTTAGTTTTGGCTCCAGTTGTGACGTGGAACAACAATACGGACCACGTCCATAGTCTTTCCTATACGGGAACTGACCGAATCGTTCCGATGTGCATTTATGAGTAATTAATGCAAACAGAAGCTAATGGTACAGAATGCAAACGTAACAAAATCCATTAAGCTTTCATTTATTAACATAATCCACAGATTTCTTTAGCAGTGAGTCAAAGGGATATAATGGAAGTGATTTAGTGAAGAAACCCGCCTTTGGGTTCTGTTAATAATTGATAACGCTCGGTGCTCCATGTTCACCATAAGGCGACTAATAAACAGCGTAATCATGTAAGGATTTGTGTAAACGTTTAAAGAAGGAGGCTTCGGTGTTTAGCGGAAGTTTACGCTTTTTTTTCAAGACAGGAAAAAGAGAGGTTGGTGAGGGAACGATCGTTTATTGCTGCTGTAACAACAGGATGTTTCACTTGCTTTATTTATTAAATCATTAAATCATCAACAGCAGGACGACGACCCCAAACACACCTCAGGTCCTGACCCTAACCCTGTCCATAACGTGTGACCTGTGATTAAAGGTCGGGTCCGTGCAGGAAACACGCACGTTTAACTGAACATCTCTAACTGTGTGTCCTTCCATTAATACAGTTCTCATTATCAGCGAACAGAAGAAGAGAGAGCTCTTTATTATTGCCACATTCTCACCAATTCTGTCGCTGTTTACCGAATTCGTTTCCTGTTGCCATGGCTGCCAATTAGTACCACCTGTTGCTTGTTACCCAGTTATTAACGTGTGTATTTGGCTCTGCTTCTGTCGCTGTGTGTGCTGTAGGAGTAACTCCTGCACTGCTGACTCATCACTTTCATGACCAGCTTATTATTATTTTTTATTTGCATTTCTTCAAATGCACATTATTCAAGCACGCGTCCAGCCTCCACGTCCCGCGTGTATAATTAATCACCGAGGGACGTGTTCAGAGCAACGGGTCAAATTTAAGCATTAATCAGAAGTTACAGTCTGGTACGTGGGGCGGAGTCTGGCTAAGGCAGAGGTGTGTCTGAGATACGCTCGATTATGATCTGTTTCTTGCGCGATATCGACTCGGTGAGGGGCAGTGCTCAGTCCAGCGCCACCTTCTGTCAGCTTAATGGAATCGCAAACATGTCGCACTGAAATCTGCGCTTTGGTTGTAGATACACTCACACATTCAGGAATCACAATAATTACAATACATAAGTATGAGGATATGAATTAATAATCATCCCTTTAATGTTTTTATTTTTCCCATTTTCCATTCTCATGAAGGGTGCTAATAATTCTGAATTCTGAGTGTTTACTGTAACCTTTTATAAAAGTATCAACGTTTAAGCATTTAATTGATGGAAGTGTATTTTAGTGTAACGGGTCACGCTGGGAGCTGCAGCGCAATCGTGGCTTCCATAGCATTAGCCGGTTAGCATTATGGTCACAGACCATAATTCTCCTGCTTGATTTCCTGTTTTATTCACACTTCTTTCCACTTCTGCTTCCTGTCTGCTTCTCTGTAGACACCCCATGATCACTGCTCGCACCTGATTCTTCTTATTTGTCTCATCAGCGCTCATTAGTCTGCCTAGTACGTCTTCTCTTCAAAGTCTTATTGCTGCTAATCTGTGGCTTCCTGTGTGTTCTGGATCCCTGTTGTTGTGTTGAGCCTCATCCACATTTTTCTTTTGGGGTTCCTTAGTTGAGTTAATGTGCTGTACTAAGGATTTCATGCAGAAAATTCAGTATTTAGCTCTAACTGCTGACTGCGCACGCAGGTTAGAGCAACGTCTGATTCTGAACTGTGTTTTTATCACACGTTATGATTTCATGACCTTGATTTAGCATCTCATCGCTTGGTTAAGACTTGCACACGAGTAAGTGTTGTAGCCTGATGTAAACAACCAACAGGAAGGAGGTCAAAAAAGCCAGGTCTCGGACGCACAGTGATCTGAATGTGGAGCTTATGCGTGTGCGTGACCTGACTCTGAATACCCGGAACTTTCCCTGCATAATTACTGATGTAAGTTTTAGACTCTTGGATTTGCCCCGCTCCTAGGGGGCATCCTGCTCTCCTGTAGCCTACAGCGTATTAGACGCGGCTAAAAAAGCCCTGGGCTTGTGCCCTATGTAGCGCACTGCATCCAACAGACTGCCGTAACAGCTGCAACACGAATGCGCTGTCTAATCATCTCAAAAGTAGATTAAGCGCCATTTATACATCAGCAGATGGTGTTTAATCTACACTATGTGTACACATTGAGTTTGGAAACAGGCAAATGTGTGTCAATTTTACCAATGCAGGCTCTGGAACACGGTTTTTGTTTGCGTTAGCGCAATAAGACCGCAGCTAGCGCTCGGGCGGGATTGCGTGCATTATGCTGCGTGCAGCTCGCTGAAGATTCAGAACTAGCGAGTTTGACTAATATTGTGCGCCCTTAAATCCATTCTCATTATTTATTCAAGTTCACATTTCATATTAATCAAGTGCACAGGACGGAGGCGAGCGCTCCGAACCAGTCAGACGTTATCAGCGCTGGAGTGTGAGGACGCACGCTGGGCCGGAGCAGTTCCTCCACCTTGTTCGCTGCTCCTCAAATAGTAAATGTTGTAGTAGCCTTTAAGCCTCTGGTAGATGATATTTATTTTTTTTTTTTCTCCGGCATCCATTTTCTCTGCATCGCACAGCAGAGTGCAGCACAGGAACAAAAGCTGTACTCACATTACTGACAGATTATCACCATCTTCTCAACCTGCCCATGGTGTATAATTACCATTAGCATGTTGTCTCCCTGATTAAAGGTGCTTCGTTCTTTTTTTTTTAAATTGATGTCTAATATTGTTCCACACGGAGCGCGAGGGGATCTTCTCTGATGCCGTCAAGTGCGGAGTAAAAGGCTCAGGGTGGTGCTGTTACAGGACAGTAATCAAACCCAGGGTGGTGTGATGAAGTGGAGTCTCACCCTGAAGTTGATTATTTTCCTGTAACAGCATGATGTGGAGTGGGTTATTGTTCTGCAGAGTGTCTTCAGAAAAGTTTCCTGCGCTGAGATTCACAGTGATGTGCAGCGCCGTCGCTCCGCTCCACTCGTCCTGCAGATGCGAAACAACAGAGTGTGAAATTAGCAGAGGCATTGCAAGCCCCTTGGTGTGTGGAAAACACCGGCAGGAGATCTCTCAATCTGTGCACCGCGAAGGGAAAAGCACGTCCGAGCAGCTCTAAATGCAGACAGGATGTTAACTTCACCACCTTCTTTTCTAGGTCACTGTGTGTGTGTGTGTGTGTGTGTGTGTGTGTGTGTGTGTGTGTGTGTGTGTGTGTGTGTGTGTGTGTTTGTGTGTGT
>JAQMYM010000006.1:235557-246649 GCA_030014255.1 Parauchenoglanis ngamensis
CTCTCATCTTTTTAAGTGGGAGAACTTGCACAATTGGTGGCTGACTAAATACTTTTTTGCCCCACTGTATACTGTATATATATATGGTTTCACCCTCGGCCGCTAGTTTTCACCCATTTTCTTTTGCTTTATGATATAAACCTGACTTCAGGTCCAAAGGAATCGTTGCATCTTTTTTCAATCTACACAATCCTGTAATTATCTCAGTGTGTATTGTGTAAATGGTTCACCATGATATTATTTCTGACCTTTTTTCTTTTCATACATTTCTTTAAAATAGCTGTTTTGTTGGCTAAGTAGTGTTAAGGTTATATAACACACTGACAGAGCGAGCTTTCCAGTATAGCTATACCAAAAGTCCAGAGTTTATTCAAAAGAAGCACAAAAAAACCCAGATACAACAAGCTACAGGCCAAAACAGGAACAAAGAGAGCTAGGTGTGTTGTGTAATGTATTATGTATCATAAAGAGAAAGAAAGAGAGAAAATCCATAAAGATGACATTCAAAGAGGAAAACAGATGTTTAATAGGTTTCACTGATTGAGATACGTTTTTAAAAAGCTGCAATACAGAAGATCTGTGCGAGCCAAGCCGGTATACATGGCTTCATTTTGTTTTTCATTAAAAAATATAGTTTATATTATTATATTATATTTATATTGTATTTTGTTTCCAGAAACTTATTAGTAAAAGTAAAATATTGTGTCGTTTTGATTGCTACACCACACAAACGGCTAAAAATACAATATTTATGAAAACAAAACATGTGAATAAATTTCATCTTGAGCAAGCGGACCTGGAAGTGCGGTCAGCTCTTCTACGGCGCAGAGCGATGCGATCAACATGTGCAGACATGGTGATTACTCGATCTGTTAACCGCAGAGTTCCTCAGCGGCCGGATTGTTCCCCGTTAAAGTCCCACTCGTGCTTGTCCGGGTTGTTCAAGCTCCTTCGTTCATTTCCGAATCATTTTAGAACGCAGATTCTATGCAGAAAGATTTGAACGTCCCCGCGTGACGGCCGGGATAATTACCCGATGAGTCGAATCAGGTATGTTAAATGAGGCGGAATAATAAAGTGCTTTAATAAAATTCCACATTTTTGTCCCTCTTTTTTTTTTGTCGGAATCGTTGACTCTTTCTTCACGCTCGGCTATGATGATGTTTTTTTCCCACCGTGCTCCTGCTCGTTACAGGATAACTGGGATGATGAGTTAAGAAAATGCCAGGCCTTCTTAAATTGAGACATTTTTTAGACTGTAATTTTCTCCACACAGCAGAAATTGAAGATCCGGCCGTCGGTTCAAATTCTATTTGATTTTATTTGATCTAAATAATAAAAACGCAATCTATCTGCATGTTGTTCTATTAGGAGATCAGCGACACTGAGATAATGGAACTGACCCACAGCGCGTTGGGAAGGATGACGGTCATCCGGCAGATTTTTCCGCTGTGGAGGGACAGCAGTGTGAACTGCATGAGGAACAGCCATCGCATCTCCTCTCTGCTCTGTGACCCTCAGGAGGGATACCTGCAGTCACTGGAGGTCAGTTCCCTCTAATGTGCTGATTATTTTCCTCTAACAACACCTCCCCGAACATTTTAATGAGCCGTCTGGGGGATTTTTTTCTTCTTCTTTCTTTTTTTATTATTATACTTTATCAGTGAGAAGCTGCAGCACCAGCAGTGTTTAAAGCGTCGTGCTCGCTGCAACAACACCAGCTGTCCTTGAACATTAGCTCCAACAGCATTAATGATTCCTAATCTGTAGCATCGCGTCATACACATCTCCCAGGTTCTGAGATTCACATTCTGATGTTCTTGAAACCCCGAGAATCCAGAACAAAGTATTTTATTCCTTGACGTGAGAGGCTTTCTGGACACAATCCTAAGCCTCGGGGTTTCTACATCAGGAGTGTGACATTCTAAGCAGAGATGAGTTCCTGTCACCGGCGATGATGCAGTGGCTTAAATACAGCGTGCGGCTGTGAGACACCTCTCTGCCCTGATCAGCCATGATGGTCTGAGCTCTTCATGCCACACAGCATCTGAGCCTCTTCCTGGAATTTATAGTACCTGATGCAGACGTCTGGCCCTGTGAGCTGTAATGTGTTGTGCCAGGCTCGAGAGGACTGCGTCACTCACCTAATGCAGATGTGACATCAGACACAGTAGTCAGTGCTTCACGGAGTTTGTTTGACTGAGGTGTCACGAGCTAGTCAGGAAATCGTGTAAACACTGACGTCGACCGTGGCACGGTTGTTGGTTTAGATGTTTTGGAGCTTTTACTTCTTCTCAGTGTTTCATTCCTGTACCATCTCTTTCTTTTCGTTTTCCTCAGGTGTCCAACTTGTACCTGTATGACAGTGTGTTGATGCTAGCCAATGCCTTCTACAGGAAGTTAGAGGACAGGAAGTGGCACAGCATGGCCAGCCTGAACTGCATACGGAAGTCAACCAAGCCTTGGAATGGAGGCTGGTCCATGCTGGAGACCATCCAGAAGGTATTACGGAGAAGGTTCTCATCCTAACCGTTAACCATTAGCCATTAGAGGATGTCCTAGGAGACTCCAGGCCAGGCATGGGAGGCTCGAAGCAACAAGCCCCTGGAGCTGCGGAATAAAAAAACGAAGTGTTGCTTTAAGTCTGAGCGCTAGACATGTGGCTGTTCTGAAAGGTCAGCCCAGCCTGTGCTGGCGTCCCCGCTGGCCCCGTTTCTGCATCTATCTTGATCAATAACGCTCTAAAAACCTCCTCGGTCTATTTTGGTCTCTGACCTACAGTCTAAACACTGAGTGTCTATCCCTGATACGCTATAATTGGGCTAATAAGGACATTAGCTGTTCATTAGCATGAGCACTTGTGCAGCGTTATGCTAAACTAGCCGATGTTCTTCTCTTCTTCTTCTGTTCTTCTCGCAGGGTCGCATCACCGGCCTCACTGGCGTTATGGACTTCATGGACAACGGATCTAACTCACATGTTCAGTTTGAGATTTTAGGCACCAGCTTCAGTGAGACCTTCGGAAAAGACATAAAACGGGTATGTTTAAAAAAAAAAGAAAGACAGATGGAAAAGAGTGGTGTTCATCAAAACGCAAAACCTTTTAAAGATGCCTCGTTAAAAGTCTTTAATTAACGTGACGGTGAATTTAGCGTACAATTGTACTTAACTGCAGGATAATAAACAGCCCGAGAGCACAGGTGAAGGCACGCTAACTGCGCTTTAGATTATTCTTAATGTTCTAGTGTCACTGTGGTGTTTATGATGATTTGTTATTTGAACTTATTTAGATTATTAATTAATTCAAAATATTTTTTTCAATAAATGCCCATTCAGAACTTAACCCTTAATCCTTGCTTGGGACATTTTTAATTTTTCATTGATTCATTTATTTTCTATTTACATGTTTACAGACAGTACTTTGTTACTGTTTTTTTTTTGTTGTATTCTTATTATTAGAATTCTCACTTGTAATAATTTTTGTTGACATTTTGGGTTTCTGTTTAAGACACTCTGACTAATCTGTGATATCTGGAAGGTAGTTATACTGTTTAAAATGTGTGAAACGTCAGAGAACAACAGAAGGTGACAGGAACACCACAGACTCTGGCGTGTGTGTAGTAGAGGGCCTTTCATCAGGTCTTATTGTGGTTCGAGATAATAATTTAATCATTTTCGATCCTGACACGACTGCATGCTCGCCACACGGACTCAAAAAGGGATAAAAATAACAATAATAGTTCTTCCGAGCATGTCGTGGTGTGTGTGTGTGTATGTATGTGTGTGTGTGTGTGTGTGGAGGAAGATATAGTGAACAATCTGTCATTATTAGAAACTGAATAAGGGACAATAACCAACACTTCAGTAACTGTGATAATATTAGCTTCATAACAATGCATTCAGCGCATTTATCATGAGAGGATAAGCAGAATCCCTCTGTGGCTCTGATTTACTGAAGATCTGCGTGTGGAACCATGTGAAAACCTGATAACACTTGCGAAAAACCATAACATATTTATCTTCATAATTATACTGTTTGACCTGAAAGTGTCAAATATGGGGCGGAGTCACCGCAAATCTATTCATTTAACGCACACGGTGAGATTTACTGCAGACGGAGAGCGATTATTTGAAATGCACGTTAGCTCCATCAAAAATCAGTATCAGATTTTCAGAAGGTTCTGCCAGTCGGAGAAAAATGATAGCATTGACTAGTTCTTAGTAACGAGTAGCTTTGTCAAGGTTATGCCTTAATATTTCAATATGATGAAGTTAAAAGTTAAAAGGATGGATGACTAATTAAAGTCTTGTATTAGTCACTTTGTCCACACCTCTAATGCAGGGAGCATTTAAATAAAGCCTGTGAAAAGATTATTCATTCACACGTACGCCACGGACTGAACACTCTCTCGCTCTCGCTCTCTCTCGAGTGTTTTTTGTAAAGTTTTTCTATGCACCTCAGACATGCAGCTATGTTTTTGTTTCCCAAGGTCTCGATCAGATCCGAACTCACTGCTGCAATCAGGAACACTTAAAGCAGAACATGAAAACATAGCTCCTCCCCCTTCTACGCATGTTTCTGTCGGCCTTTAGCCTCACTATGAGCACAGTCCCGCTCAGCACAGCTCCATGTTTGTTGTATTTTATTAACAGTGCTTGTCATGCAATTCACAGACAAGCTGCACACATTCCCATCTTCTTTCTGTCTCGTTTCACATGTCTGAGTTTGTCTAATGCCTGGATTAGATGTGTATTCAGCTGCATGTACGCAAAATGCTTTACATGTCTACATTGTGCAGTACGACTAACCCAGTTGGGGGTGCTGTAGCATGATGTCTCTCACTGATAGAAAGAGAGAAACTGTCTCTCTATTGTCATGGAGAGACTGATTTAATGGCCTAAAGTTACCGTTTAGCTTGGAGATGTTGCTGCTATTTCCTCCATTTTCACAAAATGAACAACCAAGTTGACTCCTGTACCATCGCCATGTGTGTAAAAGAGGTTAGTCACCAGACGTTCTCCTACAGACACCACCCTCAGGCCTGGCTCCAGGCACGGCTCTCAGTAAGCCGGTCCAAGCAGGCTATGCCTTTCTATACCATATATAAGGCTGCATATACAGCTGTTGGAAATGAGGCTCTCCATGGTGGGCTGAGGAGACCAACATCTGGAAGACCCTTAGAATCTCTATGAATCAGAAGGTAGTTTGGGCAACCTTGGTTGGCTCCTGACAGAGCTGTATCGGGACCCGCTGGACAGATGTTATCTTACAATTGGCTTGGGGACGACTTCAGAGAGTCTTTGGCTTGAGCTGAGTTCAAGTCAGTGGACAGAGTGGGAGTGGATCTGGAGTCTCTCCTGTGAACACTGTGTGCAGAGCAGGAATATCGGCGCAGTTTAGCTACTGGCATGTTCTTAGGGAGTCGAAGGAAACTGCAGAGCCCAGAGGAACCCCACATAGATATGGGAGTACACAGGTCTACACCGACAAAAACGTGAACTCAGGATCAGATGACAGGTATCACACAGATGCCCTCGTAGCACCACGGCTCGTCACGTATCGCTGTAGTGCGTGAGACAGACTGGACGCAGGCTTCTCGCTGAGTTGGTCATGCTCTGCCAAACAGAATTAAGAGTGACTTTTATTTAGTTTCCCCTCTGTGAGGTGAAGGTAAGATGAAAGAGAAGCATATTCATCTACATATTTATATTTATTTTTTCCTGGTTGTATTTTTTTCATGTGTTTGTTTTTGTTTTCACAAATCCTTCACCTCCCATCTATCATTTAAAAATAAAGAGTAATGTAAATTGCAGGAGAGAGGACCAAAACAGTCCACTGGTAATGAAGATTTAATCACCCTGCATCCCAACTTGAATTATGAACCCAGCATATTGCATTACGGCCATTAGGTTCCTGAGACCATGGCCATTTAGCTTGCAGGCACACACAAACACACACACTCCCACAGGGCACTGGGCTCCCCTCACACACTCGGCACATTTATTAGCTGTAATGAAAGGCAAAGACAGCTAATGGCACGTCAAGTGCACTCAGTGCCATTGTTGTTCTTTATTAGAGCCTTAGCCTCACTCACCGAAACCAGCACCTCCCAACAAGACATTAATCCAGCCGACTCCATCTCCGCTCACTATGGAGACAAATGAGGAGCGCTCCTGTTTATTTGACATATGTCATGAATTTAAAGCACAGACACATTCACTACATCTCCAAGCTGAATCTGAAATGCTTCAGTGGCTAAAGGAAAGAGGGAAACTCGTGGCCAGCCACGAAGAGATATTGTCAGTCGTTCAGGCCGTCAGTCTCCATGTCTTATCCCCTCTCGTCTTATCTTAATCTCCAATCTCTCTTCTTTCTGCTCGTGCGTTTTTTCCCCCAGCAGATGGAGCAGCTCATAGATTAAGAGTAATGGAGATTGAGGTGTTATTTTCTTGTTCCTGTTCTCTTTCATTCTCGCCAGACTGATTTTGTTTCATCTATGCATTTACCACTCCTGGTAGCTTCGATTTCTCGGAGACAATATTGCTCGGCAAAAGAGAGCCCCGGTTTTTGGATCCCGTTTAAGGAAATACAAGTGGGTCTTCTAGAAAATCAAATAAGCAGGGATGTAACAAGGTGGGAATTGCATCCTCTTTTTTGCTTCACGCAGGGTGCACGCAATCAGACTTTCTGCTGTAAAAAAACTCATTGAGGAACTTAGGATGGCTAAACTTCTCCCAGACACTACTACATTTACAACTTTGAGAGTTGCTGATGTTTATGGGAAATAATTGGGAAGTGGTACCAAACATAAACTCCAAGATTAAGCAACTGTCAAGCTCACAGCATCATCTCTGTCCGAGCATTAACCTTCCTGTACCATTTCCCTCCTGTTAACAGGAGATGATGAGCGAGTTCATAGTTTTTCTCATTTTTGAAAAAGATGCAAGCTCAGAGTGCTGCAAATCTCATTTCCTAATGTGACAGAACCCATTACCTTTTCCACGGACAAAAAATAACGGATTTTGCTTCCTGCAGTTTCGTTACACCTCGCACTGCTAAGAAGAACAGTAATTATAGTGCACTTTGACATTTGCGATATTATTCTGTTTGTTGATTCTGAATCATTGTGAAAGAATGTATTCTTTTTCATTTTCTGTTTGGGTTTGTTGTTTGGTTTCACACTGCAAATAAACAAATTGAAACAAGCAAACAAACAAAAACTAAAAGCTAAAAAAAATAAACTAGAAGACAAACTGGGCTGAAAAACATGTTCAGTTGGTCAGAAATACAGTTATGGATCACGTTAAACAAACTGAAATCGCAACGATGCACGGAGAACAAGGAGCTGGCACCAAATAAACAAGTAGACAACTATTTCATTTTTAGTTTAAAAAATTAGTACAGTTTGTGAAGTTTACTAGTATACTATAGTAATATAAATACATGTATTGTAGTATAGTAATATAATTTTATAATATATACAGTATATATATATATATATATATATATATATATATATACATATATGATATAGAAATGTAAGTAATACAGTTATAGTTATAGAAGTATAGTTCAGTATAGTACAGTGAAGTGTAGTGTAAGTTTAGTATAGTAAAATAGTGTAGTTATATGGTGATAAGTTACTTATTGTTAATGCAGCACAGTAATATGCAGAAACGATGGGAATGTAGTTATAGTTATAAGTAGTATAGTGTAGTAATATGGTTATAAGTAATATAATTTAATTCCCTGTAGCATAGTAATATACAGTAACAATGATTGTAATATGGTTCTACATTATAGTTAAGTAAAATTGTAAAATAGTATAGTGATATACTAGGGTTAGGGTTAGTATAGTTAGGGTTAGATCCAGTATAGTTATAGCTCCCTGTGATATAGTATAGTGATATAGTTATAGCACCCTGTTATATAGTAGAGTGATATAGTTATAGCTCCCTGTGATATAGTATAGTGATATAGTTATAGCACCCTGTGATATAGTAGAGTGATATAGTTATAGCACCCTGTGATTTAGTAGAGTGATATAGTTATAGCTCCCTGTTATATAGTATAGTGATATAGTTATAGCTCCCTGTTACATAGTATAATGATATAGTTATAGCTCCCTGTTATATAGTATAGTGATATAGTTATAGCACCCTGTGATTTAGTAGAGTGATATAGTTATAGCTCCCTGTGATATAGTACAGTGATATAGTTATAGCACCCTGTGATTTAGTAGAGTGATATAGTTATAGCTCCCTGTGATATAGTGGAGTGATATAGTTATAGCACCCTGTGATATAGTATAGTGATATAGTTATAGCACCCTGTTATATAGTATAGTGATATAGTTATAGCTCCCTGTTATATAGTAGAGTGATATAGTTATAGCTCCCTGTGATAGTAGAGTGATATAGTTATAGCACCCTGTGATTTAGTAGAGTGATATAGTTATAGCTCCCTGTGATATAGTAGAGTGATATATTTATAGCTCCCTGTTATATAGTATAGTGATATAGTTATAGCTCCCTGTGATATAGTAGAGTGATATAGTTATAGCTCCCTGTTATATAGTATAGTGATATAGTTATAGCTCCCTGTGATATAGTAGAGTGATATAGTTATAGCACCATGTGATATGATATATAGTGATATATCTGTAACATGATATACAGTATAGTAAAATCTCTTCACGTAACAGCTATAGTTATTATAGCCGATGAGAAATGAGACAGGGATGTTTGTGTATATACAAAGCTGTCAGTCTCCTCAATAAGGCAAGGTAAAATACATGATAAGCAATAAGTGATATATTTCTTTGTCCTTTGAGCTTAGAATCCTCCTCTTTAGTCCTTCTTGGTCTCCGTTCTGATGTTCCATCCGTCATGTCCTGAATTTCATTTGTCACTGTAGTGAAAAGTTTGACACAGAGTGGGGAAATCTGACAGTTGCTGATGAATTGGTCGGCCAGCTCTCTTAGCCTCGGGCTCTTCAAGATCATCACTCCATGTTGACGAGTGTTTGTGACAGACAGGGCAGCAGAATAACATTTAACCCCATCCCTTTCACTAGCTGACCTTGGCTCTGAGTTTGCTAGGAAGGAAGAAACTTTCTGAGATGGAGCAGTGCTGCACTACAGGATCATCGGGTCGTTCATTCCGGATGTTTTGGGAGTCATCTTTGCTTTACTCCAGGCTGTAGCACTTATGCATTTTCATTTAGCATTTTGAAGAATAAGGAATGAACTTTATAATGAACAGTACTGTTAGGAGTAAAGAGGCTGAAGCAGGATTAAACCATTTTATGGACCAATAGCCGTGTGAATGAGAAAAACCGCTGCAGGGTGTTAGTGTGCTCTGTGAGGTGAGCACGGCAATGTATAGGCTTTGGCCCGCAAAAGGTTCAGCTTCGAAATTCCGATTCTGATCGGTAGCATGAAGAATGTTTCACAGAATGAGCAGTAACTCTTAATGGATATCAGCTTAATATTGGCATTACAGCTCCTCTGCATTCATTACAGTATTTTTTCTATAGCAGCAGTTTGTTGTGTATTTTTTTGTTTTAGCGTAGCACTGCTAGTTTTGCTAGACAGACATAAGAACTAAACAAGGCAAGTTCCAGCCTGATAAGCTTATTTGTATCTTGTCTACCTCTACCTCATACCCATGTTTTAATAAAGCAAGAAAGCAGCAATAAAAAGAGAGAATTTTTCTCCTGGCGCATTTTGGCTTCAGATGAAGTTTTGCCATTTTGGGAGAACTCTAATAGGCCGATCCTTCCTGTTCCTGTCCCCTGCAACTGGGAGCTTTTGTCGAGATGTACTGTACTCTATAAAAGTTGTGTCTGCAGTTTGTCTCTATTTTCACTTTGTGTTTGTTCTGGCAGTGGCTCAGCACGGAAATGAGGATTTTTA
This sequence comes from Parauchenoglanis ngamensis, assembly GCA_030014255.1. NCBI lineage: Eukaryota > Metazoa > Chordata > Actinopteri > Siluriformes > Auchenoglanididae > Parauchenoglanis > Parauchenoglanis ngamensis. The sequence goes on from JAQMYM010000006.1 coordinate 245,475, forward strand.
TTAGTGTTTCACTATCACGAGTTTTCTGCGAGCACCTTCAGTGAAGAACAGAGCTGCTGCTGAAGGGAGTTCATGTGTGCAATCAAGAAACCCCTGGTAGTGCTGGAATCACTGAAGAGTTATCTGAATGTTATGTACTAGAAAAATGGTCTTTCGAAGCCCTAGGCTGGCAAACCATTCTACTGTCTGCAGCATTTTATTAGTGTGGAACCACGACACAACAGCTTATTACAGGAATATTCGGAAGAAGAGGAGTGAGCATGGGCTACACTAAAGTTTTTCATTTAACATTCTCGTCACTTTGAGGTGCTCTACAGAGTTAACAAGACAGCCTACAAAAATAGAATACATAGTCATAGATGAGCTGCATTTTCGGAATTTCATTATCATGAGGCTTATTCCTGATTATGACCTGTGTGTGTAGATGAATTCATACAGAGATTAATCAATCTTCCACATAAGATCATTTAATGGAATGTGGTTTAGGTTGAATGCTGTCCAAATGTGTGCCTCATTGCAGAGAATGTTTATTGATTTCTTTATGTGGACTGCTTTATTGGGTTCCATGTTATTGAATTAAAACCCCCACACAGTTGATATCACTAATGCTGATTGCATTAGCTGGATGCTCATAAATGCTATTTCAGATCTGTACGTCTGGAGCGTTTCTATCCAGCACATTGGAGTGGTTTTTTCCTGTAATAATATGGCCAACCCACAAAACCAATTAAAAGATCATCGTGTTATTTCATATTTCTGATTTAAACGCGGCTGATCCAGAATAATAATGTGCACTCAGTTGGCCATAAGCAAACAGTCTGCCATGTTCTTTTCTTTGGCTTGGCTTTTTGCACCAGTAGAGAAACATTTCCAGACAAACACATTAATCAAGACAATCGTGTGATGACTTTTCTTGATTGATGGATGCTATGACGCACTGCTCCGGTGAAGCACCACCAGGGTCTGTGTGTGAGCGTGAGTGTGTGCGTGTGTGCGTGTGTGTACCTGTGGGGTGTGTGTGTGTGTGTGTGTACACCTGTGGGGTGTGTGTGTGTGTGTCTGTGTGTGTGTGTACCTGTGTAGTCTGTGTGTGTCTGTACCTATGGGGTGTGGTGTGTGTGTGTGTGTGTGTGTGAAAATTTATCAATTCTCCCACCAGACACATGTCAGTATTT
>JAQMYM010000006.1:278081-289845 GCA_030014255.1 Parauchenoglanis ngamensis
CCGACCCCTCTCTCGGCCCCTCGCTCCGCCAGGCTCTCCGTCCCGCTCTCCGACTCCACTCTCGGCCCCGCTCTCCGACCACGCTCTCGGAGCCACTCTCCGCTCTCGCCCCCACTCCCCACCACGCTATCTGTCCTGCTCTTCGCCCCCGCTCTCGCCCCTGCTCTCCGCTCCTGCTTTCACCCCCACTCTCCGCCACGTTCTCTGCCACGCTCTCCGCCCCCGCTCTCGGCCCCACTCTCCGGTTCCATTCTCCGACTCCTCTCTCCAACCCCGCTCTCTCGACCCTGCTCTCGTCCCCGCTCTCCGGCCCACTCTCATACTCCGCTCTCCAACTCCGCTCTCTGCCCTGCTCGCCGCCAAGCTCCCTCCCCCGCTCTACGGTCCTGCTCTCCTACCCCGGCCCCGCTCTCCGGCCCACTCTCCGACTCCGCACTCTGCCCCCGCTCTCGCCCCGCTCTCGCCCCCGCTCTCCGGCCCACTCTCTGGCCCCGCTCTCTGACTCCGCTCTCGGCCACACTCTCGTCCCCGCTCTCCGGTCCTGCTCTTGGCCTCGCTCTCCTGTCCCGCTCTCCGACCCCGCTCTCCGGTCCTGCTCTCCGGCCCACCCTCCACCCCGCTCTCGGTCACGCTCTTGGTCACGCTCACAGTCACGCTCTGGCCAAGACTTTAAGAGGATTCAGGATATTCAGGGTCTCAGTGGCAGTGGAGTGTTTTAGGACCAAGGGCATGAATTTAAGTTTTATCTGTGCTGAGTTTCAGAAAACTGGAATTCATTTGTGGCTTTAGCTCAGAAACATAATGCGACATGATGCAGAGTTACTGCTCATTGCATTGTGTACAGTGAACTGAAAATAAATATACATGCAAATTCAGAATAATAAATATAACAAACATCTTTTGTATGTCTACATGTTTTTCATCATTTCTGATTCATTTTAAAGATGAGCTTAATCTTGAATGAGCCAGATGTGTATCAGTGATTACTGAATAGATTACAGATCAGCAAGAGTTCCTGATGTACTGCTAATACAGATCACTGCACAGTATAAGAGGATGACACGATGACTGAAGAAGTCAGCAGTATCTTCCAGGTGCTAAAATTTAAGAATGTTTTAATCATCCAGAATGTATTTCTGCACGTGTTGATCACATTTATATGAATACATCTTTTATGAATTTCTGAGTTACACATCTTCAGTCTGAGGAACAGGCTGACTAGCTGACTCTGTTCATGCTTAAGTGAAAGCATTGTTCTTTTTTTTTTTCTTTTTTTTTTTTTACATATTTGGATTCAGGAATATTTGCTTTATAAACTAGAACAAGTAGAAACATAATTAATTTGTTTATAAAAAGCTTAATTATAAAAGATTTTTAAATTTCCTCTTTAAGTGCATGCCAAGAAAAAATGTTTCATATATTTGTTTACTCATTTACTTATGCAACAGCCTCTGCATGCATCAGATAAAACATTAAGACTAAATCTACAGCACTTATAACATCTCAGCTCACAGTAACTGCAAATTACCTTTAAATAGAATAAATTAAATACAAAAATATATAAAAATTAAGTTAAATACAAGTCAGTAATCTGATTCTTTCTACATTTATGTGTGAATCTATTTAACATCTAATTCCTGATATATGCTTTTCCACAAGTCGTCCATTGTAGGTGAAAAAAAATCACTCTCAAGTGAACTTGAACATTCAGCTGCTTGAAATCCAGGTTATAACACTAAAGACAATCAAAATTCATCTGTTACTGATTTATGAGAATGGTCAATATGCAAATGAGATGAGCTCTCATGAGCTTTTAAGCTCCAGTATTAGCATTGTTAGCTGCAATAGGGTTAGCTAGCATTACATACATTTCTATGAAGGTGGCTTATCCACAGCATTTCCTTACCTGGCTCTGTAAGTGATTAAATATTTCTACTTGATTTTGTGTCTGAAGCCAGCCATTCAAACTATTTTTCAAACTTTCTTTTTTTGAGGTATGGTCACAAAATACACTTGTGCTGAGGTAATGGCTAAAAAAACATTTTTATTTTGTTTTACATATTTTCCAGGCATGTCAAATGTGGCAAAGGTGTTTTAGAGAGTGTGAAGACGTTCTGTGATGAAATATTAACCAGATCACTTTGACTGCTCACTGGCACCCTGATTCAGGTCAGTGAGGAGATCCCCCAGGACAGGTTCATCTTATCAGGAGCATGTTCAGACATTGTCAGGGGTGCAAACAGGCACGTGGGGGCAATACACACTATTGAACCACATTATGAGTTTGAAATTATGTATGAAATTCATACATGTTGGATTGGTCTGTGCTTTCAGGTTTTTTGTTTTTTTTTTTGGTCGATTTGTTCTCAATTAATTAAACAATTACGCTAGCCGCTAGAACTTCTGGTCCTTCTTTATGACCCACCATGCCTACTTATAGCAAAAGGTGCAGGCTATTTGTTGGTACCTTGAATAGTGAAGGCTACAGCAGGGGCAGATCGTTCTCTTACAAATCCCCTCAGTTATGGAACAGCCTTCCAATTAGTGTTCGGGACTCAGACACAGTCTCAGTGTTTAAGTCTAGGCTGAAAACATATTTGTTTAGTCAAACCTTTTGTTAATAGCTTTTTATTAGGTAAAGCAGATCTGGAGTGTTCTCAGGCATAGAGTGTTTTGGTAAACTGGGATGTTTTGATGCTATCATTCTGATTAAATGAAGCCCTTATAGCCTATTTTTTTGTTTTTAGTCACTAAAAATCATTAAAATCACTGAAAAAAATGACTACTAAATTTTCTAATTGCCAGATAGGCCTAATCTATATAGAAAATCTTCATATCTTCACATCTTCGTACTGAACAGCCAAATACAGTGCGACAGGAAAAATTCTGAGTTGAGTACAGCCTTAAATCCATGTAAAATGATAGCCATGTAAACAACAGCTGTTAACATTAGTCTAAAAAATTAACGAAAAAACAGGAATAAATGGAGCGAAAGTGAAGTCCAGACTTTATTGAGCAACTTTAGTGATGAAGGAAATACAATGCTGCTTATGTCTCTTGAGTATTCCTGCATTCTGGCATTCTGACAGTGCGAATGCACACTGAAAAACATCCCTTGTAGGTGTGTAGTTCTCAGAGGAGCTCCCCAGGGGGTAGTTCCTATCACAAAGTCCCTAGAACTGTTTGGGCCCACAGTACCTATAGCTATTCTTGCCGGAGTTCCTGCTTGCACTCAGCACATGATATACACTGTTCTTAAACATTACATGACAGTGCACATACCTAAGAGGGAGAGTGCACTCTCTCTCTCTCTCTCTCTCTCTCTCTCTCTCTCTCTCTCTCTCTCTCTCTCGTTCGCGCTCTCTTTATGCACATGCAGCTTGGGATACCAGTCATCCTGACTCCTTCTGCTTTCTGGACCTACCTGATCCATTCTGATGTCCTACTTCTGGTTGGAGTTATCATCACTTGAAAACCACTCACTCTGGTTTTTGTATTTTTTATGTTACTGATTTTATGTTACTGGTCAGATGCATGCACCTGCAACTGCTGAGATTAGTGATATGTTTTTATTCTTTCTGGGGCTATTTAAAATCACATCAGGAGCGCCATTCATTCTCTGTACTGTCCTTCAGGCCTGCTTTTTCTAGCCACTTATAGGATATCCTGATGTCAGTCGCTTCCTCTGTCTGCCTTTGGTACATTCCATGGAGGGGCTTGGTCTTCTATGATGCTTCTTCTTCCTCCTTGCCATCCTCTGTCTTCTGCTGCATGAGACACTCCTTCATCAGTTCATCCTCAGGGGCCATCTTCTTCATGTATTCATGGATGATCTTTCTTTCATTTTGAATAGTAGCTGAGACACTCACTAACCCAGCTGGGAATCTGATGATCAGTAGGGTGTACATATTGATGGTTTGGATTTTATTCCTACTATTGACCTGGCTTCTGAGGACCTGTCTGACCTTCTGGAGATACTTGGCTGTGACTGATCTCCTTGTAAACTCATCCTGATTCCTATTGGCCTGTAGGATTCCAAGGTACTTGTAGTTGTCCTGTATATCTGCTATGTTGCCCTCTGGTAGCTCCACTCGCTCAGTCCTGATGTGACCGCATTTATCCAGTCCACATGACATCCCGATGTCCTCGCTGTAGATTCTGGTGAGGTGAATCAGTGACTTGATGTCTCACTCACTCCTGGCATGCAGCTTGATATCATCCATTCACAGGAGGTGGCAGGTGGTTACTCCACTTTTTAACGTGTATCCACTTTGTTATCATTTGGCTGAGGGGGTTCATGCCTATGTAGAATTGCAGCAATGAACATTATCAGTGCCTTATTAGTCTTGTATAGTGCCAAGCATTCCAGTATCCATGTGTGGGGCATTGAATCATAGGCCTTCCTATAGTCAATCCAGGCTGTGCTCAGGTTGATCTGCCTAGTCCTAGAGTCTTGATTGCTCTATTGACCAGTAGCGGGTGCTTTGACCCTCAGGTGTTGGTTCCAGTTCTTTTCTGAGTTTTGCTCATATACTGACCCATGGGTCTGCCTAGCTTATCCATATTATGTCAACAACCGCTCAACTAAGTAAAGAGAAACAACAGTCCATCATTACTTTAAGACATGAAGTCTCTTTTCAGTAATACAAATAAAGAAAAAAATCATTGACTTAGTGTGCATATTGTATATAGTATGTATAGTGGTCATATTGTTTATCATGTGTATAGTGTGAAGAGTGTGTATATTGTGTATACTGTTTACTGTGTGCATAGTGTCCATATTGTGTATAGTGTGTATCACTCTGACATTGTGTGTATTTGTTTGTACTCATAAAAAAAGCTTTAACACCAACATTCGACATCAGGCAAGGCTGTGTGATGTAAGCCTAGCATACATTGCCATGCAAATGAACAGACGACCAAATGAGAACAATCTGGAGGTATTTCAGAATTGATGATCAAAACAATGCAGACTGTGTAAATATCTTCTGCAACTACATTGACTTTCTACAATACAAGTCACCCGATAAAACATTTTTATGGTGTTTGAACAGTGCGTTTAACAGAGAGCATGAAGATGGCCAACATGAGCATGCAGAGTTCCACAATATCCACAATAGAACAAATGGTTGGAGAAGTTTGTCTTTATTCTCTGCTTCAAGTTTAAAACAAATCCCTCATCTGTTCAGGAACAAAAAGTATAAAATCATTGAAATGTCATTGTAAGAAAAGCTTCTTTTTCTTTTAATCCTATGCTAATCCAAATGTACAGGAATGTCTGCATGGTTTCTCCAGCAGGCTTCAAAGGAGCAGCAGGAGATTAACCACTCACGGAGGACAAATTGTCCTCTTCCTCACCTCGGAGGTCCGGAGTGATGGGATGATCTTAAAATTCCTATTCCATTAAAGAGTATTTGGAAACAAATCCAAACAAATCCTCTGAATAGCTCTGATGTCACGATGAAAAACATCTCCATAGAGTGTCAGGGGTTGTGACTGTGACACAGCATGAGTCAGATTTCGAGAGGAGGGCAAAAAAGAGACTTCCCGAAAGCCACTTTTTCTACTTCTAAAACCTCGTCACTCATTCAGATGAATTAGTGGAAAACTTTTGGAAGTCGCTCTAGTCACACTTACCACCTACCTGCATCTTCTGTGGCAGATAAACGCATTTGCTGAGGTCTATTCATAACTTCCAGGAACAGATGTGCACGGCGGGTATAACCCGGGGAGCACAACACACCAAATGCTTATTGTTGAGGCCAACTTCTCCTGTGAGGATTCGGCGCACTCATCTGCATATGTGCAACGTGCTGAATTTATAAACAGCAGCTTGTAGTTAGAATATCCTGAAAAAACAGCTAACACTCTCATAATATGAACTTCAATGTCATCTTCAAATGTCATTACATCAGTGTTTAATCCTGGACATCCACACTGCACAATTTTTTTGGTCAGAAATAATTTGATGGAAAAGCCATAATTAAAAAATTCTATGAATAACTAGTTTAACCCTTTCATGTACAGTGTCCACATTCATGTAGCGTCAATTTAAGGTCGTTTTTAGGAAATTATAAGATAATAAATCACCTCTAAATCACTCGAGAGCATTTAACACAAAATATTATCCTGATTTCTGGTTCGCTCTCATTATCCTGGTTTCTCTCTCTCGACTATTCCTTCTCAATGAAGCGTGTGGAATATCTTTCCTTTCCACACACAATCCCACATTAAATATTAAATAAAACACTATATGGCCAAAAGTATGGTAACACTTAGTGTTAGACACCAGGTAGTGTTATGCCACCAGGCATAAAGGTAGACACCATTATGTGCCATATTTTTCTTCTTCTTCTTCTTCTTCTTCTTCTTCTTCTTCTTATTATTATTATTATTATTATAATTAACTGAATATTTCACACCAGCGAATTGTTCCTCAGACCTGAGGCTCATGCCCATGCAGCGGTGAACAGTTTTAAAAAAACGCAGCTTCTCATGTTACATTAGACGTTGAAAAAGTAGCTCTAAACAAATAAATAAATAAAAATAAAAAGCAATTTGTTTTAAAATGGTAATCTCAAGGCAATTTATCAAAACATAAAAGCCTAAAAATGCTTGGGAAAATAAGTTTAGGAATTAAATACTGCATTAATATTGAACCTATAAGCATTATTCAAATGTATTTTATAGTTTAGATTATAATAGTAATTATATATTTACGACCTGCCCAGGGTGTACCCTGCCTCTCGCCCCAAGATGCTGGGATTGGCTCCAGCTTCCCCGCAACACAGACGGATAAAGCGCTATAGATAATGGATGGATGGATGGATTATATATTTATGATAATAATTTAGAGTGTAAGAAGCTTATTTTCTACCTGCATTTTGTCTTTAACACTCTTCCATAATACCCCCCCCACACACACACACCCACCCAAAGTTAAGAAACAGCAAATACAGTGACATGCACATGTATACAATTGCTGAGGTTTAAGCAGCAGGACAGCACAATGGAGCATGCTGTATTCCATTTTAAGCCTGCGCTTATGATTGTAGGTGAGTTCACCAAGTTCTCTCTCTATTGATTCCTCTTCAGGAGGTAAAAACTGCAATATCTCTGAGGGAAGAGAGGAATGGCTTCTGTGGGCAAAGTTCAGCACCACACATCTTCAACTGCTCTGAGGGAACGTGCTGAGAGGTCTGACAACAGGAGAACTCGCGGACTACCCCTTCAACTGAAAGTAGTGAGTTGAAGAGTCAGACTGCAGAACTAGATTAGGCTCACATTTTCATGCTAATGCAATAAATATATGTGAGGAGGTCTGGGACATCCATCGAATGTCACTGCTGTTGAATTCTACTTTAAATGACATTTAAAACCTCTTGAGCTACATGTGATTTCCTCACGATGCAAACATCACACTTTGATCAACTTGTTGTTGAGGTTACAAGTGTCAAGGTAGGAGCTGCGGTGTTCAATGGACTCTTCATTTTTATTTATTTTCTTTTTTCACATTTGGTGGAATGCTGGAATTTTATATTTCAGTTTTCTTCTGTGCAAAATGTCAACATTTTCATGCAGTGGAAGTTTTTTATTTCTGTGTGTCCAGTAAAGCTGAAAGAAAGAGCTCACACGTCCTGCTGCTATTAGCATTTACTGCAGCACAAATATACACCAGGCATCTAGAAGATGGATGCTAGGCTATAAAATTCTGTTTACGCCAATTGTCTTTATCATCGATGCTAATGCACAGTTTTATTTCTGTGAAAGTACAACATTCACTCGCGATTACAGGATGACAGATGCTCATAAAATCCTACACATCCTCAAAGCAAAAGACTCTGAACTCATCCTAGCTATCATTGATCCAGAGTTGAAATATTACACACAAACAGGATATAGATGTGTGTGTGTGTGTGTGTGTGTGTGTGTGTGTGTGTGTGTGTGTGTGTGTGTGTGTGTGTTAGGGTGGTCCAGAACCCACAGCAGCCATTATGAGATTAATCACAGTGACAGCGCTGATGAATGGAAACCCCTTCAGAGGCCCAGCATGCTTTGCTGCAGCCACATAGAGACCATCATTAATTATCATTCACCGCTGGAGATCCGTCATCACTCTGTCGCCTTCTCTACACAAGTTTCAAGGCCAGCTCCCTAATTCCATGCTCTCTGATATATGTTTATATACATGTTTGTGTGTTATAGTTTTCAGATGATATATTCAGCATACTCTTATAGGGTTCCTCACATGTTCTTCAGATGAATGGAGTGATTCCATGACTGAGGTGTTATTTAGCCCTTGTAATTTCTAAAAGTTAAACATTTAAATTAATATTGTGTCATTGTTAAACAGTTAATCAGTTCTCAACAGTGGGGTCTCAGGAGATTTTAACCAGTCATTATTTATAATGTATATTTGAGTAATTACAACTATCAGATGATTATTATGAAAATGTCTTTTATCCTTTGTGCAGTTTGAGATTCCTCTTAAGCTTTTTTCCACCAGACGACAGCATTTGCTTCCTAGCTAGAAACACTACAATTTCTATGCTATATAGGTGCTTTTAGACCTTAAATGACTTTAGGAAGTCATTGAGAGGAACTATTCACTGGGGAACTCCCCCGAGAACTACACACCTTCAAGGGCTTTTTGTCTTTGCACTCCTGTTTGCCAGTAGAAATGACGCAAGTGCTATAGTGACGTTTTTGCTTGTTTTCATGTGAATCATCTTGTCCACCAATGATCTGAAGTTGCTGTGAAAATTTTACATTTACATTTATGTCTTTTTGGCAGACGCCCTTATCCAGAGCAACTTACATACAGCTTATTTTTTATACAACTGAGCAGTGAAGGTTAAGGGCCCTAGGGGTTAAGCCTTGCTCAAGGGCCCAGCCGTGGCAGCTTGGCAGTGCTGGGATTTGAACTCATGACATTCCGATCACTAGTCCAATGTCTTAACCACTGAGCTACCACTGAAAATGGCAAACTAGCAACATTTTCATTAAAACTTTCATGTGTCGTGCTTCACTCGCATGTTACATTAAGATTCTTTTCAGGTTCAAATCTCTACCAGACTCAGCAACTGTCTCTCGCTCCCTTCGTCCATGTGAAAGCTCTTGGAGAATGAGCAAACAGACACAGGGTCGTGTTTAGAGCTCATTTTTAGGTAGTGTTTAGTGTGAAGTTACTACAGAAAATCTAAACGTATTTATACATAAAGCTGCATAAAATAGGGTACATATCCAAGGTTAGAGATAAACAAATAAAAACATTTACATAAGATGAATCATGACCGCTAACCAGTGATGTGAGTAAGACAGGAGGAAACAGAACAAGGATGGCATGTTCTCAAGATACCTGATCCTGCACACAGAGTACACATGTCATTCAGAATGTAAAATGTCTTAAAAAGAAAAGAGTAGAAAATGTCTTAAAAGGAGAAGAACAAGATTTTGATCTCGCAGTTACTATAGAAATGGAATGTTCCACTGACCCATAGAATGTGTGCTTTACGTGCTGAAAGAAAATCTTTTATTTTACCCAGTTTTCTCCCTAATTTAGTCATGTCCAGTTCCCACCCATCACACAGATCTCCCCTGTCACAGGACATCTACCAACCTGGCAGGGCGGAGGATATCACGTGCCTCCAAGGGGATTTAAAAAAAATGGTGGTTGCAGATCCTGCATTCGACCAATCACCATACACTTACTTAACTCATGGATGGGAAAATACCTACCCTGAAGAAGAAGCTACAAACATCACTAAGAACTAAGAACAGAACTGTAATCATCCCCAGTCCCTGCAGTGGGGACACACAAAAAAGGAGGCGCTTCCTCCAACAGTTCTAAGAACTATGAAAAAGTTACGCCGTTCCTGAAGCACCTTATGTTGCAGTGTGTGCTCATAATCTAACAGCATGCAGCTGATATGTCAGCCTGTAGCTGTACTGCAGCAGCACTGCTCTGATGGTTAAAATCCAAACTTGGTGAAAGTTCTATCTGTCACTGAGCACAGTTAGTACATCACTTCCTGTCATTTCTTAATGAAATCAGATTTTGATGCATGTGGCATGACCTGATGATGCTCTCCATTAGGCTATTAGCTGCCTCCTCACCATTTAGCACGTTTCACTCAAACTGAACAACTGGCACTAAATCAGGGTTATTACCCCCACACCGCTTTTAGGGTGACATCAGAATAATTAGGTCTCATGGAGCAATTACGTATCGGACATGTTTTGTATTAGCTTATCAGCATAAAAGTCTAACTGAATATAGACACAGACCGATGAAATATTAAATATTACTGAATAATGGTTTATTATGTATAAACACTTGACATGCTGAAGTGGAGGTCCAGTAACACAGATTATAGACAGGATAGATTTATTGCTAAATAGCACAGAATGAAGGATATGTCACTGGCAGGTTGAAAATCAATCATAAAATTAAATGAAATTAAGCTGACATAACGTCCCCGGACATATTCTGGTTTTTCTCTCTCTCTCTCCACTGGATTTGCAAATTGGGAAAGATGTCATTGTGTTAAGTATAGAATAATAAGAAACTAAGAACATTGGTTATGCTTAAACCAGTCATGTACAGTATATTCCATTATTATGCAATTATTCTATATTATTTTGCATTTTTCAGCTTTATGCTAGTTTTATACATATTACATATACATGAACTTATATACAGTATAATCTAGCGTCATGCTAGCTATTGATTTGATTTTCAGCTATGTATATGCAAGCCCTTGAACTTTATTCAAGCTTTGTAAATATGTATATTTATAGATACTGTATATTATTATATAACAAAGTATATGTATATAATTCACCCCCTCACCTGTACTTTGACGCCTGTAAAGGTTTGATGGGCGTTGCTGTACATATAGTGATAAACAGACAGAACGTGGCATCAGATAATTGTGTCCAATATAGCTGACATTGTAAGGGTGCCATTTGTTTTAGGAGCATCAGTAACGTACCCTAGTAAAACTGTGTTCAGAAATCTCAGTCTGAGTCTCCTGCAGGTCTAATTAAAGCCGACATCTTCTCAAGCTTTCTGCTCACTTGCAGGCATGGAAGGGTGAATGCTAAGTGTGAGAAGACTGTGACCTTTGACCTTTACCTCTGTTTAGCCAACCCTGCTGCTGTAAACAACCTGCCAGGAACAGATCAATAATCCAAACAGGAAGATGTTGATTCTGACAAGTCATTAAAGTTTGATTTGATTCACCAGAAAAAAAATAGTCTAGCTCGAAAGAACGGCTTATGGATAGAAGCTTCCAGAAAAGACACATGAACTCCACATGTGACATTTACACATGCTTTTTCTACACACATCACATATTATGTCTCACACATCTCCCCATGTAGTGCAAAGGGAAATAATCATAAGAGCATCTTTCTATCTCTGTCACCATGTATTTTGGTTTTTGTAATCCTGTTTATTCAGGATCTTATTTATCCAGTGTTAAAATTTGCTGGAGTCAGTGATATACACACGCAGGTGAGCAAATACAGTGTGTATTCTGCTTCTCTTCAGCCGTGTTGAAGACGGTGAGTGTTGAAATAAATCTAATAGAAGTGTCATATGACCAATATATTACTTTATGAATAACGCTAGTTGTAATGATTGTATTAATCACTGCTTTAATTCAACAAAATGAATTCCACACTGGTTTCCTCCGGGTGCTCTGGTTTCCTCCCACAGTCCAAAGACATGCAGATTAGGTCAACTGGCTACTCTAAATTG
>JAQMYM010000006.1:307906-324492 GCA_030014255.1 Parauchenoglanis ngamensis
GTTGGTGCAGGGAGGGGAGGGATGGGGTAGAGTGGGGTGCGTTGGTGTAGGGAGGGGAGGGATTTGGTAGAGTGGGGTGCGTTGGTGCAGGGAGGGGAGAGATGGGGTAGGGTGGGGTGCGTTGGTGCAGGGAGGGGAGGGATGGGGTAGAGTGGGGTGCGTTGGTGCAGGGAGGGGAGGGATGGGGTAGAGTTGAAGTTTGAGGTGTTCTGCTTTAAACAAAATATCTGTGGATTTGTTGATTTTTGAGTTATACTATATAAAACAATAAACAACATGAGGGAAAAAAAATTACAGAGATTTGACATAAGTCAAACTTTTAACATACAACTACCAAAAATGAAGCAAAAACATTTTTCTTTTCTTCTTTTGAAATGCGCTTCTATACTGAATTAATTATATATTGATCTGGGTGACTCCTTTTCAGGGTCGGTATTTGTGTGTGTTTTTAATTAGAAATGGTCTGATTTGCAGATGGTTCAGTCCATCATCTAATGACCAGCTGGTGAGAGACCAACTCTAAATGCTTATATTCAAACTGCAGACTTCTTTACAAATTGCTGAAGGGAGAGTATGAAAATAAAACTTTATTTAAAAAAACACCCTAAATATTATTTATGGAGAAGAGATCCAACCAACCGAACTCACAAAACTAGTTTCCCAAACAGGATGGCACTCAGAAAGCCTGTTATCATGTAAACATAGCATTGTGTTTTTAAAGAGACAGAGTGGATCCTGAGGTAGAGTTAAGCCAAAATGTCAGCACACATCTGTGGTGATGCTAACTCTAATCATAGTCTTCTCATGCAGTCAGGTTGAATTATAAAGCAAGGCCAGCTCAAAGCCTTCGCTTGGGTCGACCTGCCGCATTCATATTATAATTGCATCCATATGAAACCCTGTCTTCCTCCGTTGTTCATTCAGCCGGCTGAAAAAACTTAAAGGGCAGTTTTAATTCTGAGACCAAAAAAACCCCACTATGTGTGAACTCTTACCAGGCCTCTGACCAGCCCTGTGACATGCGGAGGAGAACAATGGATAGCTACTGAGTGGAGGGAGGAGCCGTGGCTTTCAGTAGAACTGGAATGAAATCTTTAAATGCTTTAAATTTTGTCTTTTCACTTTAAAATTCTAGCACTTTATTTCTGATTGAGAAACATGTAAAGGAGAAAGCACACACACACTACAATGACAAATCCATTAACAGGACTCTGTCTAGAACAGGAGTAAAAGGAAGCAAATGAATCTTCCTTTGGCACTTGAAATGCTGCAGAAAATTAATAAACTAAATGATCACAACTGCAGAATAAAACTCCAATTATCTGTATATTCTTTATTTCCCAAAAGAGAAGTAACAGTGAGACCATCATAAAGTCAGTCAATATTACTGTAATTCCTCTCTCTAACCGTCGAAATAAAGCGCTCGGCTCCAGGTGGCTGTGTTCACGCTGCTTTGGGTAACAAGCTCCATATGGAAGCGTAGGTGTGTGGGAGCTCTTTGCACAAGCTTTTATAGACCTTAGAATGCAAAACAAACCTGTTCACACACCTGCTAGCACTCTGGGACAAAGCACTCAAAAAAGGACACCGTCTCTGAGATCCCTCGAGTCTGCTTCAATTCCTCTGCTCTTTAAAACCACCACATTTACAGTAATTCCCAAGAATCCCGGCTTTGATCCCACTCAGCGGTCTAATAATACACCTCAATGAATCTCTCATTCTCATACAGACTCCTGAAAAAAATCTCTGATGCATAATTAGTGAATTACATCACCACTAACAAGCTCTGTGAAGCTTTTCTGGCTGGTTTCTGCCTTGGGGTCAGTTCACACCAATGCGTCACATTGAGACCTCATTCAATTCCAGTTTAAAAAATTCCAGTTTAATTTCACACTGACCGTGTCAAAGGCACATCAAAATTGAAATCCAGCTGCATCAGTGTGTGTTTCACTTAGCTAACATTACTCCCATAACATTCAAACAACTGACAGGTGAAGTGATTAACATTATCTCATTACAATGGCACCTCTGAAGATATGGGATATATTAGGCAGCAAGTGAACAGTCAATTCTCGTGATGTGTTGGAAGCAGGAAAAATGGGCAAGTGTAATGATCGTAGTGACTTTGACAAGCGCCAGGGCAGGGTCATGTGTCAGAGCATCTCCAAAATGGCAGGTCTTGCGGGGTGATCCCAATATGCAGTAGATAATACTTACCAAAAATGGTCCAAGGAGTGGACAACCAGTGAATCGGAGACAGGGTCATTAATGTGCATGGGGACTGAAGGCTAGCCCATCTGGTCCGATCCCACAGAAGAGCTACTGTAGCACAAATTGCTGAAAAAGTGAATGCTGGCTCTGATAGAAAGGTGTCAGACACACAGTGCAGTGCACCTTGCTGTGTTTGAGGCTGCGTAGATGCAGAGCACTCATAGTGCCCATGCTGACCCTGTCCAGTGCAGGAAGCTCCTACAGCAGGCATGTCAGCACCAGAACTGGACCACGGAGCAATGGAAGAATGGTCTGACGAATCATGTTTTATTTTACATCATGTGGATATCCATGTGTGTGTGCGTCACACACCTGGTAAGGGATGGCACCAGGATGCACTATGGGAAGAAGGCAAGCTGGTAGAGGCTGTATGATGTCTGGGCAGTATATGGGAAATGTTCTTCTGGGAAACTTGTGTCCTGGTATTCATGTGGATCTTACTCTGACAAGTACCACCTACCTAAACAGTGTTGCAGACCAAAATTCTGTAATGTCAGTGGCCTCTGTCAGCAGGATAATGCACCCTGCTTGTTCAGGAATGGTTTGAGGAACATGACAAAGAGTTCAAGGTGTTGACATGGCCTCCAAATTCCCTAGATCTCAATCCGATTAAGCATTTGTGGGATGTGTTGGCCAAACAAGTCTGATCCATGGAGGCCCTACCCCGTAACTTACAGCACTTAAAGGATGTGCTGCTAACGTCTTGGTGCCAGATACCACAGCACACGTTCAGAGGTCTTGTGGAGTGCATGCTTTTATGGGTCAGAGCTGTTTTGGTGGCACAAGTGGGATCTAAACAATATTAGGCAAGTGGTTTAAATGTAATGGCAGAATGTTTTGGGTGTATTGTACCCTGATTTGAGAGAAAGTAAACAAAGGTGGTACATACACATGCACTACATTTCCTACCTCAGAGAAGTGACGAGGGGCTGTGGTCATCAAGTGATGAGGGGAGAGCTCTTGAACTAGGACTATTCCACTCAATATTAAACATTAAGCAGTAAATATCTCTCTCAAAGCAAAATAAAAAATAGCTGAAATATAAATTGACTCCCTCATAACTGATAGCTGAATGGTGCAGTTGTCAAAACAAATTAAAATCAAAGTGAACTGTTTCTCTATCTCCTGCTTCTCAGAATTCAGGGTTTTATTTGTCACTACAGTTAGTAATGATTTTCTCTGCTGACTCTGGTGGCCTTGATGTTCTGATTAGACCTTAAAACTACACTAATCTTCTTTCTTCTCTTGGTATTTCAGGCTCTGATCATGCTTTTCTTCCACTGTTGCACAACATGTCCATCAAACATCAGTCCTCAGGCCTCTCATCTTCAGCACGTAATCTCTCCTTCTTGGTCAGACAGTTCAGCAACATGTGCAACACTTCAATTCAATTGAATTTGTACAGATATCGTCACAAAGCAGCTTTGTAGAAATCCAGATGTGGACTTAGATCCCTATTGAACAGGCCAGAGGCAAATCCTTGAAATGACATGAGGAAGAAACCTTGACTCAAGAGGGAGATGGAGTTATAAATCATTACAGTATACAGGTGTAGAAGACAGGATGTTCAGCAGCTCTTAGCTACAAATCTACAGATTCCATATGAGATTATCTATATCCATTGGGAATAAACTGTTTTAGGAGGTGTACTTCTTTAGGGTACCCATGTGGAGCCATCCACAGCAGCAGAGAGTGAAGGGTGCAGAAGTAGTATCAGGATGGATCTGGTCTGGAGGGCTAGAGGGCTTTCACTGCCACTGATGATGTTTATGTTAGATTCTCTCTTCTAGGACAATTTTTAAATCTTCTTTTGGTTAGTCACTAAAAGTGCTTTTCTTCAGCTCCATAAAATTACCAGACTTGAACTAACACATGAAACCCTGATTCATCTTTTCACAACCTCAGACCAGACTGCCCTGTGTATGAGGAGGATCACTCAACGTTCAACAATCGCTCCTATAATCCCTCTGGGACTGTTCAGCTTCGAGTCTCTTTCAACACTCTGCTGACAATAAATCTTTTCTCACAGCTTTCTCTCCGCTTTCTTCTTTATTGTTGCAATGCACTCTAGAGTGATAAATGCAATATATAAGAATAAACCAATTTTTTTTTATTAAAGTTGTCTCTGTAGATATGCTTGACAAGTTGAGTATAATTCAAAATGTTTCTGATCATCTTTGTCTGAAAACTCAATAACCAAATCTAACTCCATCTGTTGATGGGGAAACACATCTTTTGGTGTATTTCATTTGTCTTAAGTAAGCACTTTATCCTGGTCAGGGTGGCCTTGGATCTGGAGCCTATCCCAAGAATGCTGACTTGTTAGACACCAGCTGGGATTCAGTGGTTTCCAGCTCAATCCTGAGCTTGGATTACTGTCTATGTGGCGTTTCACATGTTCTCTGCATGTCTGTGTAAGTTTACTCTGGGTTCTTTGGTTTCCTCTCACCTCACATAAACTTTTGACATTTTTTTTTATTTATTTATTTTTGACACTAAATCATCCCCATCCAAGGTGCACTCTTGGCTCGCACCCAGTGCTCCTGTGATGGAATCTGGCCACTTCCCATCAAGTAAGAGGAACCATGCGAAACTTCACCCAGACCCAATTTCAGACCTGAGCTCAACATCAAACCAGGAACCCTGGAGCTGTGAGGTAACATCTCTACCTGCTGTATCACTTTCATTCCTTCAAAATGTTTTGTAAGTATTAAATGACTTCCTGAAAAGTGCACAATGCAAATGATCAGGTACTTAACCAGGTGTTTAACCTTTTCTATTTCAACCAAATGTTAAATCTTAATTCATGTTTTATTATTTATTTCTGGCAGATGGAAATCCCAGTTATAATCATGGGCACACATGACAAAACAAACATGATTGAGAGGTGAATAAGTGCATTTTCTCACTTGATTGAATACCAAGTCTGCACTCAGGATGGATTTTTGGGTGTGAAGCTTATAATCACAGGTTTGTTTTCACACTGAGCAATTCCTTCTGGCTGAACTGCGTACTTCCACATATTAATTTTGCTTATGCAGGTTTGTAAAATAGTCAGCACCACCGTCAGTTCATCTTTTTGCTGTTTTTTATTATTTTCCTTTGGTACCAAAACTCAAGTTGTGAAGAACAGCTCCTTTTGGATGCCCAGCATTTCATCATGCTGGAATACCGGCAAACAAGGAGATCATCTTGTATAACATTTTTTGAAATGCTGGCCGGGGCGAGACATACATTTTTCATGATGTTTTCAGTGCAAGCACTCGCACCACAAAGCTAAGCTAATAACAGAGCTCCAGTCCTACGAAGGTCTGTTTTTTATATCAATAATTACAACAACCCTTTCCCCAGTGTCATGAAAGTAAAAACAGGAAGTAAGGTGACAAGTTGAACCATAGTGAACAGTAGTGAGATGCAGACAGACTGAACTCCAAATGGATTTACCCACCTGTATGATTTGAAATAAATAGAAAAACTTGAAAGACAGTTCTGAGTGTTTGTAGAGAATAGTTTGTCTTTTTTTCTGAATAAAAAACCCCAACTGCATCATATTTTCAGAGGAATGCTCATGGATGTCCCTCATCAAATAAAAAAAAATAATAAAGTCCATATATTTACCAGTTGCAATTTTAACAGTTGCCATGGTAGCTGCATATGTAGGGTTGGGTGGGGAGGATCCTTCTTTGCTTCCTTATTTCCTCACTCACTCTTGTGCACCGTGTGTGACCCTCCAGCTCCCCCTAGTGAGTCTGCAGTGCGTCTGTCTGTCCGTATCACAGACCTTTAGAAGGATTAGCAAATGTCACTGCTTTTGTAATTAGTTCAGAGAATTAGGCCTTGTCGTCCAACTGCAGGTTGGTTACCATGGCAACTCCAATTCCTCTGTAATCAAAACAAAGAGACCTTCTGGCAGAGAGAGGTACAACTTCAGGAGAAAGATTTAATGACAAAGCGTTTCCTGCATATAGCAGGATTGGAATCAGGTGTTCTGCAATACATTAAATCAGGTTATTCATATCACACTTCAGCACAGGTGGTGTTGAGATCTACCAGTGATTATTTGTTAGTTAGCTTTGTTACTGTTTTAAATGAGAATCTAGGATTATTCTTGTCTTCTATTAGTTACAAACTAAACGTGTAACAAACTGATTATTTGGACAGACACACTGTCATTTACCACATGGTTGCTTTAAGAATCAAAATTGTATCATGTAATAGAGCGAGAATTATACTCCTAGTTTAAAAGCAGCTTATGATATCATAATGAATAACGACTTTTGCATTACATCCAAGCTATATCAAGAATGCACACTGTTAGAGCTTTATAAAGATGATAAAATGCTTACAAATTAATCATTACCAACTTACACAGAATTATGAACACCGTTATTACTGAATATGAGCTTCATAGAAAGTCTTACCAAAGAGTTTAATGGCCATCACCTGTGACTGTTTGAAAGCACTGACATCGGAGACTCCTTACATAAATGTTAAATAAACATTTCATTACAGAAAAAAAGGATGTTTTAGAATAAGTGCATTAATACTAGCCTGTGTTTTGCAGCTGCACTAGTGTCAGAGCTGCTGTTAGAGAGAATTAATCAAGACCGTTCTACAGATTAAGGTGTGCGATGTTATGTGGGGCTCCTCTGAGATTCGAAAATAAACCTTGTTACAACACTGCCGATGAATAGCTTCTACTCCAAACCTGGGAGCTTTCTGCTAATCCCCGTCCTCCTAAAACTCATAAATATCCACTTGGTCCTTTCTCTCACGTACCAGTCATCTGATGTTGGTCTTGGGGTTGCTTAGCAACAGCACACAACACTTACTAGAATTGGGCTTGTGTGCTGTGCAGAGGAGAGTGTGTGTTAGCGGGTTCCTCTGTGTCCAGACCCTGAGGCCAAGGATCCTCTCCCTACTAATGACCACTTCTGAATAGAGCCTTCAAGCTCAGGGCTGGAGTCTCGCTGCATTCGCCATAATTGTGCCATTATGCATTGGCATGCTGCTGAGGCAAAGAAAAGGTGCCAAATCAAAGATACACCTGCCAAAGGTACCTTAAGATGATCTGTCTGCATGAAATCTCTTTTACATGAGAGCCAAAAAATAATAACAATAACATGCACCACAAGAAACACTTTAAGTTGATAAAGCATGATGTTAATCACATGGGCAGTTACACATGTAGACTGGCAGCAGGAGGAGATTAATCAGTACCTCCGGCTCTGGGACATGCAGATATCATGTCAAGGCTATTTGATATTTTTTTTACAGTTACCTGGCAAACAAGACTGCAAAAAAAGTTCTTATTTGGTGTGTTTTTAAATGTTTTTGTAATTTTGGAAGCTCCACTCTGACCACAAAAAATGCAGTATGTTTTTCATATAGTCATAATAGAAAAGTTTACACACTTCCTTTCTAGTCTAAAATATGTTACATACAGCTATTAATAATAAAGCGTCTGAAAACATTTCTAGTGTCTACAAAGATCCCAAGCACCTGATGGTTACTGAAAAAATTTTTAGTCACATTCTAATTATTATTACATTTATACTTATTTTCAAAGTGTTGGTATGTGCATTTTTTGTTTTGTACACAATTGTCAAACTATTTCTTCTTTGTTGTATGGATCAAACCTTTCAGCCTTTTTTCTTTTTCAGATGACAAAAGCTGGAAGCCAACAATTGTCATTGTATGCTGAAGCATTACAATTTCCCTTCACTAGAAAAATCTAAACTATTGGAACTATTTTGAAGCTGAGAAAAAAGAGAAAATCCATCAGTGCCACTGCACAGCACCGCTGGTGTACTAACAACCAAACATGGAACAGGTCAGCCGAGGAAAACAGCGGCAGCTGATGACTTCATGACTTCATCATATAGCAAGACAACAACCAAAACCCAGGGTGGGAAAATGGAAGGTTTAGACTGACCAAGTCAATCACCAGACCTTAACCCAACTGATCAGTGTTTCACCTCCTGAAGAGGAGCCTGAAGGGAGAAACAACCAACTGAAAGAAGCTGCACTACAAGCCTGGGAAAGCATCACAAAATAACGCAGCCTGGTGACGTCAGAGTGCCGCCAGCTTCATGCAGTTACTGCAAGCAAGGGATATGAACCAAATATTAAGTGTAATTTACTTAAATTTATATTAAGTTTATATTATTTATTTATATTTATTTATATTATATTATCTGTTCCATTACTTTTGCTTACCTAGAATTGTGTAGTGCACCACAAAAAGTGACATGCACTAAGCCGTTTAACACATTTAGACATAAATATCAGGAAATGAATGCTGAAATTAAAATCTATTTTCTTGTATTCATTTTTTTTTTATCTTAAACCCAAATTTCGTCATTGTATTGCAAAAACAGAAAAACTGGCCTCGCTGTTCCAATTCTTTCAGAAGAGACTGTATGTGTGTAATATTAAATAAGTCACACACACACTGATAGATTTTATTTCATATTAATGATCTCAAAATATGACAGAAAGCAAGAAAGCAATATCAGCACATCTTTCAACGACGAGATCACGAGCCGAAAAGTTACTTATGTGACACGAGGGGAAAGGGGCGGAAACACCTACACAGCTGTCAGTCATTCCACATTCATGTGCCTCAAATCCTTAAAAAAATCCTAATATAGGTTCAGGTAAATCCTAATTGGTATTTGTTGCCTATTTGAAAAGTTTGTCCTATTTTTTTTTAAATTATCAATTATGGAGCCAAATTATTTTTATCTACTACAACAAAGCCAAACGGTTTTTATGCAATATTATTATTGCATTACTGTCCTTTCAATATACTATAATAAGCTCAAGGAAGGTCTGCTTATCTAATAGATAAATAATCTGCTTCAGAACAATAAAACTGTCCAGGTGGAGCGTCCAGTCGTAATTCAGCATGAAGAGTACACCTGCTCATCTCAGCCCACGCATACATCTGCTACTGAATAAAAGTCATTATCTTGTATTAGCGACAAGAAAAACTCTTAAAACATCTATTAAAGTGTTAGAATATGGCCCTTAGCTGTCATAAACATACATTATTGTGTGACCTTCTTCTCTAAAGCAGATGGTAAATACTGTACAAAATCATCTTTATTAATGTTCTGCTTTTAGAACACAGATGCAGTGGGAAACTGAACATTGCATTAAATTTATATTTATTATCATTATATCCTACAACAGAAAGATAATATACATACAGCAGACAAAAAGTAGATATTGTAGTGAGCTAAAGTGGTGCAGAAGTTCATTCCTCACTCGGCTGAATATGTAAGAACAAAATATACTTTTCAATAATTTGTGTAATAGTAATTGTCTAATATTATTCAACTCATACAGTTGTTTTTATTCTATTACAACTTCATGCTGATCATACAGTAGAAGACTTGATAAGCCTCTTAAAAGACTAAAGCCTGACCCCTGACCCCAAAGACAATTCCCAGAGTTTTTATTCACAGACTGAGTTTGCAAACACTGGGGATCTCGCAGGGTCACTAATTACAAGACTGCAACTAGATTCCTTTTGAGATTATTTCCCATCATGCTCCTGTACACGCTCTGCTGCTTCCTGTTTGGTGCTGGAGAGAGCTCACCTGCTGGCTGTCAGACATCCCATGAATGATTGACACCTGTTCACCGCACCTCAACATGTCATTTACATGCTCATGGTTACAAGTCATTTACCCCACCCTGGGGCAGTAGAAAAACCACTGCTGTAAACACTGCAGCCAGCAACACTGGCTTTACTTTTAATCCTTATTAATAATTGTATTAATAATTAGAAATTCTGCCCTAAACAGCCTCACATACCAAACAGGATGCTCTCTCACTCTATTGCTTTCACTCTTACACACTTGCACGTACACACACATACACTGTCTCTCCCTTTCTCTCTCTCTCTCCTTTGCTTTCGTTCACACGCTCCTCACAAAAAATATTTCCGCAATATTGTATATTAATTTCTATTCAATTTATTTACATAGCGCTTTTAACAACAGACATTGTCACAAAGCAGCTTCACAGACATATATAGATTCTGAAAATAAACCTATGAATCTGTAAATTTATCTCTCTACATATATCCCTATTTATATATATATCCCTAATGAGCAGCCTGTGGCGACGGCGGCGAGGAAAATCTCCCTGAGATGGCAAAAGGAAGAAACCTTGAGAGGAACCAGACTCAAAAGGGATCCCATCCTCATCTGGGTCACACTGTATAGTGCAATTACAACTAATACACTTTAATACTAGTGTCAAGTTTAAAGTGCAAGACTGTTCATGGTGATTCGAGTCCTATGCCATTGTAGCTGAACCGCTCATGTCAACAGCAGTCCAACGGCATCATCACAGTTCTAGATGTATGTTGAGGCAGTTTATATGGTGCCATATTTAACAGGAGCAAAGCTTATAAGCTTCCTATACTTTAAACAAATATGCTGAAGGGATTCTGTTCATTTAATGTTGGAGAGGTTGAACCATATGCACTTAGGAAACAAAAAGAAAGTGCGACTTGCAGAGCCTGACCTTCTCTCTGGCCCGGGCATGACTAGCGTTCCGAGCTGCAATGATTGACAGCTGCCTTCGGATCCACAGCAACTCGGTCTGAGACTGCTTCAGCAGCTCCGCCACATCTGGTTTCTGTCCCCGCATCTTCTACAGTTATGTACACACAAAGCATTAGTTTATGAAAAATGTACACTTTAGTTTTACTAAACCCTTTTACCAGAACACATTCACCTCTATGAAATATTTGGAACATTCTATAAGTCAGAAGGAAGTGAAAATTCCTGAAGATAACAGAAAGAAGAAAAATAAATTCTCATTCTTTTTTTACTTTCAAAGATATTGTGATATTGATTGATGGGGTCACTTTCAAAGAACAAACCTGTTACCCAAAATATATCTTGACAGTAAATTATTAATTAAGAAATGTACTTTAGGTAAATTGTTAGCATGTCCTTAAGGTTCTTGTGCCATTAGCATAGATGCTAGTTAACCACATTCTGTGTATTTGTTTATTCTACTGTATGCTAAACTCTCAGCCCTGTTACTTTTAAGCCTGTTCATCTTTTAATAGCAAAGAAATCATGTAAAAATAAATAACTCACACACCACTGGTCCACACTGGAATCCCCAATGGAAGTGTGACATATTTGTTCAGTGCATGCTGGGTAATGTAGTTTAGGGGCATTGAATGGTACAATATTGTGAATTCTATTAGTTGCTGAGTTACATGAATAATTCAGCTGAATTAACACCTAACATCTAACAAACTGTAAATGTGTGCTAATAACCAGCTATATGATTGCTATATGTTTTTGTAGACTCTTGATACTGACTTCTATGAACAAAAATCTAGAAACCCAGAAGTAAAAATTCAGTAATGCAGTGTTTCAATTTAAAGTCTGCTGCATTTCGATATTCTTAAGAATCATTATTATTTTTCCAAATAACTGAAAAAAATTTAAAACATGGAACAGAAATTCAGACAAAAAATGACTATTTTACTTTGTTAACCTTTCACTTTAGATTTACCTATTGAAGTGAAATTAGTGCATACCTGAGTGATAAATGTGCCGCTCCTTTGCTTCGGCTTCTTTTCTCAATGTGATTTTTTAGTCCTACACCTTCTTTAACCTCAGTGAGGAGTACTGGGTGCTCATGGAGGTGCAGGTACAGGCCATTACTGAGATTCTTACTTTAAAGTGTAAGCAGTTAGAGAGAAGATGAAGGGAGATGAGCCTCAGGAGCTCATCTCACCCTGTTTGGTGTGGGTTTTTTGTATGTACATCTCCCTCTTTCTCTCTGTCTCCCTCTCCCTCTCCCGCTCTCTTTCTCTCTCTCTTGCTGTGTGACCATATGTCAGAGTGGAACGAAAGACTCACAGAGAGATAAGATACAAATAAAGAGAGAAAGCCAAAAATGCATAAAAGCATCAGAAAGAAGATGCTCTGTGATCTATATGGTTATACTTTCTGGCAGAGTTTTTCAGGAAGGCTAAAAATGAAAGGGCTGAAGCTTTGATCTCTTAAAAAAAAATATGGAATTTGGGAAATGGTGGAAATCTGCCTGTAAGTCTGCTGTGAATCAGGACTAATTTTAGAGCAGACCCTCCCTGCTGCTTCCGTCATGCTGTGGATTGTTTCCATAGGATAGTTTATGGCTATTAATATTCTCTACTTATTTTTATTTAAGGAAGATAAGTAAAAGTGCTGAATAAGGAGATTTGGCTTACGCATACAGTGGCTTGCAATACAGTCACCCAGCTCGAACTTTCCCACATTTTGTAGTGTAACTGATATGGACTGAAATAGATGTTTACCATTTGAGTTACACAATATGTCTAACATTTCAAGGTGCAAAAGATTTTTTTCTTATGACACAATCCTGAGCTCTGTGGAGAGTTGAGCATGTTCTCTTGTGTCTGTCTGGGTTTCTTCTGGGTTCTCTAGTATCTTCCCATTGTTCAAAAACATGCAAGTAAGTGGATTGGCTAAACTAAACTGTACCTAGGTGTGCCTGAGTGTGTGAATGTATGTGTGCATGGTGTACTGCTTTGGACTTCTGTCCCATCTGGGGTGTATTGCCTCATGTACAGCCATAGTTCCCAGGACCAGCTCCAGTTCCACCACACTCCTTGATAAAGCATTTACAGAAGATGAATGACTGAATGATGATAGTTGATTGTTGGTTGAAAAAGTATTTAACCCCCCTGGGTCAATGCTCCATAGACTCATCTCTGGCTGCAAATACAGTAGCAAGTCTTCTTTGTACACACCTGGATCTTTGCATCTTGAGCAACTGGATCAAATAATGGACAGCTGAGATACATCATCGTTTGCACCTGTGTCTATCATGCATCTCCAAGGCATCCAGAAGACCACTTGTGTTCAGATTTCATTACTGCCTATGTCACTTTTCCTGTTAGGTCTTTGTCAGGGACACCTCAGGACAAATTAATGATGCAAAATTTACAATACATATGATATATGGTCAAATGCGTCAAATGCGCCCTTTTTTTCACTCAGTCACTCACTTTTTGTGGACAAACTTCTCTTCTCTAGGAAGAGATTTTTTTTTTTTTTTTATAAACAAACCCTGACTTTTTAAGATCTTTGTTTTTGCCTGGATATGCTGTTGAATTTGGACAGTAATAATGTAGCTTTTGATGGGAAAATTTGTAAATTCACCAGCAGCTGCTTTAATTGTCTTGTTAGCTTGACTTTTTGGAGTATGATAGCAAAAGCTTATAAATATGGCTATGGTAGCTCAACAAAATGACCTATAGAAAAATGCAGACAAAAAGTATTATTGAGAACACTTGATTGATTAGCTTATTTTTCATGTCCTATCATCTAAGGTAGAAATTGCTTGTTTTTGTTGAACTACAGATTTAGGCTATATGGCCAAAAGTATGTGGACACCTGACCAATCCCACGCATATGTGCTTGTTGAATGTCTCATTCCAAAATTAGTCCCCTTTACTGTTATAACAACCTCTTATTCTGTTATAATAACCTCTTATTCTGTTATAATAACCGTTTCTTCACTTTAAACTGGATTTAGGAACATGGTTGTGGGGATTGCTCATTCGGTGGCAAGAATAATAGTGAGTTCAGGCAAGAAGGTCTGACACTATGCCTTTATGGACCACACTTTATGTACTTTATGCATTGTCATGGTGGAACAGGTTTGGGCCTCTTAGTTCCAGTGAAGTGAAATCTTACTGTTACAGTATTCAAAGACATTCTAGTCAACTGTGTGCATCCACCTTTGGGGCAGCAGTTCGGGGAAGGCCCACACATGATTGTCATGGCCATGTGTCCACATACCTTTGGCCAAATCGTCTATTTTCAAGAGATATCAAGTGTAAGGACATGGTTCATAAACAAAAGGCAATGAAAACAATGGCAACATTTTGTAATTCATTGTGCTGTTTGGTGTGTTAAATGTGGGCAAAGAAACTTTAATGGTTTTGTAGATAAGTCCAAACACGCCGATTAGTATCCTTGTCAACCAGCGGCTTCGGGTCAGTGTTAGGCTTGGTTTCCACGGCTACAGTCACTACCGGCAACATAAGATGGAGCGTGACGCAATGCTTATGACTTTCACCAATCAGAGCGCGGTACGCTTTTGAATCAACCAATCAATAGAAAGAGAGCTTCTGTCCACCGGAAGGGAAGGAAGTGTCTGCTGATAAGATAAATAATTAGCCTGTTAGCTTATACACAGATTATTCTTATACGATATTTTATGTGAATTTTGAATATTTGCTTTTTTGGATGGTAAGAAAATTATTTTGTGGTGTTTATAGTTTTAGTTACTCCCTCACGAAGCAATTATGAGTGCCAACCTCCGAATTATTTTCAAGTACTAGTCAAGTAACTATTTACATTAGCTAGCTGCTTAGCCACTAGTGGATGCTGTAATGATGCATATAGCGAGTTAGATACAGCCAGTTGCTCTGTTAAACGCATTTTTAGGGAATCCGGTCGGTTAGTTATCCAGCTAGTCATGCAACTGACTTGCCAAACTAGCCAGTCCAATATACATATTGAACTATCAAGTGTGTTATTGGGAGTTTGTCTTAATGTAACTTCGAGTATCAGTGCCTTAACAGGTAAATATATATATTTTTACAATCATAACTTTTGTAAAAATAAAAATATTAGTTTTGTAAAAGTATAAGTGTCCATAGATAGAGGAAAGAGTCCATAGGAAAACTGCAACAGTATGGGTAACTTTTGTAATTTAATCAATTCATAATTGTACTTCGAAATAATTAAATGAAATATATAATCTTATGATCATATAAAATTCTCTACATTTTCAAATTATATTCTATAATATAATTATTGTTTATTATAATATTTTATTTAATTGTATACAAATAACCGTATGACTCAATTTTATTTTATTTAAATGAACTCTGTTTTATTTTATTTCATCTTAATTATAGGGCTCTGTTATAGGAACTTATGATTATTACATGGTCATGTGACCACTTTTCTCTGCCTCGTGCACTGGGGGAAAAAAAGGGTGATTTATTGTTGTATATTTAGCAATGAATGTTAAAATGTACTGTACATGTCCCAGATAAAATTTTAATTATACGTGCATTATACCCACATGTAAAATACCATACTGTACTATACTTTAGCATATATGTTAAATACTTTAAATACTAATCATATTAGTGTTATCCAAGACAAAAAAATACACTTGAAAGAAATACTAATGTATCTGCCAAATTGAAATCTATGGTCATACATGGATGTGTGTTATATGCAGTGACTCTCTATGACTGTACCATAAAAGTATACTTTTTGTTTCTTGCAGAAAAAAGCGATGAGAACCAGCTCGCCTTCGCCGCCGCCGCTGCACGTGCACGTGAATGAAAGCACACCTGTACATGTGCATGTAAAGAAGGGCATGAAGAACAGCCCTATAAAGCCAGCACAGGTCAGATCTTGTTTGTAGAAATGGTTCAAATGAAAACCATAACCAGTATGTAGTGTTAAATCACATTCAGACAGTCAGCACAAGTCATTTCTTCTTATTGTTGCAGGTTAAGGCAAAAGGCTGCTTACGTCCAACTGCTAAAGTTAAGACAAGAGTCCCATGGATTCCTCCAGGCAAAGCTTCAACACGAGAAGCATCATTCAAGTGGGAGGTTAGACGTATGTTTATTATGCATGCGTTATTAAAGGAACACTTTGGCAAATAATCAAATCTTCTGCAAACGTAATCATTCAGCCAACACCTGTTTGGTGTCAGAGCATTATTCTAATGCCTACGCAACAAAGTGGGAAGAGATTGTATTTTCAGGTAGTCTGTCCTTCTCAAGAGTACCTAAAGAATGAGTGGTACCTAAAGAATTGAATGTTTGTAGGATTAGTATGGAATTATCATTGTAGCCAGCAGATGAACTGCAATTTGGAATTGATCTAAACAGGGTCAAGGTAACACCAAGGTCGAAGTCTGACATATTTTTGCTTCAATAGCTTCCTTCCTGTTTGAAGTATATTTTATGGGTATTTAATGGGAATAACAATGCATAGTGACCCAAATATGTGATGATGTATATTGTGAGAATGTGCAATTCACATAGCCTAAGTTTACACTACCATTCTGAAGTGACTCAAATTGGATTTTTTGCCTTAATGTGACACAGATCTGATCTATTCAAGGCCGTGTGGACATGCAAATAATCCATCCATTATCTATATCGCTTTATCCATCTGGGTCGCGGGGAAGCTGGAGCCAATCCCAGCATCTTCGGGTGAGAGGCGGGGTAC
>JAQMYM010000006.1:333174-335674 GCA_030014255.1 Parauchenoglanis ngamensis
CCCTGTGGTGGACTGGCGACCTGCCCAGGGTGTACCCCGCCTCTCGCCCGAAGATGCTAGGATTGGCTCCAGCTTCCTGCGACCCAGATGGATAAAGTGGTATAGATAATGGATGGATGGATGGGTTTCAAATCCTTTGCAGTCACTGACTGCCTGAAGTCTGGAACTTATAGACAGAGTCTAGAAACCAGACTCTGGGTTTCTTCCCAGCTGATATTACTGCAACTGTCTTCACTTCCTGCTTCTTCTTGGGGCATTTTGTTTTCAGTTTTACTCAATTGGATCCAGCTCAGATGTTTGACTTGTCCATTATAGAAAATTCTACATCTTTGCCTTAAAAAGTCTCAGGTTGCTTTCTAAGTACACTTCAGATCCATCTGCAGTGTGAAGCTCCTTCCAATCACTTGTCTGAATGTGAGCAGATAATATCAGTGAGCAGAATATATCCTGCCGCTTTTCTCAGCAGTCACATCATCAATATACACAACAGAAGCAGCTCCGCTGGCAGCTGTACACGACCACGCCATCAGCTGAGGTGGTGTGCTTCAGATCGCCAGCAGATCCTTCCCTCCTCCATGCTCTCCTCATTCCATTGCTCTGCTACACGGTCATCTTTGTCTCATCTGTCCAGAGGATGTTCCATAACTGTATAACTCTGTATGTACTTTAGTGAATTCTCATCTTGGTTGTTGACTTTGACACAGATACACAGACCTCCTGGAAAGTGTTCTTCATCTGGCCAGCTGTTGTGAAGGGGTTTTTCTTCACCAGGGAAAGAATTCTTGTGTTCACCACACTTGTTTTCTGTGGTCAATGTAGTCACCTGTGATTGTGTGTGAAAATGTAATACAGTGCCAGACAACCCATATTACAAGAAAATTGACTGATATTTGGCTAAATATTCTAGTATTGTGACTTTGAATGAAGTATTTTGAAATGCAGAACAGAATTAAGGCGTAAGTCTGATGCTGCCATCTTGTGGTAGAAGTATACATAGTATAGAACATACATGTTAGAAAGTAAGATGAATCCTATTGACTGTTTGTGTTACTGAGCTGTGTGGAAAAGAACCCATCAATAAAGAACCCATCAGAACCGGCATGATGTATTAGAGCGACATGTTGAACAGGTCATTAAACATTTGTATTACTAGAATCAAAAGGTACTAGCTATGTAAAACAAGACGGTAAATGTCATTTTAATGGTCTTCGTCAGATGAATTTGCATATAAAATGGAAAAACAGTGTGATAGAAACTCATTTACTCTATGAGTAATTAACAACTCATCACGAATTGAACTGGGTTTTGAATTTTATGTCACTGAGCTGCAGGCTGGTGCACATACTGTTGAACACTTGTCTAAAGCTGATTTTATAAAAATAAATTTCTTGTTTAAAGATCTTATAAATTACAGTGAAATTCCTGTAGCACTGTAACACTAAGCACTATCAGCCTGGTGGGATGGAAAACTATTACTATTACTAGGCTTTTGTTACTGCATATTTTCTCACTATCCACAATGAAATCAAATACATTTATCAAGGTGAGGGTTAATTACATTTTAGGTTTCCAGAAATGGATAAATGTTTTTAAAATAGTAATAAAAAAGCAACCACTCCGTGCTTTATTTTAAAGATCCAACCTAGATGATTTCCTCAAATTTATACGTTTTATAAAATTTAGTAAAAAAAAAGTATTTATGAAGCAGCATTTTCTCCACAAATAAATTCTTTTTGGAACCTAATTATATTCACTGCCGTATGCTGTAGTGTGATAATACTATTAGGAAAATTTTTAATCAAACCACAAACACAGATTTAATTATTCTTACAATTAGATTTTTTTCCTATAAATAATGTCTTCATAATTACTAAAGCCATTCAGTCACAGAAGAAACGTTTGGCTCAAGAGAAAACTAGGTGCTGGAATAGAACACTGAAACACTGTTCCTCAATCCCATCAGCGTCAAAATCCATAGTAAACAATAACACACACACAAAAAAAATTCCTTTTATTCCCATTTCAAGTGTAAAATATTACAGCGTAGAGTGTAATACACATTGTCCCTGTTTTGTTCCTTCTTCGTTGCTCACTGCGGTCGGTTCCTGTCAATGAAGCTAATGGTAAACCAGAGACAATCCACACTTAGATCTGTTAAACGGCTTACAGGAAAGAGCAGGTGAGAAAGTCTTCATCAGGATGAGTGTTTCTCTATCTATCATTAACGTCACATACAATAGAACACCAACTAATATGAAATATATACAAATAATTCAACAATGAATTAATTATAATGAATGAATGAATCAATACATCAAATATGAATTGATAATGTTCAGATCTGTTTTTCGAAACATAAGTTGATCATCATCATCGTCAGTAAGTTCATTGCCATGGTATGAGGTTCTGGGGCATGAAAGCTAGCAGGACGAAATCTGAAAACATACAGTTCAATCACATAGTCGATCAAAGTTGATCACTCTTCATTTATCCTTATAGG
>JAQMYM010000006.1:340674-344463 GCA_030014255.1 Parauchenoglanis ngamensis
ATTTCACACCAGTAATTTCCTGATGAACTCCTAATGTACCGATAACATCTCGTGTGCTGATTTGCCCTTAACTGTGTGTTTTAAGTACACAGCCTGGGCAGATCAAACACACGGGGGGCCGTTTGATAAAATAAATACGAGCTCAGCAGCCTTTCGGAGCTGGTGACCTGGCCGCGGGGAGCCATGGAGTGAGGAGGCTGATGCCCTGAGCAGCACTGCAGAGGAGGAGAAGCAGAGC
Source organism: Parauchenoglanis ngamensis (assembly GCA_030014255.1). Classification (NCBI taxonomy): domain Eukaryota; kingdom Metazoa; phylum Chordata; class Actinopteri; order Siluriformes; family Auchenoglanididae; genus Parauchenoglanis; species Parauchenoglanis ngamensis. Next base: position 340,913 of record JAQMYM010000006.1, read on the forward strand.
AGAGCAGAGCAGAGGGAAAGGGTTAATGGCTCTTTGGCTTAGGGAGGCGAGAGTTACAGGCGCTGGACAGATCTTGAGGCCGGACTGAGCTGATCTCCTCGTCTTTATGAGCTGAGCTCATTCTGACGGCCGAACTGTGCGCTGATGGATTTAGAATGGACTGTGATACTGAGCTGATGGAGGGCAGGCCACGGGACGGTGGGGGCAGATGTCTGGTCCTGGATGGACCACTGAAACCCGAGTGAGCACCGAATGCACCTCGCGCTCCGCGTCCCAAGCCGACCTGCTCGCCTCCTCGGGGTTTCATGATAACAGGAGCTTTCCAGTGAAGGTCACTGGGTTGTTGATTTGCCCTCCTCAGCTGGACGTGGTTACTAAGGTGAGCCCTGGGGCTGTGTGACGCATCAATTCCGAGACGGGAGTTCAGCAGGAGGATGAGATTATCTGAGTTCATAGTGCTGGAGGGTAAAGAGGCAGCAGCGGCACTAACAGCAGGCGCAGTCGCGGGCACAGAAGAAGGAAGCGTGGTGTTACTGGTGGTGGAAACGGGTAAAACTACAGTGCAGGACTGGGGCTTCACTGGACCGTCACCAGGCTGGCCATCCACATGGTCACTGGGGGCCTCGGAGAGGGCTTTGCGTGAGGGACGTCCCAACTTGTGCTCGCTGGCTGAGGGCTGGGAAGGCTGTAGTATCTGAGGCTGAGGGAGGGGAAAAGAGCACAGAATTATTATAAATGATAAAATGATTTTCTAACAGGTGCAACTGTGCCACTGCAAATTACAGAAAAAAACATGAAAGCAGTAGATAGACACCACATTTATCTAATGACAAAGCTGTTCTTTTCTTACGTCCTGTTGGTATAAGGCTGATCTCCTGTGAGTTATCAAATCTAAACCGTACTTTAGCATCACAGCTAAATAAGAGGTTCAAACAGAGCTTGTTTTTTTTTAAAGATGTGTAGGATCTCAAATAAACCACAAATATCTTGCAGCCACCACGCCTCAGATCGCTCCTGGGCTCCTGGGCGGTTTGTTGTGATGTTCATCCTGCCCAGTTTGTTTACAGTCAAATACGAACCAAAAACAAGGAAACATTTTTTTTAATACACACACATCTTATTTGTGTTCCTCAGCACCAAGAGAATCGTACAAAAAGCTCTAACGCATTACTTTCGATTTCATGGGGACTTTAAAGAAGAAGCATCGTGTACAAGAGGACTTTGATTCCCAGAGTATAAGCGATGTTGGCAGGGCTGAGGGAAACGCAACAGCGCTGCAATTATTAACAGTGATGTGGGCTTCCATGCGAGGGTACGAGGTCACAATCAAAGCTCTGCACACAGCGCTCGGCACACCAACAGCACACCTCTTCAGCTGACACGGTAGGAATACGACACCGAGATTCTGCTCTGACGGGTTCACGAGCCGAGCGAATCAGCCGAGGGGTGAGAGCGCCATGCACAGAGCCTCTCGCACGAAGACTACATGAGCAGTAGTCAGGAGCAGACCACATACGCAGGCGTGAGTCTGTCACGGCTGCCTCAAAGAGAATTATTCCGTGTGATGCTCCGGTCGGCAGTGGACGGCTCTCCGGGTGCTATTGTGGAGTGGAGCTTTTGATGTGGGTTCTGCTTTTCACACAGCCTTCCTGTAAGGGCCGCTTGATGTCCAAACTGACCCTGTTTCACTCTCGACTACACTGGGAGACATTAGAGCGTGAAATGGAACTGAACTGAATCTGAATCTTATCATATTAAGATCTTCATGGACTGTTAGACGGTCAGGGTGGTGTTTCTGGCTTCGAGCGCTAATGTTACAGGAGGCCAGATGGAGCAGATTGTTCTCACTAACAACGAGAAGTGGATTTCCTGGCTTACTGCGCCATCTGCTGGTTCTACCTCCATTTTCTTCCTTATAATAAACTCGGTAGGATTTAACGATGCTCACTGCATCGGCTGCTCTCATCTCTCACTCCACCTGTCAATGTTTGCCTCTGGCCTTAGGCTAGGACCTTAAAAATACATTATTTTCATACCCACAGATTCAGGAAGTCAGTGAGACAGAGGAGAAAAGGGACATCGTAGCACGGTGTGACCCAGCGCTGGAGCAGCCAGTCTGACTCTCCTCCCAGAAAGCTTTTACTTTGGGGACCAAAACAGCAAAAAAAAAAAAAAAAAAAAGCAACGACCTCATTGTGCACTCCTTAAATAATTAATGCAGGCTTGTCAGGGTTTAGGACAAAATGTGACACTGTTTCAGAGAGAGAGAGAGAGTGAGAGAGTGAGAGAGAGAGAAGACAAATCATGAAGAAGAAGGCACAAAAAAAACATAAAAGGGGAAAACGAGGAAACATGGAAAAGAAGGATTGAAAAGACAAATTTCCAAAAGAACGCATCCTCCATCGGGCGTATTCAAAGCCACGCCCACCTGGCAGGCACGTCGGGATGGCCACATCCTGATCTCCATTTAATTCAATGCTATACAAACTGACTGTGAAAACATTTGAATAATAACAACTCAGCCTCCAAGGCAATTTCCACACATACTTTAAATAATAATTAGAATGAGAATACAAACGCAGCATCAAGTCCCTGTTCACGTTGGGACAGAGGCACTGACGCGTGATTGAACTTTGAGCAGAGAGGATTTTAACATGAGCGGTGAGGTCATGCATGACACAGAGGGCTTATCACACTGCCGTCATTATTACTACACAGAGAAATGACGTGAAGGCACTGGAGTGAGAACCGCACGTCTCTCAGGGAGTACCGTTAGTTCACTAGGGACCACGATCGGACAAATCATTTCTGCACTGATCATCATTAGGATACACTTCATTTGAATAAGCCGAGATAACTACAGAATGTGTGTGACATGGAAGGAATAGGAATTTGTCAGGACTACTCTCCTCAGCAAAGAGCCACAGAAATGCTGTTTTACTCTTTATCATTATCATGCAAAATTATTTTTAGCTCTTATATACAGAATAAGCAAATATTATTACACAAATCTCACCACCTCCTGTTACTGAGCGCACTGGTGTTAATTAGGATGGTGGTGTTAGTGTTAGGATAAAAAAAAAAACAGTGAGAGAGCAAGAAAGATGAGGCACAGAAAGACAGGGACAGAGAGATATACTGGGAGTGACAGACAGGCAAAGACTGGGAAAGAAAGACAGACAAAGAGACACATAGATTGACAGAGAGACAGACAGATAAGTGGGACGGAGGAGGGAGGGGGTATTTTAGAGTAAAGTACTGTACCACGCTGTATCTGTGAAGTAATGCACTAACTCCTCCACTCCTGAGCCAGGGGCAGTGTGGGAGAGGCAGAGGGAGAGAGACAAGGAGAGGAGAGCTCCGTCAGTCTCACGTGCACACACGCACTCTCACACACTCTCACACACTCTCACACACTCTCACACACTCTCACACACTCTCACACACTCACACACACTCACACACACTCTCACACACACACTCACTCACACACTCACTCACACACTCACTCACACACTCACTCACACACTCACTCACACACTCACTCACAC
>JAQMYM010000006.1:378672-392433 GCA_030014255.1 Parauchenoglanis ngamensis
GGGCCCAGCAGTGGCAGCTTGGCGGTGCTGGGATTTGAACTCACGACCTTCCGATCACTAGTCCAACATCTTAACCAATGAGCTACATCTATCACTACTGCTGTTTTCTGCCTCTTATCAACCACCACTATGCCTGGTTGGTTGGCCAGCAGCTGCTAATCTGTCTGGAAATTCAAGTCCCGTAGGATCTTAGCTAGGTTGAGAACAAATATTTTCGGTGGTTGCCAATTTATTTTATGTTTATTAATTTTCAAATTCCTTGTCCAAAATCTAACGACCTTTATTAGGCTACTTATTTCCACAGAAGCGAGTCACCAAAGCATCGCTGCATTTGACATTCAGAGAGGCGGTTAATTAATATCCCCACTTCCCCCACCTGATGAATTAAAATCACCCTCCCTTTCCCTTCAACCATCACTCCATCACTGTAGCATAACTGTAAAATGTAGTTAAAACATTCGTTATGTCTTTAGTGAAAATGAAATCAGGATTTCAAAAATGAAGGAGAAAGCTGAAAGGGAGAAGAAGGGTTGAAAGTTGGTCACAGTTTTGTTTTGTTTTTTTGTTTTTTTTTACCAAAGAATGGTAGCCTATATTTTTTCAGAATATAGTTTGGTATCTCCTGGTGTGGGTACTTTCTGAGTTTAAAATCAGAAATTCTGAGGAAAGAAAAAGTCAGAAATCATTTATGAGAAAAAATAAGTTAGAAATACACTATATGGAAAAAAAATATTGGGAAGCCTGACCATTACACCAACAGGCTTTAATGACATTGCATTCAAATACATAGACTTTAATATGCAGCTGGTCCCCCCTTTGCAGCTATAACAGCTTCCACTCTTGGAAGGCTTTCCACAAGATTATGGAGTGTTTCTGTAGGAATTTCTGCCCAGTCATTCTGTAGAGCATTTATGAGGATAGGCACTGATGTTGGATGAGGAGGCCTGGCTCGCCATCTCTGTTCCAGTTCATCCCAAAAGTGTTCAATGGGGTTGAGGTCAGGGCTCTGTGCAGGCCAGTCAAGTTCTTACACACCGAACTCATCCAACCATGTCTTTATGGACCTTACTTTGTGCACTGGGGCACAGTCATGCTGGAATAGAAAAAGGCCTTTCCATAACTGTATATACAAAGTTGGAAGCATAGCGTTGTCCAAAATGGCTTGGTATGCTGAAGCATTAAGATTGCCCTTCACTGGAAGTAAGCCCAAACCCTGAAAAACAGCCCCACACCATTATGCTTCCTCCACCAAACTTCACAGTTGGCAAAGTGCAGTCAGGCAGGCAACGTTCTCCCAGCATCCACCAAACCCAGACTTGCCCATCTGACTGCCAAATAGAGATGTTTGATTCACCACTCCATAGAACATTTCCACTGCAGGTGTGCTTTACACCAATCCATCTGACATTTGCCATTGGACTTGTTGATGAGGCCTACATGCAGCTTGGCCATGGAAACCCATTCCATGAAGTTCCTGCGGCACAGTCTTTGTGCTTGCGATAATGCCAGTGGAAGTTTGGAACTCTTCAGCTATGGAATCAGCAAAAAGTTGGCAATGTTTACACACCATGGACCTTAGTAGTCATTGACCACGCTCTGTGACTTTACGTGGTCTTCCACTTCGTGGCCGAGTTGTTGTTATTAAAGGCTTCCACTTGCCAATAATACCACTTAGCAGTTGACCATGGAATATTCAGCAGGGATGAAATTTCACGAACCATCTTATAGGGGGCATAGGGGGCATCCTATCATGTGGTACTGTAGTATTGAGTTCTTCAGAATGACTCAATGTCCTTAATGTTTGTAAATGGAGACTGCATGGATAGGTGCTTGATTTTATACACCTGTGGCAATGGGTCTGATTGAAACAACTGAATTCAATAATTAAGTTCTGTATCCCAATACTCTTGTCCATATAGTATAGCTAACATCTGAAAGTCAGAACTGTCAAAATGGATGACATGAATGCACTTATTAAGCTATATTTTGGAATTGGATTTAATAATAATGAGATGCTTTGTCTGCAGGGTTGGGAGGGTTACATTAAAAATGCATTCCAATACAATTACTATTTACCTGCTAAAAAAATTTACTCAGTAGCTTAATCTAATTACCACAAAATTAAAGTAATGTAACTGATTACTTTCTGTTACTTTTAGATTACATCAAAACCAAATATGCAGGTGATGACAGCATTTTCTTAGCTGGAAGGCAGAACTTACACTGCACTGTGATGTTATTCCCCTTTCCTGATTCAAAGACAAAATTATGGTGAAATTTCCACCAGGTGAACACATTTTTTCACTAGAGGCCATGATAATGAATAGGTGACTATAAGATTAGCTATGATTAAACTTGAGACCAGAGTGGTGATGTGAGACTTGTGAAGTGTTGTGTGCACATGTGCATGTAGTATATCATTCTTATTTAGGGCTACATCTACTGATATTATTTATTTATTTATTTATTTTATAATTTTTTTTTATTTGAATATTTTTAGGATGCTAATTGAATAATCTTTCCATGATTATTCAATTGGTTTTATTTTAAAAAAATATTATATACAAAAGATATTTATTTAAAATATTTATTTGCAGCATTTTAATCAGCACTACTACATACCTTATTATTAACTAGGCTTAATTAAAAATCAGTTAATGTACAAATGAAACAGACATGTTTGGAGTCATTTGAGAGTTAATGGGGTGCTGGTTGATATCATGCCATTAAAACATTTAATGGTTTTTATTTTGTGTGCACAAACATGCACAAATGAACTGAAATACTTTTATTCTTGCTTTCATTATATGGGGTGACAACTTCATAATGCTAAGATGAAGTATTTCCCTATATATAATTTTATTTCATAAACAGAACAATTCTTTGTGAACCTGGACCTACAGCAATGCAATGCAAATAAATAATCCTTCCAGGGTTTCTCAGAATTAGTTTTACGATTCTCCGCCAATGAGGAGCTATAAGATACATTCTGGATCAGATCTCTTTGGCTTCTACAACAGCCCTCTGACACACGCTTATCTCTGTTAGTGATGCTGGCTGCAAGTGTAAGGCTGTTTCTTCTTTGAGGTGCTCGTGAATGGCGTTCCACAGGCTCATGCTATGGATGTTTATTGATGCTCGTGAACATTGGTCCTCCTAGAGGCCTCTTGAGTGCAGTTTTGCTTCTGTTCTTTCCGTTCTTCCTCCTCCAGCTGTTCAGATGGCTCTGGGACTCTCCTGCAGAGGCTGGAGTGAACCCACGTGTTTCTGCCGCTTGTCTTCAGCACTGAGTCAGTTGTGAGAAGAACCTGGAATGGTCCTGTCCACTTAGGTTTGTTCCACTTCGTCCTCCTGAAGTCCTTTATCACCTCCCACTCTCCAGGCTGGAGGTTGTGAAGCGGACCCTCTGCTGGTGAGGGGAGTGCTTCTTTCACCTGCTTATGGATGGACAAGAGAGCAGAGGCCAAGGTTGCACAGTAATCAAGCATTGCATCATCACACAGAACAGTTTTATTAAACAGGGTTTTCACAAGTCCAATTCCTGTTAGGAGGTCGTCCAAACACAATCTCAAAGGGGCTAATATTATGTTTCGATCTCACATACATTCTCATTTGTGTGAGTGCAAGGGGGAGGACCGTAGTCCATCCCAACCCAGTCTCTTCGCATGCTTTGCTCAATTTGTTTTTCAGTGTTCTGTTTTCTCTTTCTATAGCACCTCCACTGGCTGGGTCATAGGCGCAGTGCTATCTCAGGTCGATGCCCAAATATTCTCCTACCTGATTAAGGGCTGCACTAATAAACGGCGTACCATTGTCACTTGAAATCTTACTTGGAATACCCCACCTAGGTATTATGTCTCTCAGCAAAGCTTTTGCCACTGAATCTGCATCTTGTCTGGATGTTGGAAATGCTTCTACCCATTTTGAAAACATGTCTACTGTTACCAAACAATATTTCTTTCCTTCACTTGGTGTTAATTCAATGAAATCTATCTGTAGGTAATCGAACGGCTTGTTTGCTGTGGGGTGTGTTGCCTGATCTGTGTGTGCCCCGACCTACATTGAGTTTTTCACATGTAAGACACTGTTTGCAAACATTTTGAGAGTAATTGGAGAAGCCCTTTGTAAACCAGTGTTTATTAACTTCTGCTGTCATTCCCCCTTGTTACACATGTGCTTTCTCATGTGTCAACTTAGCAAAATAAGGAAACATATATTTGGGTAAACAAGGGCGACCTTCTGGGCATGTCCATACTCCCCCTGTTGTAGTGTGCAAACTGCTTTTCGCCAGAGGGCCTTTTCCTCTGTCGTGGCCCATGCCTGGAGCTCTGAAACCTGTAAGGAATATGTGATGTTAGTCTCGACACAGCATGGTTCAGATGACACTTTGCCCCATGCTGCTTGTTTAGCTTCTGCATCTGCTCTGGCATTCCCTTAATAAACAGGGTCAGATGGTTTCTGTGGATCAGGCAAGCCTAAGGTTGGAGTAGTTTGTAATCCCTGCTTCAGACCTGTAAAGGCCTGTTCAGCTTCTGCTGCCCACTGCACTTGTGAGGAGACTGTGAGCCCTGATGCTTGCCGAATAATGTGGAATAAAGGCCCTGCAGTATGAACACATTCCCAGAAAAGAGAGAACTTGCTTTTTTGTGACTGGTTTGGGAATTTTCAAAATTGCTGAAGTTCTGTCTGCGTAAAGTCTCTAACCACTGTCTAGTAATATCATGTCCTAGAAAGTGTACTTCCTGTTTTACAAACTGCAACTTTGCCTGGCTAGCCTTGTGACCCTCTTTAGCGAGGTGTTGCAACAGTACCACTGTGTCATTTTCACTGCTCTTTTGTTGGGGAACAGATCATCAGGTTGTCTACATATTGTAGAAGTGCTTAGCCTGGAGTGAGAACAAGTGAGGCTAGGCTATCTCTCAGTTGCTGGTTGTATATTGTAGGGGGCTCGCAGTACCCTTGGCAAAGACGTTTGAAAGTGTAAGACTTACCATCAAATTGAAAAGTAAACCAGTACTGGCTGTCCTTGTGAACAGGGATGCTAAAGAATGCATTGGCTAGGTCAACCACTGAAAATCACTCACTGTTTGGGGGTATCTGACCAAAGATCGTGTATGGGTTAGGAATGTCAGATACTCGCTGTTTTACAGACGCATTTACTGCTTGCAAATCTTGCACTAAACATCATTCTTCGGGCTGTGGGGGGTTTCTGATCTTTTTTACAGGAACAATGGGCGTACGCACTGGTGAGTCTGGGCAAGGGACAATTAATCCTGCCTTTAATAAAGAATCAAACACAGGCCTAATGCCTTCCATGGCCTCAGGTTTAAGTGGATATTGTGCTTGTTTAGGCCTAAAATCAGACTTGGGGCGATCACCACTTGTTCAGCGTCTCGAATTAGTCCTACATCGTGTTTACCTTTAGCCCATACCTTCTCTGGGACTTCTTTCAGTCTTGGATGAATTTGGGTTGGAGTGCACTCTCTTGTAAGACAAGGAAACAAATATCCTTTCCAGAGACTTCGGTCTCCGGTCAGGCTTACACTGTGCACAACATGAACACACATGGTTGGAGTCTGTTTAAAGACACCTAGTTTTGCATTGTGAAAAACTGAGGGGTCCTCAGTGGGTAGCCACCTGTGTTTTGAGGCTGCAATCTTTCACCCACTTCCCCATGTCTTTCCAGTCCCAGTCTACGGGCTTGGCCAGAGAGACGTGAGGCTGTGTGTGTACAACATCAAAGATCCCTCTTTGACAACAATCTAAGAAAGGGTCCCTCTGCAAAGGGCATCCCCAATTTCATTCTGTTGCCTTAATGCAATTGTCAGGACATTCTGATAATTTCACCTGATATGCATAATAATCTTTTGACCAGTACAATGTTTTCAAAACCAGATCTTCTCTATTTGAGGTGTCTTTAAACCAAGCCTTTTCAGATGGCTCATCCTGCCCCCGATGTACGTGTGCAGTGCAGTGTAAATCTTCCTCTAGCATGTATTCAGTTCCCTGTGGTAAAGTTTTTTGGTGAGCTGTTTGGATTAAGTGTGATGTAATCTGCATTAGTTGATAGGGGCAAAGCTTCCATTCATACACATACAGGGGCAACTCTGGACTGTATTTAACACATTGCGGTTCGCCAAGGCTCACAATTAGGCCTTCGCTCAATGAAGTAAGTGTCAAACGCAATTTACACATGAGGTCTCTGCCCAACAAGTTCACTAGGCAGGAGGACGAAATTAAAAAGGAATGTGTTGTTTGCATGCCAGTTTCACTTGTACATGTGAGGTTTTCTGAAAATCTTTCTACTGTTGTGTGCCCTGTGACACCTATGGTGCACAAAGTCTTTGGTGTTAATGCTGGTGTCATTTTTAATGCTCCCTGCAGTATAACTGAATGCGTTGCTCCCGAGTCAATTAGAAATTGCAAACTTTCTCCATAAATCACTAGAGGCATACATGGATGTTGTTGAAAAGTTGTTTGAGCATATTTAAGGAAGAAGTGGAGTATGGGTGGGTTATCATTCTCTATCCTTGCATTCACAGTTCATATCACAGTTACATTGTCTATCAGGCCTTTGGTTTAAAACTTCCTGTCTGATGTTGTCTTGTGTTTGTACATGGTGTTCGTGTTCCTACCTGTAATGAGCTACCTTTGGCGACTGGTGTGTGTTGTGTGTTACCTTCATCTGTTCTCTGCCTCACCATTCCCTCCCTCTGCCAGTCAGTCTGCCTTCGTGTAAGATCTCTCTTAAGACAGATCTTAATGAAATGTTGGTCGCTGCCACAACTGAAACAGGTGCTGTCTCACCCAGGTGGTGTAAATCCTCTTCCTCTACCTCTTCTTCGCCCTCGTCTTCCTCTGCCTCTCCCTTCTTATGCCCCTTGGGAATCTGTGCCTTGGAACATGGTCAGTGTGGCAGCATGTAAGTCAGCAGCTCTTTTCTCAGTTTTTGAGAACCAGTCTTTGAGAACCTTTTCTGCGTGTATGGCGTGCTGTTCGATCTTTGTTAAATTTGCAGTCTCCCACAGGATGCATTGCTGCTTCACCAGTTGTGCGATGTTGGGCATCAGCATGATACTGAAGCTGTTTTTAAGATGTGTTTCCCAGGCTCCAGGTGCCACTTCTCCTGCAGGGAGAGCCTCAGGCTTGTCAATGCCACAGTGTCTCGTGAATTTTCATGAATTTCTTGAGAGGTATGCAGATACAGGTTCATCTTCTTGCTGCTTGCACATGCTTATCTTTGTCATGTCCATGCGAACTGGGAAAGATGCCGTTAATTGAGCGTGGGAAGTCATTTAGGACATTGACATAAGCCTGGTTTGCATTATCATTCCAGTTAGGGTGTGTGAGCTGGAGATCTTGGTTGGGCCACTGTTGTGATATCTTGGATCAGTCTACACCCATTCTGGTCATGAGAAGGCGTCAAAGTTCATGTGTGGTGGGTCCGAACTCTCTGCAGAATATTAAAAGTTCATCACCGAATTTGCCGCTGACCAACCAACTGAGTTGGTCCTTTAAGAATCTCCTTTAATCAGCAAAAAAAAGAAAGGTGCACAATCATACATTCAAGACAAAAAAAGGAAAGAAAAACAAAAAGCCCCCATGCTCAACAAGGTGCGGTTCATATATGCAACAAACAGGTTTCGACCGGTTTGATACTGCCCCCTTTGTCGAAGACAAAGTGAGGGACCAAATGTTTCAGTCTGTTAACAATCAAAAGAAGGAGAACATGTAGTGTGTCACATTGTCGGGGTTTGGCTGAACACATGCGCAGGTTAGGAGATGGCATAATTTAAATAATGTGTTTATTTGAACACACAGGCAGAGGTACAAAAACGGCAGGCATAAGAGCAATCCAAAATACAGAAACTGGGTCAGTCGGTCAAACTACATCAAACAGACTATCACAGGCTAGGCAAAAACAAATGATCAAAAAGAGAGGCAGAGTCCAAAACACAAGAAATCAAACACGGGAATATCAAGGCTCGGCAATAGCGCACAGAGGGGCTAGAGTAATGCTTCACCATCACTATAAGATTCTGTGAGTCTTTTAAAGGTAGCATGATTGTCCATGGATTCAATGCACCTGTATCCAATTACTGTGATCTCATTTGGGAGCATGTGCTCTTGGGAACTAGTCCATAGTTGTTCGCGCCATAATGTGCACCCAATTAGTGTGATCTCAGTTGGGAGTGTGTGCTCTTGGGAACTGTAGTCCATAGTTGTTCGCGCCAAGTCTCCCGCGAGGAGCAGCTCATGACAGGAACACCCCCCCCCAAAGGCACTACTCCCGGAGCACCTAACAAGGTTGTCCCATGGAGGACCTGGGTCTGTAGCCTCAGGCATATAACTAGGAACCACTACGTGGAATTTTTGCCTTGATGAGGACGTATGCAGAAACTCAGGCATTGAGGCAGGCTTAACTGGGGACATTTGAACCAGGATGTGTTCAGTGGCTGCGAGTGGAGCAGGTACTGTGGCTGCGAGTAGAACGGGACGGAATGGGCTCTGTGGCTTGAGCTGTGACAGGAACAGGCTCTGTGGCTTGAGCTGTGACAGAAACAGGCTCTATGAGTGTGGCTTATACTAGAACAGGAAATGGAACAGGATCCTTGGCTGTGATGGTTACTGGAACAGGATCCTTGACTGTGACTGTTATTGGAACGAGCTCCATGACTGTGACTGTTATTGGGACAGGAGCGGACTCCATCACTGTGACAATCTCTGTAGTTGGGACCAGAACAGCCCATGTAATCTGTAACCTGGACAGGAGCAGGATCAGTAACTTGGACAGTAATTGGTTCTGAAGTGTGGACTCTAACTGTTTCAGAAGCTTGAGCTGGAACAAGTGCTTTAGCTTGTGCTGGAACTGGTGCTTTAGCTTGGGATGAAACTCGTTCTGTAGCTTGGGCTGGAACTCGTTCTGTAGCTTGGGATGGAACTTGTTCTGTAGCTTGGGCTGGAACTCAGTCTGTAGCTTGAGCTAAAACAGGCTGTGCGGCCTTTACTGGAACTTGTTCTGTAACCTTGACATGAACAGTCTCTGGGGCATGGACTGGATTGGGCTCTGGCTCTGACCCGGTGAACTGGACAGGCGTGGGCTCTGGCTCTGACTCGGTGAACTGGACAGGCTCTGGCTCTGGCCCGGTGAACTGGGCAGGAGCAGGATTACCAAGATTATTAAAAGCAGCCGAGTCCACAAGGCGCGCCACATGTGCCTCGAGGAGCAGATCATGACAGTGACAGGAGAGTGAGAAAAATGAGGAATGTGAAAACATGGTAGGAGTAGGGAGTGAACCAGTGTATGTGGTTCCAATGGAAAGGATGGAGTATGAGATACAAGTGGATGAGTGGAAGACAGGAAGCCCTGAGGTAGAGGTTGTAGAAACAACTGATATTTGGAGGAAGGGATATTTGAGAATTAAAAAAAATTCTTTTAAGTATCCTTTTAATCTTAATCTGTAAAAGGTATAAGTTTCCTCTAGGTTTTAGTAAAGATGTAGTAAAGATGTTTCTTTTCAATATATGTATATAATGCATAAGGAAAAAGGCTGACCACCAAGAGGTATTATGGGTAAGCACCCATGTTGGGCATCACTAAAAGAAGAGTGAGTTCCACTTAGACTAGGTTCCTGAGCCTTTCCACTGTTGCCAATGGCTGAATTGGCTAGGAGCTGCTCGGTTGCTCAAGATGGACCAATGTTGAGAAAGGACATTGGAGGTGCAAAGCCAGGAGGATGAGTGCTCATGTTATCCAAATGCTTGCTGAAGATATTTTTTATATATACACTGTTTCTTTGGAATTACCTATGTGTGTTAGTAGAATCTTAGAGTATTAACATTTTATTAGGCTTAATGCTGTATTTAAACACCTGTGATCCAATCAAAGTTGATAATTCTGTGAGATTATTGATAAAATTCTGGGCAGTTGATGTCCTGAATGTACATTTGACTCAATAGCATGGCAAGGTGCATATGTCATTACTAAGACACATTTTAAATGAAATGAGATAATAACCTCAGATTATGAAAGTGTGACTATATTTTCTATATAGAATCTGAAATATAGTATTAGATCAAGAATTTGACTACCATGACAACAACAACTACTGTTGTTATTATTATATTCTGAATAACTCCTACTAGATCTAGAGTGGACATGAACAGTGTTCTTAATGTTATGACCCAGTCAAGGGTTGGGAAGCACAGCTTAATTAAGAAGGGCAATGGGTGATGAATAAGCTGCAGAAAATATATGTGGTATTATAAGAATTCACTAGGAGTAAGAGACTCAAACAGGATTTACTAGAAAGTGATATATTAGGAAAACACACTATATACATAAAGCGAATTGCTGTACACAAAGAGAAAACCGGTAAGAACTTCAGGGGAGACCAATGCCAAAATAATGGGGCTTCCTGTTTGAGCCTCTGTTTGTAAACAGGCATAAGGAAAATGGCAGCATGGTCTGATTTCCCAAACGCCAGCAGAGACTTTGGGCTGTAGCAGTCTTTGAACCGAGTGTAGCAGTGGTTTAATGTCCTATTGCCCCTGGTGGGGCAGGAGATGTGTTGGTGAAGGTTTGGGAGTGCGCGTTTGAGATTGACATTATTAAAGTCCCGTTACAATCAGATATTTGTTTGGTTTGTTTGGTGGTGAGTGAGAGCCTCATGTAGCTCACATAAGGCAGAGTCCGTGTCCGCCTGAGGTGGAATATAAACAGCACTGACTATGACCGCGGTGAATTCCCGAGGAAGATAAAAAGGGCGACATTTGATGATCAGAAGTTCCAGGCCGGGTGAGCGTGAGCATGTGAGGGGACAGATGCTCGCATTGTCGCACCAGTTGTTGTTCACCATCAGACACACTCCACCTCCTCTTGTCTTCCCTGACTCCATTGTTCTGTCCATGCAGTAAACAGAGAAGAACTCTGCCGGCTGGATTGCGTGGTCCACTGGATTCAGCCATGTCTCGGTGAAGCAGGGTTGCAGTCCCGGATCTCTCTCTGGAACTTGAATCTCTAAGGCTCTAAGGTCATCAAGCTTGTTCTCGATGGATTGAATGTTGGCTAGCAGGATACTGGGCATAGGTGCATGGTGTGCGCGAGCCCGCAGCCTGTTCCTGATGCCGGCTCGTTTCCCTCGGGGCCGTCGCTTTGGGTCATGTCTTTTGTTGTCCCTCGGGATCTCTCTCGGCCAGGTTGGGTCCGGTGTTAAAAGCGTTGATAAGTCTGTATATTGTAGAGCAATAGAAATAAGAGTATCTCTATTGTATCTAATAGATGTAATTGCCATGTTGAGTGGGCAAGATCTAGGTAGCAGTATAGCAAAAAAGTAAAAATAAACAAAAAAAGGTTCGGAGCAACCAGCGAGGCAGCCGTAAGTAGCAGCGCCATCATCAGCTCTTCCTTTAATATTGAACGTACAGGGTGTGTCATTATGAATACAGGAGCTGTGAATACAACAGCATTTTATAGAGCTTTTTACAGTAGACATTGTTTGAACGCAGCTTTACAGACATCATTAGAACTTTAGAGCCCAGTGAGTGAAACAACATACTCAGTGGAACTCCTGTAGATGGGGCTCAGGAGGAAGCAGGAGAGACTCAGCAGGGGGAAATATCCTGCACATTATTCACTTATTCTCACATCACCTAGTCTATAGATTCTACTTTTTCAGGAAGAAAACATTTACTTGATGCTCATGATAAGGAAAGCAATAAGATTGTACATATGAGTTATATGCTATTATAGACCTTAGATTTTACATAATGTGAGTATTTAAATATTTGTATATTTACACAAAATATTTTTGGTGAAATAGACTTTAATCGGCAACACTAAAGCAGAAAACACCCACAAGTATCTCAGCTGATCAATTACATTTGGTGCACAGACCTTATAGGCAACAAAATTAAAATTATGTTAGAAAAGAATTGAAAGAGAAATTGTATGAATTATTTTCTCTTCAACATCCTTTTATAATGAAATACATCTCACAATGTTTCCTAGTGTGAACACATTATTCACTCTAAAGTGGGTAGAGCACTACAGAATTACACAATTTAAAAGACAGATAAAGCGCCTTTTCTTCTGTATTATTGTGTAGTATTATTTTCTTTCTTCTTGTGAAACACCTTTCCATCTGGTTGTTCTCTCCAGGTCACTGTGATGTTCTCTGCCATCTCATGATCTTTCAGTTTCTGCTTGATCTGAAGAACAAAGTAAAACTATTATTACTAGATAATACTGGAAAGGGTTAGGAAGATTCAGGTTTGTACATTATAAGTGAAGTCTTGTGGAAGATGGCTCTGACCTGCTCCAAGATGAACATCTTTACTGCAGGATCATTCACATCCTGACTGGCCTGAACCTTCACCCTCATGATTTGTTGTTTTCCTGTGGTTACTAAATGTAGAAATGCAAAATTACAAACATGAATGCACAAACAGACATTCTAAAAGAAGTTAATATTCATCTAAATAAAAGGCTGAATTGAACTTTAACTCACCTACAGAGTAACAGAAGAAAGGCATTATGTCTGAGCATCGTGCATCAACAGCCTGACTGTTATTTAAATAACCACAGTTTTCATTCTTGAGGGCATTATTAGGTTTTCCAGGCATCCAGCTGATGGTAGAGAAGTTTGTTTTGTCTATCCATTTCCAGGAGTCTCTGAACAGACCAAACCAAGTCCAGTCAGAGGTCAGTCCTGCTACAACTGAGTTTTCCGTTGCATTTCTAGCACTGGCCAGATCCGTATGATATGTTCTGCAATAATCCTGAGCATTATCCCATGTCATGCCATTAGAGATGTAAATATAACTGCCAGTGCCAGTCAGTGTTTCTATGAGAATAATAAAAAAAAATACATCATGACCACTTAAATTAATTATTAGTTAAATGTATTTTTTTAAAGAGAAAGTTAAAATTAAGAACTCAAGTACACTATTTGCAAAGTGGAATAAATGTCAAAGATCTTAAAGATCTGGTGTTTTTGGCTGTTGTCCCTATTAATCTTCAATATTTAAGATTTTTGCTGTTTAACAGAACAGTTAAGTTTAATTAGAACCCTGAGAGCACACAATCTACAATGTTTTAATGATAACTTTCTCTACTGACAAAATGTTAAACACGTGTTGTTCCTTACCATCAAAGCACACAAAGGGGATTTTTTTAGTACATGGTGAATCATTCCAACCCCACGGACTTATCGCAACACACTCCTCATGTCCATGCCAGTTTTCAGGTTGTCCTGTAGCCCATGGACGCATAGTTCCCAGTGTCTCATTTCTGAAGGACCAGCGCCAGCTATTGATGTCATTGTACATTCCAATCCAAGCACTGGAACTGAATCGTTGTCTCTGTGCTTCATTCTGAAGTTGGACCATGTTGTCATTACTTTCGATGATAGCCAAGTCTGCGTGATTGACTTTGCAGTAAGCCTGAGCATCACTCCATGTTTTCCCCTGTCGGATCAGATAGTACTTACGAGGGACAGACAGGATGAAAGGGATGACTCCTGTGGAGTAGAGGTTTGAATGTTTGAGCAATGTTTTCCTAGGTCACTATATTTTGAATTTAATATTTTAAATATAGCCTTCAAGTGTGAAAGATCCATACATCCATTACACTGCACAACAATTTTTTTGAAAAGTCTTGCTTCATGAAAAGTTTGTGCTGATAGTGACAGGTACCTACTGGATGCACAAATATAGTTTTGGTTTTACTGCATCACGTAGGAACTCTGAGAAATAGACATT
>JAQMYM010000006.1:402171-416721 GCA_030014255.1 Parauchenoglanis ngamensis
CTCACTGACACCTTCATTACCCCCCTCATCCTCCCCTACACTCCCCTGTGCCTCCTGAACATTCCCTTCAGCAGCCCCATTCTCATCTTCCGGCATGTTCTCAGCACTACGCTCACCTGTCACCTCTAGTTCCTCCTGCTCAATCCCAGTGTCCTCCTGTGCATGGACATTCTCTTCCTCTGGCTCATTGTGACTGGGCTCTAATACAGTCACACCTACAGTACTAGGCCCTGCGTCCTGACTACTCCCAGCTTTATGTGGGCAGGCAAAGCGCTTGTGCCCGAGATCCCCACATTCAAAGCATTTCATGCTCCCGGTGTTCGCATACAGCATGTACGACTTCCCCTCAGAGTGTACTCTAAAGGACACGTCCAGCTCCGGCTCATTCAAAAACATGAAAACGTGTCTAAGGTCGGGGTTTTTACAGTTCAGTGCTATTGTCTTCATTAGACCCGCAAACTTCCCGAAGCGGGAGAGCTCGCGCTCTATGGCCGCATTGGAGATAAACGGTGGCACATTAGAGACAGTTACTCTTGTTGCCGGCGTTACGAGCGGCGAAACCAGGACAAGACTAGAATAAGACTTCCTCTTACCTTAATGCCCTGCTCAATCACATGCCTGACAAGAGGTTCTTCAGTCACAAAAACTACAACAGCTTTATTCATCCTCGACAACGAAAATATCTTCTCATACCCAACCAATTCTCCGACTCCAACTAGCACGTCCTCCACCGTCACACCGGGCTCAGGTACACACCTAACCCCGTGACAGAGTGAGAGAGAGGGCGTGCCCCCTGCCACGGGCCTCAAAATAAACAAACTAAAGTAAAGTAATGAGCCAAGAAAGTTTTTTTTTTTTTCCACCCTAAGTGCTCCAGAAAAAGAAAAAGAAAAAAGATGGAAAAATAAACTCCAAGAAATCCAGGAGAGAGAGAGAGAGAGAGAGAGGGAGGGAGAGGGAGAGAGAGGGGGGCATTTTCTCGGCATCCATGGTGCCGCTCCCCTGCATCTTGTTTTGTCTTGTTATCCAAGTGGCGAGCTTGGCCTGCCCTATTAAGAAGTTTGTTAAAACAACAGATTTGTTTTTTGTTTTATATCTTGGACCGTGTATGTACAGACATTCTGCCCATTCAACTCCCAGACCTCCGCACCAGGCTGTGAGCAGTGAGAAGAGTTTGTTTAGCATTTTGCAGTGTAGGAAAAGGTGGTCTGTCGTTTCTTCATTTCCACATAAGGAACATTCCCTGCCCCTAGTGGGGTCAGTGTGTGCCATGTGTCTGTTTGTAGCCATGGCCTCATGCACTATTCGCCACTGTAGATCAGCTGTGCGCTTCACAATGGGCGGTATGTACAGGGATCTCCAGCATCCTCGTGGGGAAGAGTGTGGCGCCAACGTTTCTGACCATCATGACCAGGGAGCTCTTGTGCACAACCTTGACGTAGATTTCGTATAGCGCCTTCTTGGAGGATTTGTTGAATGTTGTTAGTTCTGGTGTTTGAAAGTTAGGAGAGCTCCTTTCTCTTTGTTGGTGGTCCTCTGCGGCTTCAGAAATGTGTAAAGGTGGGAGAGGTTGCCGACTTTCTGCAGGGCGTCGCACTAAAGCCTCCCTGAGACGGGAGGGTTATGCCGAGACGACTTCTCCAAGTAGTCTCTGCATCAGTCGAGCCTACTGTATGCCGGTCTCTGCACAGAGTGCTTCTACAGTCCTCCAGATGTCCTCAGATCCTTGATCTTGGTGATTCCGGCTCTCTGAAAGCGTTGTCGGATATACGCAGATGATAGCATTCTGGACCGTACTAGTGAATTATGAAAAAGTGGCTCTTCTTCAGCGCATGAGAAAAGGTGTTCATCAGTCCTGCTGACGTTTAGCACTGAGTGCCAGGCTCTCAGTACAGACTGATAGAAGGTCGTTGTTGCTGACAGGTCCATGTTCCTCAGGTCCAGTACAAACAAGTGCTTGTCATAAGATAAGTTTTATTTTATCAGATTGTTGGCAACCAATACTCTCCCCCTGTAGGACAACTGAGGCAAGATCCAGGTCCACTGAGACAACTTGGCACACACCTTCCCCACTACTCCCTCCCAGTTCCTATTTTGAAAACTATTAGTTCCCAAAAAACACTCCAAGAAATTTCAGGCCGTTTCTTCCAGTTGTCCTGATAATGAGCACCCCTGTCTGATGCCTCTTCTCATTTTTGCTGTGCAACTAAGACCACCTCCAACTTTGAGTATAAAACAGGTCTCTGAATATAACAGTTTTATCCACCTTAAAAATTAGTTTCCAACACCAAAAGCTTCCAGTATCTGGAATAAATAACTATTTATTATTTATTACTATGGTCAACTCCATTGAATGCTTTCTCTTGATCTAAGGATAAGAAACCTAGGTCAAATGAAAACAGTTTACATGAATCAATTATGTCTCTGACAAGAAAGAAGTTGTCCATTATGGTGCGGTTTGGTACAATTGTGTGCATGCACTGTTTTAGTCTGTTAGCAAGACCCTTTGACAAAAGCTTGTAGTCACTACATAAAAGTGCCACTAGTCTCCAATTTTTCAAAAGTCCTAGGTCCCCTTTCTTTTGGAGCAGTGACAATACTGCTCTCGTGCAGCTTGTAGGTAGTTTTCCACTGTTAAAAGAAGAATTAAAAACCTCAAGCAGGTCTGCTCCTAGAAGTCCCCAAAAGTGTTTGTAGAATTCATTTGGTAGTCCATCAATTCCTGTAGCACGGCCTGGCGCTAGCTGTTGTACTGCGGTGGCTATTTCCTGTGATTCGAGGCTTACGTCCAGCATGCTGCTCTGTTGAGGGGTCAGTTTTGGCAGGTCTCGGAGTAACTTATCTTGACAAGAAGGATCGCAGGGCTTGGCATTGTAGAGGTCTGTGTAGAACTTGGTCGCTGCTCTACTCATTTCTGTCCCGTCTATAATTGTGCTTCCATCTGCTCTTTTGAGGTACTGCATCTGGTTCTGGTGCTTCGTCTTTTTGAACAAGTTGAAGAGGAAGGCACTGGATGCATCCATACCTTTTATGCTGAAAATGAGAGTTCTTATTAAAGCTGCTTTGGCTTGTTCATGAAGGAAGGAGCTTAACACTTTTCTTCTTCCTTCCAGCAGGCTGCCGGTCCCTGTGTCATTCTTGTTAATTACTTTCCTTTCTAGTATGTTTATTTCAGTCTCTAACTCCTGTATTGTGCCCTTTATTGTCTCTGAGGTGTGTGCTGTGTACTCTTGACAGAAAACTTTAATTTGTATTTTACCTATCTCCCACCAAGATTTCAAGCTTTTGAACAGCCCTTTTCTTTTTCTCCATTCAAACCAAAAAAGTTTGAAATGTTTGCAAAATCCCTCGTCCTGAAGTAGTTTTGTATTGAAATGCCAGTACAGTCTGTGGTTTTTTGGTGGTGGAGCTCATTAAATCGATTGTAATGAGATGATGGTCTGTGAAACCAGTGGGAAACATGGCTGTACTGAGAACTCTGTTTCTGTTAGTTTTTGTGATATAGAACCTGTCTAGTCTTGCTGCAGTGATCCTCGTATTAGTAGTTTTAACCCATGTGTATTGTCTTAGGCTTTGATATTTTTCTTCCCTCCATATATCAGCCAGGCCACACTGACTAACAAACCCCCCAAGTGTTCTGGCAGACTGTGGGTGTGGTTCCTCACCATTTCTATCTAGTGTAAAATCAGTGGTGCAATTTCAGTCCCCTCCCATTACCACTAAGGAAGCGCTATTGATCTGTTGAAGTGTTTCTGCTATTTTGTTTAAGAGGTGGACCCTCTCGTTGCCATTATTCAGAGCATAAATGTTTAGAAAAGTAAAGTCTGTCCCCTCTATTGCTACCTGTACCATTAAAACCCTACCTTGCTCTATCTCTGAGACTTGTGTGGAAATGTCACCTAACCTTTTGTTTAAAAGTATAGCCACTCCAGCACTGACATTAATCACATGGCTGTGACAGAGTTTCCCATTAACCACCACATTAACCACTCTGTCTCATCTGCCATATTACTGTGAGTTTCTTGCAAAAAGAGTACATCAATGTTTTTATGTTGCACTAGTTCTCCTATTACTGCTCTTTTGTGTCTGTCCCTGCTGCCATTGATGTTTAGTGAGCCTACTTTAAGGGGCTTCTCCATTAAAGGGTGAAGGAGGAGAAAGGAGGAACAGAGGAAGACTAATGGAGATTGAAGAAAAAACCTAGTGTGACATCTTCATTTATGCTTTCTTTTAGAGGACAACTTCCTTAACTTTGCGAAGTGGTTCTTCAAACGATACCTTTTTTTTGTTCAAGCTCATTAAAGTTTGATGTTTTTTGTATCTTTACCACAGAGGCTATGAATTGATCAGTGTCTGGGAAAAAATCTTTAACCTCAACCGGTTTACCAAACGTCTCGTCTAAAAAGTCTGTTATTTCGGCCAGTGTGTAGAGCTGTTGATCTCCCCCAAATTTAGACAGACTAATATCTTAAATGTCAGAAAAATTGTCTTCCTGTGATTCATCCTCCTGCATATCCTCATTCTGTTCTGCTGTGACATGTGCTAATTCCTCCCTGCTATCTGCATCTCCTTCACTGACTAACCCCCCACACTGTTTCCCCCCCACCACCATCTGCCCCCTCCACCCTGCTCAGCCCCTCACAACTACTCTGTGTTATATTCTGTTAAGAGGTCCTCAGTCCTCTCTGCCTCTACAACTGTTAGATTGAAAATCTTGTCTCATGTTAGCTGTTTCCTTTCTGTGTATGTCCTGTCCTTTAATCCTGTAACCCTGCTGCCTGGGATCGTCACCTTGGCTTTCCCGACTAAGGTTTTGTGATGGCCAGCTGTCCTATCTGTGTCCTGTGGTAATTTAGCATCTCTGTGTTACTTTTAACTCCGGAAACCTTTTGTTATGTCATGTTCTGACCAAACAAGGTGTTTGGCATCTGTAACATCTGTGTCTCCTGTATAAATACTCCTAGACTTTCTTCATTAAATCAGACTGAGTTTAACACGACCCTGCGTCTGTTAAGTTCATTCTCCAAGCGCTTGTCACGCAGAGGAAGAGAGAGAGAGAGAGACGGTTTCGGAGTCTGAAAGAGATTGAACCTGAATAGAAACCTAACATTATGGTTGTTTTCCATCAATGAAATTCCATAAATACACTTCTTACCTTGGAATGAAGGAGGCTGATAAATGGCTGGGTCCATATTCTTGGGCTTTGAAACTCCATTTTCACAGGCAAGCAACTAAAATATAAAAGTCTGATATTAATATCACCTTGTTTCAAATAGTGACAAGAAAATTAATTATTTGACACATCACATTTATTAATCAATAACATAATTAATTTTAAAAAGCATACTACAACATATGCAATCTAAATCCTATGTGTACAAATTTTACACACAAATACATAAAAATAGGCCATAGAAATATTTTAAAATCTGTTGTTTTCTTTAAAACTTTATTTCCTTTGTAAGTTTGTTCTTTTAGTGTATGTATTGCAGTTATTTTTTATGTTCCACTTCACCAGAAAGCTGGGATTCTCTTCCTCCGGAGACGGGTGATCTGTCAACCGGAACAGTGTGGCTGGTGTTGGTCTTCGGCGCCGAATCTGATTTCAAAACAGAAATAAGTTATACCATCTTGAATTGTCACTGCACAGAAATTCTATAATATGATATACGTGTTTGGCAATATTCCAAATGAGCAAAAATCCATATTTGACAAATATGCTACATTTATAATCCATTTACTAGCACGTATAGCCAGGAATTCTTTTAAGCCATTTTATGCAATGTTTATACGATAAGACAAATTCCAGTCTGATAATCATCCAACCAAATATAGTGATTTACCATAAACATGATATTTGTTTAGAAATTCCCATTATCTAAGAAGACTTAGATAGGGTGGGCTTCTTTTATCATGATTAACACAAGCTCGATTTTCTAAGGCAAAACAACACAGTGTGGTATGTTTCTTTAGTTTTGTTTTATTTTTGTGGTCAGAAGCTCAGCTGTAACCTGGCACAGAACGGTACAGTTAGGCAGCTATGTAATGGAAGTTCATGAAAATCAGCCGAGGCGTAAAATCCATCAAATATGCATATGCACACCCCAAGTAATCCTGAAAGAGGGGGCAAAATCCAATCAACATGTCTGTCCATCACATAGAAGTATAGCAGGAAATTGAAAAAATTGAGTGATGCATTTAATCAGTGCTAAAATTTGTCCTAAATCCATAATGACATCTTGTGTAACTGCAGAATGAGAGAATAAAAGGGTTACTTGGCCTGTTATTTTACTCCTGCAGGACTTTAGACTCCAAGTGACTTTTATTTGATGTCCGTTGTGTCCAAACACAGTCTTTAAGCCTGCTGAAATAGAAAACTGTCCTGAGTGTTTTAAAGCCTACCTGCATCATCAGTGACGCTGTGCTTGTTTACACACTTGGCATATAACTGCACATTTCCTTAGCCACATTAAAAATAGGAACCTTTGGTTCAAAGAAAGTTGAATCTGCCAGGTTTTCAGAGATCCGTTTTAAATCCTTCTTCCTAAGGCCACAGTCAAGGCAACTACTTCTTTTATATATATTTATTATGTAATACACTATTCTATGTATAAACTAACTCCTCACCAACACATATTCCCACACTGACCACTAAGCACAGAGTCCATTTATAGCCACATTACTGTGTTACTAGCTCACAGCTCGCAAGTCCTGTTCTATACAACTTAACATTATGATTTATATTGCAGAAATGATGGTTCATTCAGAGCTGACCCTGATAAGCTGATAAATCTAAAAATATTGTATGATGAAGTAGAGTTACTGTTCACCCAGGAGATGATTGTTTTCTATAACAGCATGTCCAAAAGTGATATATTCCTTTATACCACAGCAATTTGCCAACCATAGCCATGGCACATTTCCCTTACATGATATACAGTGATATATCATCACATGTATATACATGGTAGGTATATACATGATATACATATTCTACGTTACATGATATATAATATATAATGTCACATGAAACGTCATGTAGACCACATACAGTTGATTTTTTTAAACACATGGATTTGGATTGAAATGCTCATCACACTGCCCTTGTTATTTTTTTTCACTTTTATAAATGAGTGAAGAGTAATAACTCATATCAAATTGCATAGAAACCTTGCAGTACAACTGCAGCAATACAACTGATGCCAACTGCTAATAATCCTGAAGGTCATTAGAGTAGATGTGTAGCAGCATTATTGTTACATTAAGAAAGTATTTTTGTTAGGATTCTGTGCAGTAAATGTCCTTATCATTTTGGAGTTAATATGTGAATCATTCATTTAAAGGACTAGTGAATGTATTAAGCCAGTTCCTTGGCCATCAGAGAGAAATGTCCTGAGGCGAGTTTCAGGAAAGCGTCATTAAGTAGTAGAACAAACACACTCGCTATACAACATCTGAGATGATCTTAACCTTAAATGCTTTTGGGTAATTGGGCCTTGGACTCGTTAGTATATGATGTGACATTTGAGACACATGAAGCATCTGAAAGTACATGTTATATTCAACATGAACAACATTCTTAGTTTGAAATCCACCACCCAGGGGAGTGGAGTCCCTCTAACTCTATATATACACACACGCTTCATCCTTCTTTTGTAGGCATCTTCTTCAGCCAAGTCTATTTATATGGTAATGCTCCTTTTTGTTAAACTCACACACCACACACACACGCACACACACACACACACACACACACACGCCTTGTACCCATAATGTGGTTTGTGGGTCATTTGGTGGCTTAACAAAGCCATTAATATTCACAGACCATCCACATTGAAACAAAACTCATGGTCTTCCCAAAGTCCACTTGAACTGATCATCGACTGATGTGAAAATGAGTCTCTAATCACAGGTTTTGTCCGTTTGCTTACTTGTAGTTTTTTTTATAATCATCATAAGTGTTTATTCTCTCTCTCTCTCACACACATATTTGCCAAAATTACTGTATCTTCGGCATTTCACATTTTCTAACTACAGCAGCTTTTTTTCATTATGTAATCACTCAAACCTCGTCTATTCTCCACTCACCCACCTTTTTTCTATTTTCTTATTTTCAGTCCTATAAACCCTCCATCCATTCCTCTCTTTCTCAGTCCCTCTCCTTATCCTCTTTTCCTCTCCTTATCTTCCAGCTAATTGTGTCATAACACAGTACCTGATGCTGAACTAGTTTCTCACCACATACACACACACACACACACACTACGTCATCTGTTGTCAGGCAGATTGATGCATAAACCTCTGTCACTAGTGATGGAGTTCTCCGAGTTCACTGTATAATCAAAGTAGATTTTTTTGTTAATAGGCACGAGTCAGCATTAAAATCTCTATATCATAATATCTGAACATGTTTTCTTACCAGTTTATTATATATATTTTTTGATCTATGTATGGAAGTAGCTGCAGCACAACATGAAACTTAGTTACTGTTCCCAACCTGAAGTGGATTATTTTCCTATAATGACACGTCCCAAAGCTTTTATTTATTCTGTGAAGTGTTCATCATGCAAGTCCCTGTGACTGAGCTGTTACTATAGAAACAACGACATATTAAAATGAGCATGAGATTTGAATTACTGCCAGAACCGCTTTCTGTGCTGATATAGAAAAATAATTCAGTTTTCATGATACAAATTATAGAATATTTAAATGATGCTGCTTTCAGAGTTGGCTAATACAAAATAATATATATAATAATCCTATATACACTGCCAATGATATTAAAAAAAAACACAATCTGAATGTTCTTTTACCCTTTAATATGAACACTGAACTGAAAAGCAAGATGTTTTGACCAGGTCAAATTTCATTTCTCATCACACTGAGACTGTATTTTCCAATGTAAATCATTCAGATGTGTGTGTTTTGATGCAATGAGTGAAATTAAAATAATAACATTATAAATTTCCTACTTTCTCCAAACCACTAGTTAGCTAGCACAGTCTCATTCTTGAGCAATCATATTTCCTGTAAAATCTATAAACTAAGGGTCCAAATTGGACAGAACTGCTGGGGAGCAAAGCTGATGATGATAATAATAATAATAATAATAATAAGGTTTAACAGTCAAGCATGTATAGGTTAAAAAGTAAACATGTAGGCTAAAAATGTATAATATGTAAATATGTACAAGGTTAATAAAATGTGCAAAAGATTTTGTCACTGGGGCATGAGATTCCTAGCATATAGCATATTATAAAATATTTTAATATTAATTTGATTTGACAACAAACAATACTGAAGCCACTAATTTAAATCATGCTTCCATAATAACAACATAGAGAACTTATTAACACATAAATGGAGCAGTGCTGTTACCCATGAAAGAAGTTCTCAGTTTAACCCCTGTGTGAAAGAGACCTGTGAAACTGAAATGTTAACTATTATTCATTTTACTGTTTAATAGGGTTAGGACAGGAAAACTACTTAAAACTACATATTGTTTTAATTTTTTTTTTTTTTTTTTTTTTTTTTTTACAAAAACTTACTTTTATATCTTCTTTTTAAGAGAAGATTAAACTCCTGGGAGCTGGCTGTGTGTCCAAACATCTTCACACTACACACATATCTACACACGTGTCCTATAATAGCTACCAATTATTTGCCTTAAATATAAAAATATATTCTTTAAAGCCAATAACTGCTGCTGTGTTCTGTTCCTGTTTATGCCAACATATGATTGGCCAGCCTGGATGCCATATTTCACATAACTGTTTTAGTAGAAAGTAAAGATTGTTCCTTGTTTTTACCATCTGATTAACTGCTTATTAATAATAAAATAAAAAAAAGCATTATCTAGCGTTATCATCTCATTTTATAGTATGTTCATATAAACTAATATTTAAATATTAGTACATAATTAGTACATAAATTCTTTTAGTTTTTTAAACCTGCAATTTTTATTTCTATAATTATGAGTTATTTAGATGATATCAACAAACTCACATATAATTAGAACTCCTGCATTTCCAAAGTAAAATGTACTAAAAAAGTACATCTAAGTAAAAAAAATACAAAAAGTAAAACTACCAACAACTGATAGTTGACACAAATTGATCATCCTTCTGTAAAATCTCTGAATGGGTAAGGTTTGCATAAGACGTGGTGTTAACACTAGGACATGGTAAGTACTGGTAGAAATTAAACAGTTTCTGAATTACAGATACTAATAGCACATACATTTTCTCCAAACATCTTATTAATTTTCCAATTCCCACCCACTAGCCAGGGAGGGTGGAGCAAACACGTTCTTCTCCTGAAGCAGCGCTATTTACCCTCTTCTACATACAAATCTTAACGCTTGCCTAGTGTCATTGTGATTGACAGGAGAGTGAGAGTATGATGTCCCCCCCACCAAGCACAACTGATTTTGCCCTCAAGGACTTTTGACTACTGGAACTCTTTTCTGTTGTGCCACATGCTAGATCTTAGACAAATGATTTTTAAGAAAACAACGAAATGGTACAGCAATTTGAAAATATCTAACATTTATTAAGAGGATGGATGCCTGTGTTTTAGGAGCTGGTTGTCCAACCAGTTCACCAGGGATGAGCAGCAGGGTTAGCAGGAGGGGCGGGGTTACTGTTTGTGGCTTTTGCAATGACTTCTTTTGTATAAATTTGTCAAATAAATATGTATGAACCTACATGGCCTTGACTTTGGTTACTATGGTAACTATGGCACGATTTGGGTTTGAATGCACCACTTAATGACTAATTGATCCATCAATACAATTTTAATTTACTATCAACCGAAGCCAAATTTACTTTTAGAAGCATTGTAATAATGGACAAAGGTAATACAAGATATTCATTTACAATATGATCATGAGCTTTCTGGTTGGAATTTAATTAGTAATTATAAAAAAAATAATAGAAATTAAATATTCGAGTTTCCTAGAATTGAAAAAAAATATATATATATACAAGCACTAATTTCTATTTTCTTTTTTTTGTATTTTTTTTAAACACAACTCTAATTATGGAGAATCTGATCCCACATCTTTAGCCCAAAGGAATTCACACACATTTTCACCATCACGCAAGCAAATCTGCTGCTATTTTTATCCACTCTGTGCCAGTAGTGGTAAATAGAATCTGTTTTTTATAGCAGAAAATGAGCTGTCAGGTCACTTTTACCTCACAAGAT
The DNA here is from genome assembly GCA_030014255.1 of Parauchenoglanis ngamensis. Taxonomy (NCBI): domain Eukaryota; kingdom Metazoa; phylum Chordata; class Actinopteri; order Siluriformes; family Auchenoglanididae; genus Parauchenoglanis; species Parauchenoglanis ngamensis. The sequence continues at coordinate 413,380 of JAQMYM010000006.1, forward strand.
TCCACTGTTTTCATGTCAGAATTTCAGACATAGTATGATTCAAACCAATATAACTTACACTTTTCTGTTTTTCTTACCATCTCCACTTGTCTGGGGTCGAGCTGAATCAGACCTGCGGAGGGAACAGAAAACTGGATCTTCTTCCCTTCTTTTATCTCTCCCTCCATCTCATTGGTTAAAAACCGATCTGCTTATTTTCTTTCTTTAATAAACCAAGCTTTCAGTGATGTCCTGCAATCAGAAAGCTGCTTTAGTCCTGTGTCTCTTCCCAGCACTTTGCCTATCATTTACAACCAAACAGCTACATTCCCTTCTGTGTGTTCAATGAGACCTCTCTTTCTCCTGCACTGACACACTCCAGGTTGTGGAGTAATATGTCTTTCACTCCCATATAGAGAGGGAGGGAGGGAGGGAGGGAGGGAGGGAGGGAGAGAGAGAGAGAGAGAGAGAGAGAGAGAGAGAAGAGGGTGGGAATAATAAGATGCTGGGAGAGAATGAGAAAACAGGAGGGGTGACAGCAAGAAAGACCAAAAGAGGAGGAGAGACGAACAAGAAGGGACCTAGGGGGATAAAAGAGAAAGGGAGGGAGAGACAGATTGAGATAATAACAAAAAAAGCAAGAAAAGCAGTAGTGAAAAAGAGTGAGGGGCGGAACGAGAGAGAGTCTGGCACAGATAATAGGTGATTGTCCCTCACAATGACCTAGATGTTCACAAAGTTGGGGTGGGGCTGGTTGCTAGGGGGCATGTTTTTATATTTTAGACTGGATTAAATGTTTCCACAAATATAGCAGTTTTTATATAGGAAATTTGTCTGTTTTTAACATAGTGATCTTTTGAATTGAAACTCCTGAAACATGCAGATGTTTCAAATATCTTGTGGTTTTTCAACCTTGTCCTCACTCTGAAAGATGTTTATCTGGAACGTTTTGTTTAACTACACTACAATTTTTACTACATAATCTCTCAAATTAACAGTTTGTCTTATTGCTCTTTGAGGACCATCCACTGACATAGTTATTCATTACAGAAAATTAATTCTGTGCTACACCTAAATCCAATGCTAAACTTAACCTTAAAGGAAACCTTTTAGTTCTTTTTACTTTTCTTTGTGGGGAACAGCTAAATGTCCCCACAAGGTCAAAATTATCAAATATTCCTACCTTTATGGGAACATTTAGTATAATTCAAAGCACCCTCCACCTCCCCATCTTCCCACCCCCCAACACACACACACAAACAAAATAAATAACTTAGGTATATTTTAAGGATTTTAAAGTTGGCAGTGTTAATTTGTAGAAATTTGTTAATACTGTACTGTATGAAGGCCATCATACAGCTCTATACTGGCACTCTTTCTCTTTGATTCAGAAGAAAAATAAAAAAAAATCTTTACTGACATTTAAAGCAAAATGTCAGCAATAGCACTGCCTATTGGTTCATTCTGAACACTCTGTAAGCATGTCTGCAATTCTGGAGAAAAAACCCCAGACAAAACAATATAAGAACCTTTTTAAAAACCTGTCTGTTTAAAAGAAAAAAAATGGATGTTTCAGTTTTATGAGTCTCAACTTATTAATAGTACGACTTTTTTGTCATGCTGTGTGTTCTGTCTAGTCTTTTGTTGACTTGCAATCCATGTGCTCTTTAGTCATGTCCTATGCTGTTTTATTATTTCCATAGCACCTTTAATAGAGGCTTTATAATGTGAAGATAAAGGAGAAAATTAAAGAAACAAATAAAAGAAATACAAACTGAGTGTGCTTTGTTAAGAAATAGTACTAATAAATAAGTAGTATTTCTTTTATATAAAAACATGTATAATTAAATGTGGATATATATGAAGTGATAAATTGAACAATTTAATCAGCATTTAATGAATAAAATAAAATATCTGTAGTTCTTAGGTGCTCTCTTGTTATTGCTCATGTATTGAATGTATGTATATGTAGAAGAAAATTGAATACTTTTAATAATAAAATACTTCTTGTATATTTAGAATCATAAAGAAATCACTGATGTCATTGCGTAGCACTGTTCCCAGTTTAAGAGTAAAAGGAGATTAGTATACACACAAACATGGTGAATAAACATTGAAGGGTGTGCTCAGAAAGCACTTGCTGATGAAATTGGGAAAGATGTTTTTTGCTGACTTTTCACTTGGGGAAGGAGATAGGGATCTGAGTTCCCACGGCCTACATAATCCTCGCCGTGTTGTTGTGGTACAAATATTAAAAACATCAGCACTTTTACCAATTTTACAGCGTCAAAACAACTTGAAATATTTTGCCACTGATTCTTTATGAGTGATAGAGTGTACACTCAACACAGAACACTTCTTCATGAACACCGAAGGACAAGCTGAAAAGAAGTGACCAAGTCATGAAATAAGGCATAACTGTGACTTAGAAACTCCTTGAAATACATAAAAAAATAAATCCATGAATATGAGCAACTGAAAAACAAATAAGTTCCATTGGTATAAAAAGGTTTGTTATAACCCTTTAACTTAAAAGGTTTATTATACCCTTTAAGATTTGTTATAACCTTTAAGCTAGGCTTGTTATACTGTTGTTGTATAACAGAATTGATGTATTTAATGAATGCAGAAATAAATGAGAACTTGCACTTGGAGCAACTTGATGTAACATCACTGTGCTCTGTGCAGTGTTTTAACAGAAGTTCATCTGTTTTCAGTTCAGTCAGAACGGAGAAATCACTGAGGCTGAGACCTCACTGTAAGTTAATTATCTTTAAGGTTGGTCTGTCAATACAATAATTACAATAACTCAATTCACTATATAATTCACTTTAAGCCAAATAGCTTATATGGTAATATTGTTAATCAGTGTACAAAGTAAATTAGTTTTATATGATCACAGGCTAAGAATTTATGACTTATGATGGTGAGGACCCTTGGACTTGAACTATACACCATGACATGAATCTACAACTGCTCCAACCAGCAAGTATAGCAAGGCTGCTATAACAAAAACCAGGAGCTACTGTAATATCATGTCATTAGCAGACCATTTATAATATAATAGCAACTACTCAGCCACTCTCATGTATTAATTGAATATGATTACCTGATTGTATCTGATTTTTCTATTTCTCTGTAATTGTTCTATTTCTTGTAAAAAAAAAAAACTGTAGGCTACTCCATATTCATTTCAAATTAAGTGGATATTTTTTCAGGTGGGCGGCACGGTGGTGTGGTGGTTAGCACTGTCGCCTTACAGCAAGAAGGTCCTGGGTTTGATCCCCGGGTCACCCAGGGTGCCTTCCTGTGTGGTGTTTGCATGTTCTCCCCGTGCATGCGTGGGTTTCCTCTGGGTGCTCT
>JAQMYM010000006.1:448602-469510 GCA_030014255.1 Parauchenoglanis ngamensis
TCTCTCTGAGGAATTGCCAAAAAAGATATCAAGATAATCTGTACAGACAGCGTTCCTTCAGAAAGGGACATACGTTACTATTCCTGTGATATAGCATGGTTATCACTATCATATGGTGTGTGTGTGTGTGTGTGTGTGTGTGTGTGTGTGTGTGTATACACTGGAGATTTTTAAGGAAGTGGGGTCAGGTGCTTGACAGGTGGCTGAGTCTTAGCTCTGGCATGAGAGCGAGACAGAGAGAGACCGAGAGTGAGAGAACGAGTGAGGGAGAGAGCGAGAGAGAGAGAGAGAGAGAGAGAGAGAGCGAGACAGAGAGCAAGACAGAAGAGAGAGAGAGAGAGACAGAGAGAGAGAGACAGAGAGAGAGAGAGAGGAATAGGGGGTTATTGGCAACAGAGTGAGACACACACAGAGAAAAGACCCCAGGGTGATTATTGACTTGTGGCCGAGTCCCAGATCTGACCTGAAAGAGATGGAGAGAGAGATGAGAGAGAAAGACAGAGAGATGAGAGAGAGAGAGAGAGAGAGAGAGAGAGAAGGAGAGAAAAGGAAAGAGAGGGAGCAGTGAGCAGCTGTGGATGTAATTCGTCTAACATACTGCTTGTGCTCTGATTAAGCAAGCGCTCCGGCCTCTAATTTCCTCCTGACACTGGCTAATGCTCTATATCTCAATCTCACACACACACACACACACACACACACACACACACACACACACACACACACCACACACCTGGTCACCTGCCCATTAGATGGTGTCCTTAGATCAGAACCTGAGACAGTTGAACAACCTTGTGTGTGCGTGCATGTGTGTATGTGTGTGTGTGTGTTAGATATTGACAGCCACCACAGAAGCAGCAGTTTTCAGAGTGAAGAAAAAAATGTGAATGGAGCAATACCAATGAATCCTATCAGAGTGGGACAGAGAGAGTCTGTTTCTCACTCGCCCTCTCTGCCTCTCTCTGTCACTTTGCCACTTTCGCTCTCTCACACACACGCACACGCACACACAGCATTTTCACATGCCTCTGACCTCATATGGTTCAGGAGCAAGTTTCTAACCAGCTTGTTGATAACTTTCTAGTCATTACTGATAATCCATGGCTTGCACAGAAGTCTAATACAATTTCACTCCTCGGCTTCATATCCAGGAGGCCATTCGTCCCAATCACACCCCTCCAAGTATCTCCATCATTCCCAACATGAGTTTTGAAGTCACCCAGGGGCACTGTTGAGTCGTAGGAGGAACCCTCTTGACTAACCGATCCAGCTTCTCCAAGAAGGTTAGACATGCCAAACTGTTATTTGGTGCATATGCACAAACAGAAGATTAGTTTTCTTTCCTGGAACTCGAAATGACATAGAGACAACCCACTTGTCCACTAAAAAATCTTCAATTGAGAGGCATGTTAGTCTGGGACTGAGGAGTAACACCACACCCCCATGAAGCCTATCCCCGTTGGGACCTCCAATATAGTTACAGTATATTAAAACTTACTAAAAGATTAATAAGTGTGGTCCTTTATTACTGCAATTTGCAACCCTATTTGTGGATCAGGAACTTTTTGAACTTGTGTATATCATCTGTAAGGATGCCTGCTAAGTGCTCAAAACAAAATAAAAAATAAGCAATGATAATAACATATTCCATATATAAAAGTGCAATAATCTGTGCAAAAATAAGGTTTACATTATTTAGTCTTCCTATGCCTAAAGTTACACTCAGGAGCATGAGTAGGCTATGAAAGGATTGTTTTTTTTGTCAGAATTGATGGTATTTTCATGGACACCAGATTTCTAAATTAGTCTAAGGGAGTGTAAGATGCACCTATGAGTCTAAGGGAGTGTAAGATGGGTTTTTCCACTCACTTGACTCTAAAGACTACTAATGAAGCATCAGTCTGTGTCTCTTTCTCTCTCTGCCAGTAGTTACTATACCAGAGGCACCTCCTTCCCCTTCCTACTCAAGCCATCATTCTGGTTGCACATATTCAGGCATTGCATCTAAAGCTAGTTCCTGATCCCACTGCAGGACTTCACACAGATCTCCCATACTTGCTCTCTCAGATATTTAAGCTTCAGTGCTGAAGGAGAGGTTAAAGACACTGAAACTGGAGGAATTACAATGTCACATCGAAGAGAACACTACAGATAGAAGAAGGATGCTACCAAAGCCAGAAACGCTGCAGAGGAGCTAAATAGGGGCATGCTGCCGCATCAAAACCTTTCAAAATGAGCTTGAGGTGGTCAAACAATCAGGAACCACAACCATGTGAATCCTGAACCACAGGCAAGTATTTCTAAAAGCAATTCAGATGCTACAGCAACTATAGATGATCCTTAAAGATACAGATCCTTCACCCTATAATCAAGCTGCAGATACTCCTCAATCTGTCCTGCCTATGACCTCTGGTCTTTATGGTGGAACTTTCCATCTTCATAAAAGTGTCCTTATGGTCAACAATCTTTGGCAAATGTCTATGTAGTCTGACCCACCCACTCACAGAAAGTAATGTTAAAGGTGAGAAAAATTCTACTATGATCCAGTTACAAGGCAGTTTTGTTTTCTTCTATGTATCAACCGTACACAATCTATATAAGACATTTGAGAGTAGTCATGCTTTCACAGCTAAAAGTCTAGGACTTTTTGAACACTCTTACCCAGTAGCAGCTCTTCAGAATGTTTTTCTGGTTACTGCTGTTAACACAAGTTGAACATGTTCAGAAATGGGGGCTCACTGGGTCAGACTTGCCCTATCTAGTAATGGCCATACAGCCTGTGCATGCAGAACATGCTAGTACCCCCATCCTATGAGCATCTATCTAGACAATCTTCCCTAAGTGAGTGAGAACACAACAGTGCATTCTAAACAGTACCAGCATGCACTGAGTTGCCTTCAGACACATACCACAAGGATCAATGCCAGCTTTGGTGCACAGACACTGTGAAGCTAATTGCTCCCAAGGATGCAGTGCAGGCAAACATTTGTAGCCCAGAACAGAGACCTAACTAAAGGCCTCATTCTGTACAGAAGTATATAGCTGTGAAATGAAGAAATTAATGGAGACTTGCTATGTGGTGAAAATATCACTCCAGACTGCTTTCAGAGCAGAGTTCAGTTCTGTTCAACTGTTCATTTCTATATCAGTGGCAGTATTTTATGAACTTTCTCCTTGATGGTCCAACACTTGTTTCTTTCCTGCTTAGTGTACTCCTCTGGTTTCATGAACGTTGTGTGGCTGTAAGTGAAGACACCAAGGGCATCAAATTCAGGATCAGGTTTAACTTTTACCAGCAAATAAGCCTCCTGCATTTCAACTGGAGGAACCTGAAGAGAACATTAAATTTATGAGTGGCAAGTATTCTCCTTCGGCCCTTGTGTGCTACTTATAGATATGCACTGCAGCAACTGGTTCAGTTCTGTCTCCATCAATACAGCAGGATCCAGAGTAGCCATAACAAGCAGATGTCATTGCCCTCTATTATAGGAGTACAGGCAACCAAGCTACTTCAAATCAAGTTCACTATTCCTGTCAGACATGTAATAATGTGGTCAGATTGAATCAGTGTCCTTCAACGGCTCTCCTGCCAACAAAACCTACCAATATAAAATCTTCGAAAAAATTCAGACTCTCAGTGATGTAGCGAGATGGCGGTATTCACAAAATAATACTTCAGGTGACATTACAGGGCACAACCAGGAAGAAGATGACCCAACCATACCCCTAGAGTTGTGGGCTGAAGTTTTGGTCTCAATCAAAAGAGCATTGGCCAACCAAGCCAGTAACTGAGACACAGAGGTAAAGAAGTTTAATTCCTAGGGAGACCTTGTAAAGGCTACAACCGTATTCCTGCATGGGGCAGCTGATTCTGCATGTGATTATATAGCTGCAGAGAGATTCATTCCAAGTCCAGAAGAATTAATTTCCTGAACAGATTAAGGTCTTCATCTCAAACCAGTGTTTATTACTCAATAGTCTTCTGGCTTCACTGTCACCTAAATGTGACAAGAAGACCCATTTCCTGAACTTCTGCATCGTTCTGTTTAAATGACTATACAAACAATTGGGTGTGGCTCATAAATGTGACCTCATAACACACATCAAATCATGATGAGTTTGCAAGGAGAAGAAAAACTTTCATGGGAGTCTGTAGTAAAGGAGTGTATGACAAAGCTTCAGCAATGCTTTCTGTTTGTTCTGCTCAAGCTGGCAATCTGCTGTAACAGCAACCTGGGTTAAGGAAGGAGTGAAGAAATGTCTTTTTGCCACACAGCCAACTGACACAAGTTGTTCATCCTCGCAAAAAAACTTTGAGTGCAATCATAAAACTACTTTTGAGGGCCTCCTCCTGCGCTGTTTTCCTTTTCTCTTCCTCTTGTTTTCTCTCTTTGTCTCTGTCTCTCTCCTTTCTACTCTTTTTCCATCCTTGACTCTTGTTCCGTTTTCCTTCATTTCATTCGGCCTTTTCTCAATCAATCTTTTCCCAGCTCTCCCCTAGTCTTTCTTTCCTTTACTCTCTCGCTCGCTCTCTCTTTCTGTGTGTGTGTGTGTGTGTCTCAGTAATCCGAGTGTGTGGTGTATATGTTAATGAGGTGGCCCCCCCACACAGAACACACATTAATGGGCTGATGAATATGCATGCGAATTTGTTAATTAAGTTAATTATTCTGCTGAAAATGCATTCGTCTTCCAAGGACATCTTCCCCAGGAACCCAACCTGCTTCCCTCATTAGTCATGCGATATTTCATACGCAGTGTGTGTGTGTGTGTGAGAGAGAGAGATTGAGAGAAGACAAGCAAGCGAGACAGAAACAGAGAGAGAGAAAAGAAGAACTCTAAACTTTCAGGTTAAGAGAAAGTGCGTGCGTGTGTGTGTGTGTGTGTGTGTGTGTGTGTGTGCATCAAGCCAAAAATTTAAAAAGGGGACCTAAATCTCAGTTTCAGTCCTTTTTTTTTCATTATTTGTCCAAGAAACTTTATTCTAATAAATAATGCTAAAAATGATTTAAAAAACTAATACACTGCCCTTTCTACCAATTAATTGTTAAATGATTCTTAAAATGTTATTTTCCATGTAGAATTTTATTAAGTCAAAAAAGTAACTTTTGTGGTGCAATTACAAGAATGATTTATTAATCTAGCATTATTTTATTGGATGAAAACTTTTTCTTATTATTTTTAATAAATATTTTAAGAATGTTACATTAAACAAAAAGGCTACAAAACCAATTATTTTACAACTAGATTTGTAAACAGTGACCAATGTTCTATGTGTTCTTTTATTTGCATTTTTTATTCTGGATAAAAAAACTTAAAGGGTGATTAACCTAATTGTTCGCTAAAACACTCATAGAATGATTTGAGCATTCTACACATTATATTTGTTTTAAAGTAAAAAAACTTTTCTAATGAAAGACTAAAATCCTTAGTGTTGCACCTACATGTATTCATGTATTTATTTTTTATTATTATTTTGTCAGACGTCCCTCCCCCACTCCTCCCCTCCCTTGGTTGTTTTCCCCCTAATTGCTTATTAAAACGCTTTTAAAATGAACTTTTCCTGCCAACTTTCCAACACATTAATTAATTGTTGTAGCCAATTAAGTGGCATCTCGCAAATGAGCTTCAGCGCAAAAGAGTCCTGCAGGGCCCTGTCTAAAATCTCTCTCTCTCACACACACACACACACATGCACACACACACACACACACACACACACACACACACTGGAGTTTCTAAGAAGTCTCATCTCTGTTAAAGAACTTAGTGAACCTGTCAGCTTTGTCCAGTTTCAGGAAAATGATCATTCAGCAAAACAAGTTTGCATATTTCATTTTTCCTGAAAAAAATCATGCTGCTTTATTGAAATCCGTTGGTTTATTTACCTGTGTAATTAACTGGGACATTTTTTTGAGTCTTAAAAACAGCTTTACAATCAATTTATTTAATTTACAATCATGTTAAAAAATAATAAATAAATAAATACATTAATTTATTTGAAACAAAACTTGTTTAACATCCACTTTTTAATTTATTTTATGTTTTAAAGACAAATGGGTGGAGCAACATGAGTAACATTCATTTTTAAAGCTATGCTATTTTAGATTTATGGTATAATACCTTAAGGGGACAATGTCTTATCCCTTCATGAGCTAGCATCTGATCAGTGATTAAATTCTTTATAATAACAAATTTAATACAGTAAAATCATAATACAAATAAAATTTTTTTTTATCCTTTTCATCCCTCATTACCAGACTTTGGCTACTTGTATCGCAAATAGCTTATTTTCACTTATTGTATATATATATATATATATATATATATATATATATATATATATACTGAGAGAGAGAGAGAGAGAGAGAGCTATTACATATGATTTGCACAGGTCAGTGTTTGGAGCTTTGAGAGGAATCGAGACAGATCACAGAGATCACAGAGAAGAGCATGCTGTAATGGTGATGATGATGAAGATGATGACCAACTGTGGGATTATAGAGATAGTGTGAAGCAAAGCATTTTGATGTCTGCGTTGCGAGGGGAGAAGTTTGTGTTCGATCCTCCAGCAGCAGAAAGCCTGAGACTTGAACTCACCATCATATGCTCTGGGATTTCAGAAACATGGAGGAACTGAATGGAGACCAAATTTGCCAGGCAAATAAACCAGACACATTCACTTCCTGTAACTGTTTATTAGTAAGGATTCATTGATACCATTTTTTTTAACTCAGTACATATTTTACATATTTTGTGGTATTACCAAAATGATGAATCTGCTCAATCATGAGTGTCATGAATATTTTACTCAGATCTGCTTCTAAAGAAAAGCTGTGTTTATTAACATGGGGTGCTTGTGCCACACTACCTGATATATTTACCATTTTCATTCCTTCATTCATCTTCTCCATTCATACCACTATTTTCATGGTCATGATGGTTTAAATTATTAATGTATTTACAGGGAGGAAAAATGCTTGACTAATTTCACTTCACTACTGTAATTATTATTATTATTATTATTATTATTATTATTATTATTATTATTATTATTATTATTATTATTATGCTGTAAAGAGTGAAATTATTATTTTGCCATATTCATACCTCAGTGCTACTGAAATTGGATACTTCTCTTACTTTATTACATTTCCAAGAAATTCTTACATTTTTATTTAGACCTTCAAAGTAGTCCTTACAGTGGTCTCTTCTTCTCTCATCAAGCCAATGGCTGTATGGTGCACTTAGTTAGTCATGTATATCCCAAGTTAGATAATCCACCAGACTGCAGTGCTAAACTTGATGATGAGTGTAAATTTTACTATTTTATAGCAAATATTATAGCTGTAATTAATCAAATTAGCATGTTTTCTTTGCTGATGCCAGGTTAGACTAGCACCTATTCCAGTAGCTTGGCTAGCAGTAAGTTGGCTGCACTGTCAAATTCTAGTTAATGGTATATACTAATTACTTACAAGATATTTTACTTTGGATTAATTCTTTAGCAAACTATGTGTGTTAGTCATACATATGAGCAGCAAACATTTACAGATTGAATGATATTGTCTGTCAAAACATCATAGTTATTTGTCTATAAGTACTAAGAGTTATTTTGTGTCAAACTTTTATTAAGGTCACTTCTTGATCATTAGCAAAAAACAAACTAGCAAGTGAGAGTAGTATATTAGCTGTTCACTGAAACACTGCATCCCCTATAAAATAATGTTTCACATCACGTGTCTGCTCATGATCAGCTTATATTCACTCACCAATAACAAGGCTAAGCACAGGCTAAATATAATATATTTATATGAATATTTAGAGTCAATGTTCTACTATACTCTAGACAATGTAGCATCGATTAAAATAATTAGAAAGAAAAATCTAACACCCTGATATAACAATCACACCTGCACCCTAAAACAGACTACTCGGAAGTTAAAATATAAAAGCCATCAAACTAACTTGGTAGTACACTGAGCATAGAAGGAGAGCCTCCTGAGCTATAGGAAAACTCGGCCAATGTATCTCTCTATCCTAATAGAAGTTAGATATCTGATTTAATACTGTAGCAAAATTAACTAGGTAGAAGACCACCACACAAACATTCACACTTTCAGTATGTAGTAACAATGACTTCATGAATTTTTTCAATGACAAGCCTGAAAACATCAGGCAAAAAATTCAGATTGTAAACTTATTTGCCAGACAATTGGGTAACTAAACCTGTAGATAATAATATAACTCTGTCAGCTCAGCAATTAGAATGCTTTATTTTCCTTCCAGAGACTGAACTATTTTCACTAATTTCCTCATCAAAATCATCTACTGGTGTACTAGATCCATTAATTGCACATTTACTCAAACAGATAAAACCAGAAGTAATCTGACATCTATTACAAATAATCATTTCTTCCCTTAGCACTGGTTATGTAACTGAATCCTTTAAGCCAGCCATTATCAAACCCCTGACAAAAAAGCTGATCTTGACCCCAGTCAGCTGTCCAGCTATAGGGCAATATGAAGAAAAGGCTGTAGGACAGTAGTTATGCATGAACCTACATAGGATTAACATTCATGAAATGTGTCAGGCAGGATTTAGACCTGACAATAGCACAGAGTCAGCGCTGGTTAAAGTGTTTCCAAAGTGCAGCTTTTGATACCATTGATCATACTATTCTCCTTGATAGATTAGGAAAGGTTGTGGGAATCAAGGGAACAGCCCTCTCCTGGTTCAGGTCTTATTTGACTGATCATTATCAGTTTGTTGATGTAAATGGTGACTCTTTCACACACAGTAAGGTACAGTTTGGTGTTCCATAAGGTTCTGCTTTATGCCCACTACCTATTAATATTATATTATTAAGTTATAATAATAACTAATATTATAATGTTAGTAATTATAAGCAATATTAAATAAAAAAATAATAAGTAGTATTATCCATGAACATGCTGACAATCTGATGACACAATTGTTTCAGCAAAGCCAGATGAGAGACACCAGCTTAATAAAATTGTGGACTGTGTAAAGGACATTAGATAATGGATGCTTACTAACTTCCTTCTACTTAATTCTGATAAGACAGAAGTACTATTACTAGGACTTACTTCCATGTGCAGCTGGAAGTACGTTTTCCGATTACATAGTAAGTCTGGATGGCCTTTCTGTTTCACCATGTGCAGAAAGACCTTGGTGTGATTATTGACTCCAATCTGTCATTTGAAGCTTATGTATAATATCACTAGGACAGCCTTCTTTCATCTCAGAAATATTGCTAAGATAAGAAATATGTCATCACTGCATGAGGCAGAAAAACTTGTTCATGCTTTTGTTACCTCTAGGTTAGATTATTGTTATGCCTTACTGTCTGGATGTTCCAGTAGGTGCATAAACAAGCTCCATTTAGTCCAGAATGCAGCTGTGAGAGTCTTTACTAAAACAAGAAGATAAGAGCACATCACCCCTATCTTATCTACATTGCATTGGCTCCCAAACTTCGGATTAATTATAAAATAAATTACTATTGACCTATAAAGCACTGGTCTTGCGCCAGAGTACCTGAGGGAACCCCTACCTTTATGTACCTTAGTACCTTTATGACCCCCCCATGCCTAATTAGATCAAAAGGTGCAGGCTATTTGTTGGTACCTCGAATAGTGAAGGCTACAGCAGGAGGCAAATCTTTCACTTACAACGCCCTTCAGTTATGGAACTGCCACTAGTGATCTTTCTGCTCTCCAGACCTGCCTGAGCCATCCTGATGTCCTACTTCTGGTTTGAGTTCCCATCACTTGGAAATCACCTGCTGCTGCTGAGGATGGCCAATATGAGCAGCCTAAACATACTTGAGATTACTGTGGATGGTACCACCATGGTGATGGCTTAGGCCTTCAATTGCCACACACAATTTTGCACTAATTAAGTCTCTATTAATTAACAGTAAATAATTTTGGGTAAAATGGGTTCCCTTTTGAGTCTGGTTCCTCTCTAAGTTTCTTCCTTGTGTCATCTCAGGGAGTTTTTCCTTGCCATTGCCACTTTTTTCTTGCTCATTAGGGATAAATTTATCAATTTAAAATTTATATCCAGTATTTATAAATTTCTGTAAAGCTGTTTTGTGACACAGCCCACTGTTAAAAGCACTATGAAAATAAAATTAGAGTTAAACTGAACTGAATGTGTTGGATTGATCATACTGGATGATATATGTGTTGGATGAAACATAGCACATGATGCATGTTGGATGCAGTGTGTTGGAGAACCGTTTTGGGTGAGGCCTATTGGATGAATCGTGATGGATAAAGGCATGTTGGGTAAGGTGTGTTGGATGAGGCTTGGTGTATGAGGTGTGTTAGATAAGGCATGTTGGATGAAGCGTGATGTGTGAGGCATGTTGGATGAAGCACATTGGATGAAGCATGGCAGATGAGGCATGTTGTATTCAGTGTGTTGAAGGAACCACGTTGGGTGAAGTGTGTTACATGAAGCGTGTTGGGTGAGACGTTGAATAAATCATGTTGGCTGAAGTGTTATATGTGGCATGTTAAATGAAGCAATGATACATGCTGGATGAACCATGTTGGATGAAGAATGTTGGTTGAGGTGTGCTGGATGAAACATGGGATATGTTGGCTAAAGTGAATAAACATGAGATATGCTGGATAAAGTGTGTTATGTGAAGCATGGAGAATGAAACCTGTTGGATGAAGTGTGTTGCATGAGGCTTATTGGATGAAGCATGATGAATGAAGAGTGTTGAATAAGGTGTGTTGGACAAAGCATGTTTGTGGTGGTGTGGATAATAAGACCACATGATAAAGGGCAAAATAAACTATACAAGTGTGTGTTCCTCTCTCTCTGAGTGAATGTGATGAGGTCATGAAGTTGCTCCTCTGCAGAAACTAAAATTTCCAATCTGGTTCACAGACTTTGAAAAATAAACACAGCGGAGCCAAAATGGCGGATTAACATTCACAACCAAGATGGCGGATTGATGGAGATCTTAATGGCACGCAATCAAAGAGATTCTGTGCCAACTGTATAGTGGGTAGGGGGGCAAGTGAGGGTTATTTACCACCAGTGAACGTGCCCCACGTGCCCATGTGCCCCTCTCACACACCCCAGTGCCAGCAAGGGGGGAGAAATGCCCTCTGATTGATGGCACGGCTTCAGTCCTCCTGTCTGTGTCCCCTCCGTTTTACTCAACTCGCGCCAAGTCCTTCCCCTACTAGCTCCCAGCAGACACATCAATTACACACACACACACACACACACACACACACACACACACACACACACACACACACGAGTCCATGTTGCTCTTATTGATTCTCAGCTTACCTTACCTTAACTTTTACCTTAATTAGCATGTTTTTTTCATACACAAGTTTTTTTACACTCTTTTTGAGACTGTTTTAATTAGATTTTTTCCCCCATATTGTCTTACTTTCACATACACAATCTTTAAACATTAAATTTTTTGTTGCATAATAAGAATATTTTTAAAATATAAAAATTATAACAATTGGCCACAGTTGCTGATGTTTAAGCATTTTCCTGCAAAAATAAATGTCGTTGTCAATGGCGCCCTCTGGTGTTACTACATTGTTTCTACAATGACAATCTATAGATTCTGCATCCACCTGTTTTTATTTTTCCAGACAAACAAATATGTAAATAATAAAGTATAAATCTAAATGTTATAAAGTAAAAGCAAAAATTTAACTATTCAGAAAAAATATATCTGGTAAATAAAAAAATCTAATCCCTTCAAAAATGCCCTAGACCATCTCTCAAGACCTTCTCCACTTCGATGAAATCACCAATTTCATCAATGGCTCCAAAACATCTGGTAATGTACTAACAGAATTCAACAGAGCCAGGGTTATTCCCATCCTGAAGAAACAACAGACTGTCCACTGGTGTCAGTCAGGGCTCATTACTTGGTCCTCTTCTGTTTTCCATCTATACTAGATCTCTCTGAGAGGTCATGTCCTCACATGGGTTCTCATTCCACTGCTATGCAGACGACACTCAACTTCTCTCCTTTCCTCCCTCAGACACCCATGTTTCTGCCCGGATCTCTGGATATCTGGCAGATACTTCATTATGGATGGCAGCTCATCAGCTGAAACTCAACCCCAGCAAAACTGAACTGCTAATCATCCCAACTGATTCATTCCCACATCAGGATCTTATGATCTTCCTGGACAACTCTCTGATCTCTCCTGCAGTCAACACACCTAACCTTGAGGTAACCCCACAGCTAATCTTTCTCGCTCATGTTGATTTCTCCTCTTCAACATCAAAAGGATCCATCCATTTCTTTCCACACAGGCTACTCGGGTACTTGTTCAGTCCCTTGTCATTTCGAGACTGGACTACTGTAACTCACTACTAGCAGGTCTGCTTCTGAGTGCAATTTCACCTCTGCAACTGATCTAGAAAGCAGCTGCACAACTCGTTTTCAACTTTCCCAAGTTCTCCCACACCACCCCATTGCTACACTCCCTTTACTGGCTTCCTGTAGCTGCCCGCATGAGATTCTAAACGCTTGTATACAAGGCCAAAAATGGACCAGCACACTCTGCCTCAAACCACTTATCACACCCTGCACCTCACTGTGCTCCCTCTGATCCTCCAGCACTGTTCACATGGTTCCACTATCTCTCAAGGTACAAGGAAGACATGCATCTAATCTCTTCTCTGTTATGGCACCTAGTTGGTGGAATGAACTTCCTCTAGATGTCTGAACAGCTGAGATGTCAGATGTCAGAGAATGGTGACATGCTAGAAAAAAATGGAGAGGAGCACCGATGTATATGGTTGGAGTGTAAGAAAATAATGGTTTTATGTTTTAACTTTAATGCTTTAACATAACTGTGCACAGGGACCATTGACCTTTTAGTTCAGTAACAAATTAAAAAAAAAAAGTGGTCAGCTGGACACCTTGGAGACGCATGATAGACAGAGGTGTAAATGGGAATGTGTCTCGGGTGTCCACTTGTCACCTGAAAAGACGCATTTTAACCAAGTGTAGGTAGGGCCATAAAAATAAAAATAAAAATAAAAATAAAAAGGCCCCCTTAACTTGAGATTTCAACCCATCGGCTTGGGATATTTCTTCTCAACTACTGGTTCCTTCACCACTTATGGAGTGATGTCAAATCAACATTGCTATGCACATTGTTAACAGTAAAGAAAGTACACTCTTCTCTACATTCAAATTAGTTTATAGCTGTATTGGCTTTAGATCAATTAAGTACTTGGTTGAGTCTATATCATTGACCCTACTCTGTTTATAGAATGTAATCATCAATGTTAGAGTTCGCACTCATACAATTAGCATTAGCTTGCTTGTTGCTAAGCTATGGTCTTCTGTTGTTGCTGTACTGCAATTTCATTCCAAAATTTTGAATGACTTTTTAAAATTCACTATAGCCAAACAGAACCAGTAGCCAGCCAGGCCTGTAACTGTAAAAATGTGCTTAAAGTAGCTTTTAATTAGCTTTACGTGATCTGACAGAGCAAACAAAAGGTTTTTTTTTCACTTTGCACATCAAACATGCTGAGGTGGGAAATTACGTCATTGCAATGTCAGGCACTACAACCTTTAGTTTGTTCTCAAAAGGTATTTGGTTTTGTTGACATGTTAAGGATGTGTTTGAAAAACATCACCTTAAATGAGGATCAACTCTAAGGTATGTAAGTCTATGTATTCACATGACTCCACTGTCACTGATAGGCAGCATGTATTTATAGTCTGGGGTAGAAAGAAGTCAACCCCAGCCTTACTTCTCAATTCTTCATACCACTTTGTGTATTTTTACTTATCACCATTGGGTTGTGCGGTTGCGCTCGATTCCTCAAAAATCCATAATCCGTTTTTAAGACGTTTGTTAACAGTCTTAAATATTGCAATCTGCAATACTGCAATATTGCAATCTTTTTGTTTATCTTTGAGCTTAGCCCTAATAGCTCATTTATACTGGCAGCCCCTGGTTTACCATTTTGTATATAGTACACCCATGTTTAACAACGGGCAAGTCTACGTCAAAACAACGCGACAGAGTGCGTCCTTCGCGTTGCGTCATCAAAAACGCGACGCTTTTGAGGGGAAGATGGCGGCCGCGGCGCTACGGAGCGGCAGTCCTGCGAGAGAACCCGCTTTGGACCGGGTCAAAGTGGAGGAAGGGACCGGTATGGAGCACAGACGGCGTTTTTTTTTTTGTTTTTTTTTTTACAGCTTACGACTTAATATAAACGCGAGGTTGTTATGTGGCTGCGCGGTAAAACAATCCATTTACTACGAAACTGCTAACTCTGCTAGCATTAGCCACAGAGCTAGATTGGTTAGCAGTAGCAGTTTTTGTTTTGAATGGCCTCTTCTAGTCGAACGATGACTCCTGAATGACTGTTAAATGAAAAGAGTACACACTACCGGGGTAAAGCTGCTGTTCCGTGTTATGTGTAGGACCCATATAGAGCAGGGAGCTGAATCCTACATTATTCAGTGGTACATAAGACATATACACTACACAGCCATTATACACATTGTGTAATGCGTCTTGATGGAAAGAAGAAAATACCTTCTGAATGCCGCAGACTTGAAGGGAACAGAATCCTCTGTTGGACTTTGCAGTACACTTCTATCCTGAAATGTTCCTTATTGGTTGTATAAAGGCAGTTTGCAAATATGAAGGAGCCCAAATGTTTCTGTATGTTAAGTAGTGCAGCTCGACAGCATGGGACAACTGACTGATGTCAGAAATGATCTCTGTTGATAGAGGAAACCATGCTTTGAGAAATGATTTCCTATTGGCCATTTTTATTCTCTGTGTAGATATCTGGAATGGTTTATGATGAAACAAGAAGTACAAACCTGAATCCTAATCCTCTGTAGTGTACTTAACTTCATGTAGTGAAGGAGCCATTATTTTAAACCAGACCTAATCATTTCCCCGCTGGATGTGCAGTAGGGCGTATGATAATCATCATAGAATTTCATACACTGTGAATTGTATGTATGTATGGAGGATTCGTTACTGTGTAGCCTATGGAGCAGCTTGTGAGATTTTCCACCTGTTTAAGTGAATGTGTGTTTGCAGAAGCGGAGAAGCAGAGTCGCGTTTCTGCTCTGCTGGAGAGGCTGCACGCCAAACACAACGCCTCACGGCCATGGCAGGAAACCAGCAAAGTTGTACGCACAGTCATGGTGTGTGTGTGTGTGTGTGTGTGTGTGTGTGTGTGTGTGTGTGTGTGTTGAAGTCTTTGTTGAGCTATAAATTATAACTGCACTGTTTATGACATTTGTGCATGCATAGGCTCGGAATTATGCTGACTGACTGAATCATAACAAAGCTGTGTGTGTGTGTGCGTGCGTGCGTGTGTGTGTAGGAGAAACGTGGTGTGATAAACTCGGCCGGTCACCAGCTCCTGCTCAACTGTTTAGAGACACTTCAAAGGGCACTCAAAGGTGAGAGCACTACACCAGTCAATCATCATTAGATATCATCCACAGTTATCAGAGATAAAATAATTAAACTCTAAGACTTATGGTCCTTTAGTATTAGAACGCCACAGCGCTGTTGTGTTCTGACATCTGATTAGTCTGAATTTTCTTCCAGTTTTTTTTTTTTTACATGTTTTTATTAATATGTAACACCTTATACAAATTTTTATATTAATATATTCACATATGATTTTAAAAAAGTGTAATTGTTGATTTAATGCAGTTTTCTATAAGGAGGTGTTTTTTTAACATGTATGGAAGGAGTTTCCAGTGTTAGCTAAAGCTGTAATTTTAAGTTTCTGACGCAGGATTGAATGATGAGGGAATGACCATGGTTATAGGTGTTGTAATTTAAGTGATAACAGACTAACTTGTCTTGCTGACGTTCCACAACGTTGAATGTAACTATAACTACAGTGGATAAAAAAGTGTAGTATATGGCAATGCTTGCCGTTCCACCACACTCTCTGATGTATTTATTACTTTTACAGTGTCCTCACTGGCATCCATGACAGATCGCCTGGAGTCCATCGCTCGTCAGAACATGTGAGTGTTGTGAGTACCTGCAATGGTACATCACTGCTCATACACCACTTTCAACTGCAACATAGTCTGTGATGTCACATGATCCCATCTCACGATCACACAGTTTTCTCTTCGCCTTGCAGGTTGGGATCTCACCTGAGTCCCTCAGAGACAGAGTGCTACATCACCTCTGACATGTTCTACGTAGAAGTGCAGCTTGACACTATGGGCCAAGTGATTGATGTCAAAGTGGCTCATCACGGAGAAAACCCTGCGGTGAGAGAGCAAGACGGGGAGAAACAGTAGCCGAGTGACCGAGGGAGTGAGAGACGGGGAAGAGACTAGGAGAGAAGTGAAATAGAGAGGGAGATGGGGTGAGGGCAAGACAGATGGGCAAGATGGGGTGTGAGAGACTGAGGGACACAGGGAGGGGGACAGACAGACAGAGAAATGGAGCGGAAGGCAAATAGGAAAAGACATGAGGAGCGTGAAATAGACGGGGAAAGAGAGGCACAGGGGGAGACAAAGAGATGAGAAGAAGGAGCAAGAGACAAAGGCAGTTTGGGGGTAGAAACTTTAAGTTTATAACTCAGAATAAGCAGTTTCTTCTGTTTAAAGTGTCAGCCTGTGATGTTTAAAGTGTCTCTACAGCTGTAATAATTCTATCGTCATTACATTTAATCTAAATTATAGCCAATGCATTCCCTATGGAGAGAAATCCACCTTTTCCTTAAAGGTTAAGGAAGCTTATAAACCAGTAAATGTAACTCTTAGCGCGATGTTACAGAGTGCTGCTTTAAGTCTTTGATATTCAGACTGTC
Organism: Parauchenoglanis ngamensis; assembly: GCA_030014255.1. NCBI lineage: Eukaryota > Metazoa > Chordata > Actinopteri > Siluriformes > Auchenoglanididae > Parauchenoglanis > Parauchenoglanis ngamensis. The sequence goes on from JAQMYM010000006.1 coordinate 465,464, forward strand.
TCATAAACAGAATGCTAAGAAACTGAACTTGACTTTACTCCTAACTCTTCCTTTTCTCTCATGTAGAGCTGCCCCGAGCTCATTCAGCAGCTGAGGTATGGAGCAATTAACACTTACATCAGCACTCAACTTAGTTTAGCATTATGCATCACACGTTGATGTTTTATTGCTATATGATCATGTGTGCGTCTCATAGAGAGAAAAACTTTGAGGAATTCTCCAAACACCTGAAGGGTCTCGTGAACCTGTACAAGCTTCCTGGAGACAAGTGAGTCATCATTAATATTTAAAAAGAAAGGAAAAAAGAACAATATAAGATTGAGTATAATACTACATTTCACTAATTCATTTTTTTTTCTTTTAAAGCAAACTGAAGACTAAAATGTACCTGGCCCTGCAGTCTCTGGAGCTGGACCTTACAAAGATGATGCACATGTTCCGGTGTGTGTGTGTGTGTGTGTGTGTGTGTGTGTGTGTGAGAAAGGTTATTAGCACCAACACTGTGACATTAAAACATTGACCGTTTATGTTCATACTGGAATTTTGAAATATTCTCTTGTTTATAAACCTGTAAGCAAAACTTCACACAAAGCTACAACGGAATAAAAAGCTAAATAATGGTTTCTTGCAGGATAGCCACGAAGGCTAACACGGTGGAGATGATCCTGCACGGCAGTGTGGGTCTGCTTACCCCGAGGAGCGGCGGCCATCTTCTGTCGCTGCAGTGCTATGTCTCGCCTTATGACATTTTTGAGGAGGGAACCGGCGCTCAGCTCAACTTCACCGACACAACCAGTGAGCTTTAGCGTTTATAACAACGCATCCCCTTAATTTAATTTAGTTTTTTTGTTTATCCATGTTTTTTTTTATGATATTTGCAGCAAATGAATTTCCTGACCATTCCCCCATTGGTTCATTTATCTCTTTGTTTTATTGTTAGTCCCCCATTCTCTTGGAGTGGGTGTGTCCGTGACTGTGGAGGGAACATCATCTGTCTACAAACTGCCCATCGCTCCTCTCATCACCGGATCTCACCCAGTGGATAACAAAGGGTCAGTCCCACTTTTGTGTAAAATGGCAGTGCCTGCTAAGCTTGTCTGCTGGGTGTAATTCATCTTTAGGTGTTGCTGTAATCCATTCATTTACATATAAATTGTTTTAAGGAAAAATTTTATAGAGATAACAGGGAATGCACGTTAAGTGTAACATTCCCCACCCCTCCATTTTTTTTTGGTCATTTTAGGACTCCGACATTTTCTCCAGCGTCAAACTCTAACTGTGTAGACCTGCCAGCGTGTTTCTTCCTGAAGATGAAGAGGCCCATGCCCTTCTCTCTGTATTTCATTCACAAAATGGGCAGCGTTACAGGTGAGACAGAGAGAGACCTGGGACAGAGGGACACGTCATGCATATGGAATGTCAAAAATGGGCTACTGGGCGGAGCTTCTTGCCATGTAGCTGAAGTTGATTCATTACTGCTGATGTCATATACAATTTCATGAATCAGATGCAGAATCATTCATCTGTCATCCTGTACACTCCATTCTGCTCTTGTTTCTCCTTCAAATTTCCATTAAAGTTTACTCAAAATGTTGCACTATAAGTAATAGCCACCAGTTTAGCATCAGGTGTCTATCATCATACCGCACCCATACCTGAGTCAGATGCTAGTGTGGAAAGTGTACTTGTCTGCATAAAGTCTTTGTGCACATATAATGAGCAGTTATATATGACCGAACAAGATGAAGCCACAGGTATAAATTTCTTTTCCATTTTTGTTTCAAAAAGTAAATGGGAACTAATAGGAGTTAGAACTACTTGGTGATTTTGGACCAGAGGAACTTTTCATAGTTCTTAGAACTGGTGGAGGAAGTAGCCCCCTTTTTTGTGTGTTCAAACTGCAGGAACTGAGAATGATTATAGTTCTTAGAACTCTGTTTTTAGGGACTTTTATTTTTTAGCTCCTACTCCAGGGTAGGAACTCCCATTAGGAACCATGAGAGAGGTGTGTGTGTGTGTGTGTACGATGTATGGTCCAGACGTAAGAGTAGTGAGTTTCTTCTTGCAGTACAGTCTTTTTTTTTCTCCTTTTTTTTTTAAGGCAGTGAGCATTACATTAACAAGGTAAAACAGAAATTTTTTTTAAATCGGACTGAAAAAAGAACTTCAGCGTTCTTACTGGCAGTGCGAATGCAAACAGAAAAAAGGCCCTTGAAGGTGTGTAGTTTTCAGGGGAACTCCCCAGGGGGTAGTTCCTCTCAACAAGTCCCTAGAACTGTTTGGTCTGATAGCACCTATTGTGAGTGGGGAACGGGAGAAATGTTGGACCTCATGCGCAGTAGGATTGGTTTCACAAAACTTCAGTTGTATAGGTTTGTCATTCCATTGTAAAACACATTTAAGATAAGGAGAAAATGGTGTAACTGTCTTTTTTTTGTTGTTATTTTTAGTGCAATTATGAAAGACATTAAAGTGTGTATGGTGTTATCTGTTACAGGTTTACCAGTGTTTGAGTCGGTTCCTGCTCTGTCCCCGCTCTATGACCTCATCATTAAAAGCCAGCTGAGTGAAGAAGATGGCAGCAACACTCCAGCATCGGCTCGAGACATGAGATTTTACGCAGTGAGTAGTATCTGTGTAATGTAAATGTATGAATGTAAAATCTCAGTCAAAACAATGTCCCAGAGGATTAATTGAGATGGGTTTTGGAGACAATGGAGGCAAATTATTTGTTAATAAGTGAAATGTTGGAAGAATCTCTAGTGGATACATTGTAGACACAAAAACACTACAAGTACTTGTTAATGAAGCCTATGTTTCATCTCAAACAGTCCCCTCCAGAAGTATTGGAACAGTGAAGAAGTACCTGTCAGTCACATGTTCCAATATCTTTGATCACTTGAAAAAATGGGTGGGTCAAACCAAAGGTGCCAAGTTGTTTAACACCTGTAGATGTAAACAGAAAATGAAATCATGAAATTCTGATTTATCTTCTCATATTCATCTTCTGATCTCAAACCCAAATGTCTTTAGTTTGTTGCAAAAACAAAAGAGTTGTGCTTGCTTTTTTTAATACTTTTGTAGAGGACGGTAGTTCTACTTGTGGCTCTGTAATGGCCAGAGAGACCGCGGTTCCTGACCATGCGATGGCCTGTGAAAGTCAATCTACAGAACGTGTGCAGTACAAGCCTCACAGGAAAATCTGAATCGCATGGCAGGTACATGGTCACCAGATCAGTTACTTATCGCTCACGGTGCAGACACACCGAGTGCTCCCTTTTCAGAGCAGCTGTTGCCCCACTGGGTGATGAGCCCCCCATGGCCTATAAACAAGCTGGATGCGCAGTCCCTGCCATGCTGGCTCACACTACACACTCCTTTTGTCGAGAGTGTACACTTCTGTGCTGTAGGTGATAAGAGGGTGAAGTGAAAGCGTGTGTTAAAATTAGTATTTAAACACAGCCTTTTGTACAGTGATGCTTCTGTATACCTTACAGTGTCCTAAACATTGGCGTTGTTTTATTAAGTCTCTGCCAGGACAGCAGCACTGCTACTTTCTGAATGGAGATGCCCCAGTGCAGGATGGGAAATCACTGCAGGGTTCACTGGTGTCCAAAATCCCCTTTCGACACCCTGCTCACGTGCCTACATTGCTGGACATCATACGACACCAAGCAGCTTATAACACACTGATCGGCAGCTGCGTCAAAAAAACCTACGTAAAGGAAGGTGAGTCTGCTTCAAATTATTTATTGGACAACTCGTGTTTATTTATTTAATCAACAATTGCGACTGGTCAACACTTTAATGTGACCTCACACTCCTGAAGATTCTGCATATTATACTTGATATGGTACAACCTGAATTCCAGAAAAGTTGGGATGTTGTTTAAAGTTGAATAAAATGAAAACTAAAAGACTTTCAAATCACATGAGCCAATATTTTATTCACAACAGAACACAGGTAACATAAATGTTCAAACTGGGAAATTGTACACCTTTATCCACTAAATGAGCTCATTTCAAATTTGATGCCTGCTACAGGTCT
>JAQMYM010000006.1:469610-483113 GCA_030014255.1 Parauchenoglanis ngamensis
TAAACATGCCCCTGTCCCAACTATTTTGAGACCTGTAGCAAGCATCAAATTTGAAATGAGCTCATTTTGTGCAAAAAATTGTAAGATTTCTCAGTTTAAACATTTGTTATGTTATCTATGTTCTGGTGTGAATAAAATCTTGGCTCATGTGATTTGAAAGTCTTTTGGTTTTCATTTTATTCAAATTTAAAGAATGTCCCAACTTTTTCGGGTTGTATATGAATGGGGACAGTTACCACATGCAATCAGTCAGTTGCACCATGTGATCAGACAGTTAACGCATACAGTCGTGCAGATATCCCTTACATTTAGCCATTTGAGCAGAGTTACTCCACATTGTTGGTCTATTTTCCGTCTCTTGTCCTTTGTTATCCAGTATGATCAGAGAGCAGAGTCCCATTTCAGTGAACAGTTGTCTCATATGAGCAGACATTTACCCCTATGATTAGTCATGTACCCCATGTGAGCAGACAGTAATCACATATGAACAGTGGGGTAAATGCCATAGTGTTTTTTTGTTTGTTTTTTTGCTTTGCCATTTATTTTGTATTTTCACATAGTAGTAGTAATAATAATAGTAATAATGGCAAATTTAATTACATTTTAATGTTTAATTTGTTTTACTTTTTATTTATACACAAATTCATAAGAATACTGATAAAATTACCAAGCCCATGAAGGGACATGGGCAAAAATAAAGATCTTGCCAAGATTTTCATTCTGGTCAGTGAACTTTTTGGGTCAGTTCGGCAACAAGGAAGCAACAACACTGGAACGAAAACACCCGTGAGAGAGGTTCACAGAAATAACTTGTACTACTTTTACCTTGAACATACACATAAAGCACACGTACTACATTTACCTTGTACATACTATTCTTTCTCACATATACATATAAAAAGCTTGTTTAAAGAAACGCTATAAAGTATTATTACTATTATGTAAATCTAACCAGAAATAGAGTTTTAAAAAGTATAGATGGTTTATTTCATAGAGAAAGTCTCAGACACAAAATATAAATAGTTTGTCAACTTACTGCAGAAATAATATTGACATTTCATATCTCTTTTTTATGTTGTGTGAGAAAATAGTCTATGCACAAAGTGAAAGTAGTGTATGTTTAAGAAAATGTAGTTTATGTGCAAGGTAAACTTGGTATGCATGCAAGCTTTTTGTATCCATGTTTAAGTCGTATATGTGCAAGCTTCTTGATATATGACCTAAACGGCACCTCATAGAAAACTGTGCCTACTGCCAAATTCTGATTTAATGTCTTCATATTTGAGACCAATTGCTAAATACAAGTATATCTGTCCCACGGGTGTGCGCACTCCAGTGTTGTGGTTTCCTTTTGCCAAAGTGACCCAGAGTACATTGATCAGAATGAAAATCTTTGTGAGATCTCGCAAAACGTGTGGGGAAAACTTCACCTTTTTTTCCACCTTTTATCCATGTCCCTTAATGGCTGTATATATAATAAAGACTAAATTATTTTTAATTACTTTAGGTCATGGATATTTTACTTTAATTAACTTATTCATTATTTACTTTTTACTTTATTGTTACATTGTTAATAACTACATTATTTTACTTTAATTAAATGAATGACTGTAGATGCTGATGTGCGTAGTGCTCAGTGCTTGCAGAACAGAAGTGCTCTTAGTCAACAATTCATGCTCGCTTCACTGCTCTACTCTTGTGACTACGCTTGTGTGCGCATGAATCACAATGCCTTGCAGTCATTATTAATTACCGTCTTGCTAACCTTGCTATGTGTGATCAGGTCTTCCACCCTCGTACTCTAAAATAAAAATAATGTATAAATGCTATAGCGTGAGCTTTGAAAACTAGCAAATATGTTCCTAGTTGTTTTTATTCATTTTTGGTTTTTACATCCCATAACATAAGCTGCTTAATAACATAAAATGCTTTTTGAATACTGCAACAACAGAGTGCCCCACCCTATAAAACACATTCAGCCAGCACTGTTCAAAAGTGCTTTCTAGAACTCGAGATCTCATCTAGGCTAGGAGCAATAAATGTGCCATTATTGTTGGGTACCACATGACCCAACATGTTTAACAGTTTATTTAGGTTTGTGTGGTAATATTAATGTTTTGCTATGATTTGCATGAAGTAAATCAATAAAAGGACTTTTTTGAACCGAGTTTTTACCATCACTGGGCATTATTGCCACGGAAACTCGGTTAGTTGGATATATTGCACTGCTATGCGAAGTTTCCAGCATATTATGGACAGTTTAGGTACATTAACATCACCTGCAGTATGCAGACAGGTGTGACATCTGTAATAAACCCAGATTTGTGCTAATCAGTTGAACATAAAATCAGCTGTAAATCTCTTTATCACAATAGTGCTGCTTCTCCCCATATACTCATGAGAGCCTGTTGATGTTGAAGAATACTTGAATCTTGATATATGAATGATATTAGCAACAACAGCAAATGCTTTTCTTGGGTTCTCTCAATCTCTGCCTGTGTATGCTTTTATTGCCATGCTTATACATTACACATATAAAATAGTGTAAGGCAGAAATGAGCTATAATTATTTAATGGCATGTTTTCATTTGTGATGCTGTCATTTCCATAGATGCCCCTGGGCTGTTGCAGTTTGAGGTCTGTCCACTGACAGACTCAAGCTTCAGTGTTTCCTTCCAGCATCCTGTCAATGAGTCTCTCGTCTGTGGTGAGGATTCATTTTAATCCAAATTCAGAGTTTAACGTCAGGGTGCCTGAGCGCTTCTTAAACTATTTTGTCTGCCTTTCTCTCTGTCTCTGTCTGTCTCTCAGTTGTAATGGACGTAATCGACTCACGACAGGTAGCATGTAAGCTCTATAAGGGTTTGTCTGATGCTTTGATCTGCACCGATGAATTTATTACAAAGGTGGTTCAGCGGTAAGTGCAGTAATGTGCTTGTGTTACAATTAAACATACTAGACCACTGAGTGATAAATTCTTAGCCGGTAAATTACCAGCACTGTACAATGTGTATGGGCTTGATTTATTTGTATCATGATCTGCTGGTCATCAGAGAGATATTAGCTAGTTGTTTTATACATTTTTTTATAACTCTTCCTTCCTCAGATGCATGTCAATCCCTGTGACAATGCGAGCTATTCGTCGCAAGGCAGAGACAATTCAGGCAGACACCCCAGCCTTATCCCTAATAGCTGAAACTGTGGAGATAATGGTTAAAAAGAACCTTCCACCCACAGGTAGCCCTGGTTACATGGGGATGGGTACAGGACCTGATGGGAGCAACACTGTGGGTCTGCCTGGTGTAGGGGGTGCTACTACACCTACAGGAGGCAGTAGTGCTGGGAATTTGGGTGCAAGTGGGCCATTCCAAGGCACGATCAACTCTCTTTTCAACATGAGCCATCAGGGAGGTTCCGTTGTGGACACTATGGGACAGATAGGAAGTCAGCCACAGCAGCTACAGCAGCAGCTCCCACCACAGCACAGCCATGGTTCAGATGATTTTAGCAAAGTGACACAGAACCCAATACTCACAAGCCTTCTCAAGATAACGGGAAGTGTAGGGTCTAGTCCCACTCCCCAGGGCTCTGCCAGCTCTCAGCCACACCAGACACCACCACCAACCACCTCACCTGCTAGCAATACCAAAAATCATCCCATGCTGATGAACTTGTTGAAGGACAACCCCTCACAGGACTTTGCTGCACTGTATGGCAGCAGCCCTCTGGAGAGACAAAACTCTTCTGGTTCTCCTCGAACAGACAGCCAATGTCAGCCATGTCCCGGCACCAAAGGCAAGAAGAAGCGACCACGAAGCACTGATAAGGGTGTATTGGGGACCGGGGGAGGGATGGGAATGAAACCGCAATCCCAGCAACAGCAGTTGGGAAGCATAAGCCAGCAGCACCATCACATACACCCCCCCACTGAAGATGATTTCCACCGTGAGCTCTTTTCCATGGATGTTGATGCCTCTCAGAATACCATTTTTGATGTCAATCTTCCAGGTGATGGGCTGGACACTCCTCACAGTATCACCCCAGCTCCAAGCCAATGTGGGACCCCACCATCAGGTCCTGGAATGTCATACCACCCACAATCACATGGTCAGTCTCAGACACAAGCTCAGTCGCAGCCGCCAGGATCTATACCTCGCATGGTGCGCCGCTCTAGCTCTGAAAGTATTGGTCCTGACATTAATGACATTTTATCTGATATTCCTGATCCAGCCACCAAAGGGAGTGGTGGCGGCCATGGGCAGCATCACATGGGTGGGGAAGAAGGAGGTTCCTTAGGCACACCGTTAAGGGATTCCTCTAGTTCAGGTCAGGGTAGTGCAGTATTTGAAGCCGACCTATTTAATGCCAACAGCAATGAAAACACCTACACTGATCCAGTAGATCTGATTGCAGATGCCGCTACTGCAGCTACACCAAATAGTGATGCCTCCTCGAGTAACTTCTTCCCTGATACAGACTTCAACCCTGAGTTGCTGCCTGGTCAGGGAACCTTCTCACATGCAAGTTACTTTGATGACAGTTCACCCAGTCCAGAGGCAGATCTTGACCTTGTGAAGAGCTTCAGTGGAGGAAGTCAGCAGAACACACCCTCAGGCACCCCTCAGAATCCAACGTCGCATGGACGTGTCACACCTGATGCCTCTCTAAAGGACCCTTTTGATGTTAGCATGGTTTTTAGTGGAAACAGTGGAGGAGGAAAACCTTTGCTAGGCCCAGGGCCAGATTTGGGTGATTCACATTCCCATGGAGGTGGTGGACAGAGTCCACTTATGATGGGCATAGCAGGACTTAGCAGTGACTTTAAAAGTAGTGAAGTAAAGGTCAAACAGCAGCCGATGAGGCCAAAGGAGGATAATGGGGGAGGTAACTCTGGGATGGTGATGGGAGGAACAGGCTCTTCTGAAGGAAAGCAGATGAAGCGTAGTCGCACACCTTCTAGTGAGGGAAAATCAAAAGAAAAGCCACTTAAGCGTAAAAAACTTGATCCAGAAGGCAAGTCTCCCTCACACAGCTCTGGGAGTCGACCCTATACCCCTCCAAGTGGGAGTGTCAGTTCTGGAGGTTCAATGAGTGGAGGTGGATCTAAATCCCCAGGTAGCTCAGGACGTTCTCAGACCCCTCCAGGAGGTGCCACCCCACCTATACCTAAAATCACAATACAAATCCCCAAGACCTTAACTGGGGGAAAAACCTCATCTCATGGAGGTTATACATCAAGCAGTTCAACAGCAGGAAGTACTGGTGGTGCCAGTGGCATAGGCAGCAGCAAAAGCCACCATTCCCACTCCTCTTCATCTTCAGGAAAAATAAAGACCAGCAAGATGGAAGGCTCCATGGGACAAGTTAACAGTTCTAAGCCACCAAATACAGGAGGAAGTGGGAGTGGTATGCCCCCTCAGTCCAAAAGCTCTTCCCTTGGCATGGGTTCAGGAAAACCAGGCTCTTCTCCGATCACCAAGCATGGTATGTCGAGTTCAGGTAGCAGTAGCAGCAGTGGAACAGTTAGCGGGACTAAAATGAGGCCCCAAGGAGGCAAGCCCCCTGGATCACTGATAAACCCTAGCATTAAGCCTAACATCTCTCCTTCACATTCCCGGTCTGGGAGTTCAGATAAACTTTCCTCCCCACTGAAACTTCAACAAGGACAGGTTCCAGGAACGCCACCATCTTCGAAAGCTAAGTCACCAATTGGTTCTGGAAGTGGGAATTCCGGGGGGTCAAAATCCTCTTCTGGTGGTGGGATGAGTTCCCAGAAACAGTTAGGAAGTTGCTCTGGTTCTTCATCATCTTCCTCATCATCTGCTAGCTCCTCCTCTTCATCAGGCTCCATGAACTTTTCCTCTGGGGGTCAGTCACAGTATGGTGGAAGTGGTGGTTGTGGAGGGGGAGGAGGAAGTGGTGGAGGAGGTGGGGGGAACAACCCTAATGCCAAAGGAAAGTCCCCTAGCCGAAACAAAAAGCCTTCTCTTACTGCAGTCATAGACAAGCTGAAGAGTGTGGGTAGTGGTGGCATTGGTGGAGAGGAGTGTGAAGGAGGTGGTGGAGCTGGTGGTCCTGGCAGCAGTACAGGGACTGGAGGTGGGGGGGTGCCCCCAAATGTTGGTCCTCCAAAGCGAGACAAGATTGAAAAAGAAGGGAAATCTAAGGGATCTCTTTCAACGGGAAATTCGGCCGATAAAAAGATGATGGACCAAAAAGGCAGTGCAGTGAGCAGCACTGGTGTGGCTAAGATTATCATTAGCAAACCTGATGGAGGTTCTCCAAGCATCAAGTCCAAAGTAACTCTCCAGAAACCTGGTGACGGATCAGCAGAAGGTTCCATGCGCCCCCAGCATTCAGGCTTGAAAGCATCGCCTCTTTTTAGTGGCTCAACACCAAAGCATGACCGCAGTTCCCCAAGCCATGGCCGCTCACCTGGATACACACCTCTGTTCCCGGACAGTGAGAGTGAGTCTGGTAGCAGTTCAGTGGCAGAGAAATCCCATCAGAACAGCCCCAGCTCTGACGATGATCAGAGCATGAGGCCACTACAACCACCACAGGACTACATGTTGGTCAGCATGGGAGAGAAACACAAGAAGCACAAAAAAGAAAAAAGAAAGCAGAAAGAAAGAGAGCGAGAGAGGGACCGGGAGAGGGACAGAGACAGGGAACGAGAGAAGGAAAAGAAGAAATCAACAATGTCCTGTGGTCCCTCTTCACACCCAATGAAGGCAGACAGCTGGTCCAGGTCTCCTCTGGCCTCCTCTGAACCCTCTATATCTTTGCTCAGCTCTGACCGTGCCTCTCGACCAAGTCCTGTGTATATGCACACTGAGGACGATGACCTGATGGACTCTGCTCTAACTGGCTCTAACTTAGAACCTTTTAAATAGAGATTATCTCACGGGTATATTTACCATTTTTTTTTGCATGGTATTTTGGCACCTCTGTGAAGGTTCTGTCATTAGAAATGTTGAATATTATGCTCTTTCTTTTTAAACTGTAAGATTTTTAATAATATCAGATGGAGAAACTGAGTCCACCTTTTTTTTTTTTTTTTAAAAAGAATAATAGGATTATTTATGCATTATGGTTTGTACTTCACATATCTGCCACTGATTATGAGATACAGAAATAGTCCTTCCAATACTGTTGATGAAAACGTGTTGAAAATTGAAAATAGTTCATGATATACCTGTCTAAAAGTATCTAAATTATTTGTAATGACTCATTGTAGCTTGCATTTTGATTTTATGTTTATATGTTTGCCATTGATCTAAAAAAATGCTGTATTTTTAATCGATGACCATGTAAAAAGAGTCTTCTCTTGTAGTGCTTACTGTTTGTTGAAACCATGTTTTTTATAAGCGTTATTTTGTCAAAACTTTTTAATGTCCTGTATTCATTACATCATGTACTTTTATGCTTTGTAAGAGGAGTGTATTAACATTTCCTCCTTCATAAGTAAATATTATTTGGATGAGATCATTAAACATGATCTTAACTTTACTGGTGAATTAAACTTTTAATTTTAAACATGAGTCGTGTGACATTTTGGAAGTGTTTGACAGCTCCACCGACAGGGGTCACTATGGAGTTATGTTTGTATCGGTTGTACAAATATAAAGTACTCGTACACACTAAAAATAATGGCTAGTGAATGACTCTTCTGAAAGCAAATATCCTCACGTTATATAATCCCTTTATAAATTCATATTTTATTCTATTTTTGTATATAATACCTGTTTCATACAGCTTGATGGAGTGGAAAGTATTTCATAGTGCAATTTTTTTCTTTTTTGGACTTTATTCAAAATGCAATCGTTATTCTAAGTCTTCTTATGTAATGTCTTTATATCATTACCGCCTTTCAGGAACAAACTGTTTCAGTCCTTATTAATGTAATATGCCTTTGTACTTTATACTGGTATACCTCTGCTTCACATATGTATAATAAAATAATTTCACACACACAGTACTACTAGCTGTTAGTACTACTGTTTCAAACAGCCCCCTGAAGGTGGAAGGTTCTGTAATTAAAATAATATGCACACACTGCTATGCTGAGAGGGTTTTTTTCTGACCCTGCCTTCAGTCTCACTTTCCTTTCAGAAACCCACAACATCACTACATGAAAATTTATTATAAAATGTTTTTACACCAACAGAAATTGCGCTTATCAGTGTTCAGGATCTATTGGAGCATAATATGAAAAATAAAGTGCAAACTAAGAGCATGTGCTTCATCAAGTGCTGTTTTATAAGTTGCAGAATAATGAGTGTGGAAGCCATTTTATTAAACCAAACCTGTAGAGATAAATGTGATCACTACAACAAGGACTATTCATGCAGCAATATATTTGAAATTTCTTGATTATAATAAGAGGTGTACCAAAGTTTGCCATCCTCTCATTCATAGATTATATTAGTGTTTTTATTATTCATTTTTAAATTGTCTCTTGCTTTTATGTTACATGAAATTACCTTTAACAGCACAGAAAAAATCTCAGATATGAGAATGACAATGATTTTTATCATCTGTGTAGTGACCCTAAAAAAATCAACTTAAGCAGCTGCATAACTCAACTCTGGTGACGAGAAGCTTTCCCCACATAAACACTGATTTCTTTAAACTTAATCCACCAACTCTGAATACAGATCTTAAACAAGATCACAATAAAGGTTCTACAGGAAGTTCTAAAGGAAGTGTGAAACAACTGGAAACCTAAACTGACTAACTAGTTGCCCAGTACAATAATTCACAAAATATATTCTAAATCAGAATTTGTTAGTATTGAAAATCTTTTGCATGTGATTGAAAGCATTTTAATAAATACACCCTGAGGAGCGGAGTGCTTTTTTTCATGAGCCTGTCAGCATATAAATGGAAACAATGATGAGAAAGAAAGTAGTGACTCGTCTGTGTACTTGTGACAGGTTTTCCCCTAAATCAGTACAGGAACAACATAAATTTGCTGAAATGAAAGCATGAAATGAGATCATGTACTGTGATAAAGTTTTTAATTTAGCATAATCATGAGCTAAGCAAATGAAAGTTCAAACTGGTCTATGTCTGAGTGTTTTTTTTTAAAATCTGGTTAATATATTGGTTTTATTATTAATGGATTTAACTGATAAAATACCTGAGTAACTCAAGGGGAGAGTTCACTTGCCCAATGGAGAAATAAACTCAACTGGGAAACTAATTAAAGTTCATTAATAATAAATATTTAAATGTTTTGCACAGACCACAAATCTTTTTTTCCAGTCTAACTTACATGTACATCACTTCCAGGTTTTTTTTTTAAAATCAAATATTAGAATATTTACTATTTTTAATCAAATTTCAAATTTTCATCGATATTAACTGGGTGCCTGTGTGTGCCGTGTAGCGTAGCCTACTGAACAAGTTTTTTTCCCCCTCCTCTCCCTCACACACTTGAGAGCTGGAGTGTTGATCAGCTTAGCAAGAGAAGCTGTTTTTATTAGGCAGTCTTTGATTTGGCTCAAGACCAATCTCCACTTCTCTGTCAAATTTACAGAAATGCTTCATTCTCTCACTCTTTCCCTTTCTGCCTCAACTCCATTCACTCCTCTCTTTTTCTTTATTCTTTGTCTCACATTCTCTGCTACTCTGTTTGTTAGTCTCGGTCAATCTTCCTTTGTCTTTAGTACCTTTTGTACCTTTTCTGTCTCTCTCTCTCAGGAAGTGAGAACATGTGATGGAGGTATGGTATATGTTACACCACAGTGCTTGTGTGCTTCTTCTCCTTGCTGCTGCAGTTGAGTGTGATCCTGCTGGGAAACGCCATGATTGTGCAGGTGTGTAATAAAGTAGATCGACGTCCTAATCACTGAGAGGATGTGAGCGAAGCTGGAACAGTAGTGATCTCTTTAATGCTATGCTGGATTAACTCTGACCTTTCCCTCCAAACCGTACTAAACACATCCATCACATCCCTATGTGAGAGCCCATTCTAATTCCTCATGATGTGCATGTGCTGAAAATAAACCTGATTAGCGTGACCTGTATACAAATGTTAAATTAATCAGATGGCATGTGAACAAACAGGCAATTCATCACAAAGACCAAAAGTGCTGCATGTTTCAAAGGCATTTCTCTCAGCTCTCGGCCCCGACCCAAATCAGTGCCAAAAATTTTAATTTTATATTAACACTGAGTGTTGACTATTAAAAACAGCTATTTATTTGCATCCTATTAATTAATTTATTTATTAGCACTAGCTTAATTTGCACTAGCTTATTTTCTTACCCAATTTACACATCTTCCACACTTCATCACTTGATTTAGATTAAATTCAGGTTGTTGAAACACTCCATGATTCCCAAAAGTCGCAACAGATCACGGCTACTGGCTGCTCATTTAAATCTTCTTCCATGTCCTATGCTTCTAGAGCCCTAGATTCCTTGCTATATATCTAAGGTGTTATAGTACCTGAATGTATTATTCTTCCTCCTTGCTTCCTGTAAAGTGAAAAAAAAGATTGACATTTTATGAACGTAATATTTTTTAACTATACAGCTGAGAAGACAGCAGTGAAATTACACAAGCTCCCCTAGGCTTTTAATAGCATATTCGAGAGTAATTGGTATAATCACACACTCAAAGCCCACCTGAGGGGTTTTCACTATGTGATATTTGAGTAAGGTAAATATAGATATAGATATTTGAGTAAGTGTAAAACATACACTACTATTCTGCATCATATCATCGTTTCAGAGTAACTGTAGGTGAAAAATATACAAGAGAATAGAGAAAATAAAAAGAGAAATGCTTCATCTGGTGAATTGCTATCTAAAACTCCTCACCTCCATAAACATAAAGTCTGCTGGTTATCGACCTACAGTTTGCTAACATGCATTAACAGCTGATAATTCTTGCTTTCCATGTTGGTGTAATGAGTATCACTGCTGTACCAACGCTCACGATCATGTTACACACTGAACCATCATAACACTGGTGTCAATTATATTATACTGCTGTTGAATTATGGATGCTGATTGGTCTAAAGATGTTGATTCATTTTCTATAAGAGCAGCTCTGACAGTAGTGCAGCTGCACATCCCAGGTTTATATTAATTCACTGAGTTTTGAGAGAGTAAAATGAGAGGCAGGTGAGGGAATGACTGTATAGCTGCTATAATGTTATTGATAGGAACTCAGATGTTATACAACATTAAAAGTGACTATAAACAGATAAAAAGTACATGTTGTTCTTTAATAAGTCATTCTTATCTTCCAAAAACAACAGATTAGATTGCCCATTGTAAAGCCAGGTTTACAGTGTACAATTTCATTTCATTGGAATCTTGTGTATATACACAGGCTTCACAAGATGATGCTGAAACAAAACACTACATTTTGAATTCTAACATTTTTAATCACAAGAAATCAAACCATTGCAATATCAATACAACAGGTGTGTGACATTCTGCGGCACGTCAGCATTTTTGCAAGACCCTGAAGAGCCATAATCCTTTTTATGTATTCAACATATTCTATCGACTAACACCAATAATCCTTTGGTGGACCCAGGGTGTAACCCGCCTCTCACCCGAAATGGCTGCTGGGATTGGCTCCACCTTCTCCCCGTGACCCTGATGGATAAGGCGGTATAGATAATGGATGAATGGATGGATAACACCAACAATCTATAGGCTCAAAAAGTCAAATAGAATGTTTTCAGAGGAAAATGAAGAGCTATTTTTTCACACTTACCAATTTAGTTTTAGAGATCAGGAAAACAATCATGGTTATATTTTCTTTAATTACACCAAAATTACACCAAAATTAATTTCTGCTTACACATGATGTGCTTCTGAATAGTTTTTAGACATGAGTGTGAATTACATCAAGAGCAGCACACAGGAGAATTTCAGACTGCAGTCAAGCCAGAACTGGAGTGTACATACATACGTTTACGGTAACTACCCTTTGCATGGTTATGCTACGGATCTGCTGTGAATTCTTTGTTCTTTGCATGATTAGGCTTGCCAACCTTAACATTGACTCACAACCAGTCAGAAGATTTAGGCTAAGTCCACACTAAGCCAGATAATCTGAAAATGCAGATTTTACGTATAAAACATTTCTCATCATTTTCATATCATTTTCCAAATGTTCTACGTCCACACCAAAACGTTGAAATGCCTTAGTGTCACAGCAGCAGAGGTAAAAAGCTGAAGTTAGCAGCTAGTTGATGAGATAGCCTGCTGCCTCTTTATCTTCTATGTTAGAGCAATGCATGTGCATTGCACACTATAATGATTTATTAAAGGTGTAATTAAAGGTAGATTAGCAAATTTGATAGACTTATCAGCTGTGACTGCTGATAAGCCCACCCATCATATTTCTTTTGGTGTTTGGAGCACAAACGTTTGCCAGTATCATGACAGCCATACGTCTTTGATTCTGAAAATACACGTTTTCCAGTCCACATTACAACTCAAACCTGGAGTCTTCAGATTTATGCACCTCAGAAAGCATTTTTGAAAACTATCATTTTTCAGTGGAGGAAAAACACTGTTTAGTGTGTTAGGACGGGCTTAACGGAGAAATAATAATCCTTTTTTTGATTTGCTGTTCTTAGTGTAAACGTAGCCTTAAAAAATTGCAACCTCTGCTCATAGTTTGCTGGCAAAAAAGAAAAGATTACAAAAATACAGAAGGAATGAGAAAATGATTACCAGTAGAGTAGACTGCATGAGAGAGAATGTTTACAAGGCCAACTTCACCGTCTGCCACTGGGTTTTCTCTATTAGTCACAGCGAAATTTGTGACATCAAACAGCACGCATAAGGAGAAAATCATAGGAGGAGGGGAGGCTGCTTTGAAAGCAAGATCCCATTAGAAAAAATAGGCCTCGACCAAATTCAGAACTGCTTGTGCTTCTGGAGCTGTTTCAATACATTATATATACATTTCAATTATTAATTGTTCTTTTGTTTGGAAGGTCTGTTTTATCCAAATGATAAAATAATACCATGTCTGATTTATCCAAATGAATAATATGCAAAATTGCTGTTTTGCACTGTTAAAAGAAAATTCTTGAATGAGTAAGATAAGATAAACCTTTATTAGTCCCACAAGTGGGAAATTTGCAGTACATGCCAGAGTACATGCCAATGTGAAGATGAATCATATAAAAAATCTTGGGTGCACTACTAAAAGATATTGTTACATGATAGTTTTATATATATTGCTTTTTTATTAAAATACAGTTCTGTTTTATTCTAGAGAATGAGAAAATAAAATATGTTAAAGTGGTGATTGCATATCCCAGTGATTTGTTTGTGTGTTTACATGTCTTAATACTTGGGCCAGATCCATGTCTGGTAAATGGGTGAAGCCATTGCGGTTTCCTTGATTTGATTGCGTATGTATGGAAAGGGGGCGGCACAGTACGGTGGTGCGGTGGTTAGCGCTGTCGCCTCACAGCAAGAAGGTCCTGGGTTCGATCCCCGGGTCACCCAGGGTGCC
>JAQMYM010000006.1:483213-495491 GCA_030014255.1 Parauchenoglanis ngamensis
CAGGGTGTACCCCGCCTCTCGCCCCAAGATGCTGGGATTGGCTCCAGCTTCCCCGCGACCCAGATGGATAAAGTGGTGTAGATAATGGATGGATGGATGGATGGAAAGGACTTCTCACAGCCTAGTATGTGGGTATTTTTTTTGTTTAATCTTTTAGATAAATTTAATACTGAACAGTGTAAATTTTGACAAGACTTTTAAAATTAGTTTTTGTCTTAGTCACTTACTAAAAATTGTAGTTACATTTTAGTCATGTTAGTCTTTTTGTTTTGTTTTTGTCAAGACTTGAGTGGAACTAATTTTTAATTTTAGTCTAATTTTAGTCAATGCTTTGGTCATAATTTTCAGACAGTTTCATGAGCCTTATTGTAAAATGTGCCCTGTAGCTTTAAGATGGGCTTGTAGCTTTTAAGATGTAGCTTTAAGATGACCGGAGGAGGATTGCCAGGTCTTTTTCTGAAATGTAATTGGTAGTGTTGTTGCTATGCAGACGTTCTGTGGACTTAGCCAGGACTTTGTTACTTTTTTGCTAGTTATGGAGTGACACTGTGATAGTAATGAGTGATACTTTCATATAAAGATGTTACTTGGTTCAGACCAACACCATGCATGTGTCCTGACTCATATACCAGTTAGAATCCAGGAGCATTGTAAAAGCTGTTGCCAAACCTAGTGAGCTGGATTCCCTCACTTACCAACTATGATCAGGAAAGTAATATATTATAAATACGTATAGTATTAATATAAAAAATTAGCTAATTATTACTCCTGGCTGTGAAATTCCCTTGAGAAGTAAGCTAGGTTGTCCTGAACAAAGTCAGCTATTCGTCTTGTCTTTACTCATCAGGGCGTTATGAACGGAGATTTCACTGTTAACTTTGTTATCAAATATTTTTCATTTACACAGTCGTTACAAATTAGTCATGAAATAAAAGGTCATCAACAAATACTTATCGTCAAAATTTTTGTTGACAAAATTGACACTGCTACTGAAGGGTAATGCAGGTGTAAGACCACAATGTCTGAAGCGCCTCAGTCCAGCTCAGTTCCTTATCTGCCTTCCAGGGTTGGCAACCCTGACTATACTACTACCTCTGCTGCTGCCACCTAGTGTGTAAGAAGAGGTAGAGTTCATAATGTTCATTAAAGCTACACTATGTAGGATTTCCTCTTTCAGGCAGTGAGGTTGCAGATTTGCAGCCAACTGAATGCCCCCTCTCTCACCCCTCCCTTCCCACCCCTTCCCTTCCCAGAAGGTGCGGTGGCCATCAGGTGCCTGCAGCATACGATCCGAGTGCTTCCAAAACAAAGTCATCATCTATCACTGCATCGAGTAGTCAGATGATATTTAGATATTTAAATATTTATAAATTGTACTTAGTTATTTATGCTGTAATACTATAGGTCAGAACTTCCATGTAAGATAGCGTGGGATCAAAAAAGCTAATTGGAGTCAGGTGTTAGCATACCTGGAGTCTTGTTAAGAAAATGAGTTTGGAGGTGTGGACTCGAGCTACTTTGGCTGATAAAAACCACAAAACCAAACTGTTTGCTGTGCACAAGAAGAGTACACTTATGTGAGCCATGTTTCGACAAAAAGAGCTTTCAGAGCATCTACAATCAAGAATTGTTCAATATACTACCCCAATTACTCTAACCTACTGCAGCTATAGGGTAGGATTGTGATGTATTATTCAGGGTAACAGTCTGTGGTTTATCCATTTTAGCACATATTCAAAACTTATTTTCATATTTTCACGTACAGAGATCTATAGTAAGATACACATTGTCATGTTGTTTGGTACATTAGCAGTTTATGTGGTTTTGTATCGGAGTTGTTGGTACCTCAGCAATAGCCCCGCCCTTTTAACCGACGTCATGACACTACTGCCAATTGTGTCCAATTATCGGCGAGGGTGCGTACTGAAAGTTCGGAGAGCGCGAGAGCAGCTAAACGAGGCAGTGTGGATGTAGAAGCGTGTGTGCGCGTGTATGGGTACATATTTTACGTATAAGATTTTAGCGTTTCGTCTGTTCAGAGGCTGGAATACTGAAATAAAAAAATCAAACATTTGTCGTCCGCACGTGACCACAATGAAGCTTAAGAGACACGTTTCTCGTTCCTGAAAGGCAGTTTCCACACAGACCGAGTGATTGGTGAAATCTTTCCTTATTAACGGACTTTATGTTTCTTTTGTTCCTTTTTTTAAAAAAACGGTGACGTGAGGAGGTGAAACTGCGTCAGAGAGCACGCGCGTGGTATTTCTATTAAATAGAAAAAACAATCGGCTCCCCATCTCGCGTGGAGAGGGAGAAAAGATGACAGAAAATGGCGAGAAGGAGAACGAACCGCATCACCGGGACCTGCAGCGCTCACCAGGTTCCGGTACGATCCGGGCCGAGTCCAAGGTAAGGCAGAGCGCGAGCCCCATCCATGCACAGCCTGTGCGTTAGAGCGGTTGCGCGCGCGCTGCCAACAGGCGACAGATTTTTAAAATTATTATTATTATTATTATTATTATTATTATTATTATTATTATTATTGGTTTTGTTCACTGAAGGTGAGGTTAATTTTATCTGCAGAGTCAGAATATTAGACTAAGAACAGAACAGAAATTCAGTAGAAGATGAAAACTAGAGCCTTGAATTAAACAGAAGAGAATAATAAAAGAGGTTTTATTGACTCACTGCAGCTTCACTGACCTGAGCAGGAATACAGAAAAGTAGCGAAGAACAGAAGTGAAGATGGTGAAATGATATCAGTGTAGATTAGCACAGAATTAGATGTAGATGTCCAAAAGTAAACAGGATGGAACTGACAGTGATGGAAGAAAGTAAACAGGACTGAAGTAAGAACTAAGAAGAACCAGCGACTAAGGGATTATAGAATCAAAAGAAGAAAATGAGACAAATTAGTGATTCGAGAATGTAATTTTTAAAAGAATGAAGAAAAAAACGTGTCCGTGTCATTTCAATGGACAGGTTTGTTGTTTTTGTCTGATGCGATTTTAAAAAAGTAGTAGTGAGTGAGTTTATAAACAATGCACCACTTGTTTAAGCATTATTACCTGCAAAAAAAGCAGAGAATGTAGAAGACTTTGTGTAAAAGAAGTGTTTTATTCTTACATCACAGAATCTGAAACACAGCAGAATAATTTAATTTATAAATGAACCTGAATAAAAACACTGTCACAAAAACATGAGTGTCAGCATGTTCTGCTCTGGGCTACGATGAGTTTTCTGTGGAAAAGATATATTTAAAAAAAACAGAAGAATAAAGCGTTTAGTCGTAGGTCTTCTTTGGTGATGTTTCTGCAGAGATAAACTCATAATCAGCACAGGCTTAACTGCAGGAGACTGCTGTGTGATGTTCTGTTTTTAGTGATGCAAACTTTACAGGGGTGAGGAGTTTGATTTTATACCCTGCTTTATGTTTCATGTTTATTTCTCTAAGGTGTTTATACACATCAATAATAATGAGAAGAAAAATAACAATAATACAAGCAAATTGCTATTAAACGTGCACAGCAGCTCAGCAGCCATGTTTCTAGAACAATCTACCAGACCACCAGCAAATACCAATAGATGTGGTATTCATGTAAGACATCATCCAACATTTTAAAAGTTTAGTTGTGCTCATGTAAATATTAGTGTCTTGCTATGATTTGCATGAAATAAATCAAGCAAGCAATCTTTTATGATGGTAAATAAGTTACCGTCACTACCATGTTAATTTGGTTAACTGTCACAGTCACAATAACAAATTAAATAATTTAAAAGTTACATTAAAAAAGGTAATAGGTTGAAAATATTAAATTTAACCATTTTTTCATGTTCTTTCTTTTTGGAACTATATGGAACCCACCCATTTTTCAAGTGATCAAAAAATTAGAGCAGGTTGCCCAGGTGTGCCCTTAGACTAATTGTTTAGACAGTTAATAGCTCTGAATGTCTACTCTTTGTTTGAGACCAGGGTTTCACCTATAAAGGCTGCATCTGTTAAACCAATGGATAAGCCACTATGAAGACCAGAGAGCTGTCTATGGGAGAAATGCAAACCATTTTGAAGCTGAGAAAAGAGGGAAAATCCATCTGAGCCAATGTGCAAGAATTGGGCATAGCTATTACAACAAAGAATTGGGCCAATACAACAAAGATGTACAAAGAAACCACCGGAGTACTAACAACTAAACATTAAACAGGTTGGTGAAGGAAAACAACAACAACTGAGGTCTGAAACATTGTGAGAGCTGTGAAGAAAAACCCAAAACAACAGTCAGTGACATCACCCACAACCTCCAAAAGGCAGGTGTGAAGGTTTCACAATTTAAAGAACACTTTATAGAAGACTTCAAGAGCAGAAATATATAGGCCAAGCCACAAGGTACACAGCACTCATCAGCAGTAAGAATCTGAAGGCCAGGTTGAAATTCACAAAGAAATACAGAGATGAACCACAAAAGTTCCCAAGATGAACCTCGACTAAAGTGATGGAAATGCCAAAGTGTGGAGAAGGAAAGGATCTGCTCATACTTCAGAACATACGAGGACATAGTGAAGCACGGTGGAGGTAGTGTCATGGCTTGGGCTTGCATGGCCGCTTCTGATACGTTCTCACTAATTTTTATTGATGATGGAACTCAAGGTTTTAGACTGACCAAGTCAATCACCAGACTTTAACCCAACTTAGCAGCATTTCACCTCTGAAAACTGGACAGGAGACTGAAAGGAGAAACCTCTCAAAACACACAACTGAAAGAAGCTGTGCTACAAGCTTGGAAAATTTGTGCAAAGGTGCACAAAAGTTTTTTTTTTAACACATCTAGATGTAAATATCAGGAAATTAAAGCCAACATTCTGATCTATTGTCTCATATTCATCTTTAAATTTCAAACTATAATGTCTTCAGTGGCCCTGTGGTGGACTGGCGACCTGCCCAGGGTGTACCCTGCCTCTGGCCCGAAGTCTGCTGGGATTGGCTGCAGCTTCCCCGCGACCCAGACGGATAAAGCAGTATAGATAATGGATGGATGGATGGAAGTCTTCAGTGTATTGCAAAAATAAAAGGATTAGCTTTGCTGTTCCAGTACTTTGGGAGGGGACTGTATACCAGACAGTAGATTGGTGATTGTGTCTTGTGCTGTGTATAGTGAATAGACTGTTCAGTTTGATGCATGCCCACAGTAGAGCAATGATGGTGTCTATAAGGAGTATATAGAGAATAGGCTACATGACGCACTCACAGTGGGTGAGAGTGTGTGTGTGTGCATGCATCATGCTTTTGCTTTCCATGCTGCACATGTGTTCCTGTTTGTGAACTGAACTGTAGGTTATAGAAGCACATGTTAAGTTGGATGAGCCTATCAGGTCATGGTTTATTTCCCAACAGCTGTGGTATACACTCACAGACATTTACACACACACAAACTTTTTCTTCATTTACATGTCGTATGTGGAAGCGTTAAACAAAATATGCCTTATCTTTCTTTTCCTTCTTGTGTGCATACGAAATAACCAAATGAAAACGGAGTGGATCAGTTGAAAAAAATTTAAATATAGGTATTTTGACAAAAAATCTTCAATTTCACATTGAAACTTAAGGTCTGTGGCCTAGAATACCACCTGATTGTTGCAAATTGTTTTGGGAACGTCGATGGCATCAAAAATGGTGACTCACTATTTGGAGCAGAGGATTCAGGGAGGTGTGAGCTGGTCCTTGGTGACATGGTACGTTTAAATTTTTGGATGGATTCATACAAATATAACAGCTCTGTACCTCGTCTGTCATTTTTACATCATTTTTATACTTTACTCAATACTGGCAATTAAATAAGTAAAAGATTATACATGTGCTTTACCAAATACCTAATTCTTAATATGTAAGACTTTTTCATCTTCAATCTCAGATTATAATGGGACTCTAAACGAGTTCTTTAGTAAAGGTTCATGCACTTGTTTGGCAAAGATTTTGAGTTAATGTAAGCTAAGATATTTTAGGGAAAACTCTTCCTTTGGTGAAACCTTTGACATTCTCTATATACAGTTGTGAAAGCCCCAGATTTTGCTAAATGAAATATGTTTCTCTTTTGCATGTAAGTCTGGTTACTTCCAAAAATGAAAAAGGAGAAAACTGCATTGCCATAACATCTCCACTAAAAGAGAAAACAACAACAATATTGCCAAATTGTGAGAAATTATATGCTTATAACGGATAATAAGTCCACACTTTGATCCACACTTTAATCCACTGATTATTAGCATTATCTCACACATAAGAAGGTGCCAACCAGGTAGCCATGTATTTTGGTTTTATTTGTTGTTTACTTTTATGCTCCAACTTGCACCAAACCTGGATACAATACGTAACAGAACTGTGATACAAACCCATGTAAGTTTACTGTGCAAATTGAACTTTTAAACACAGGAATCCTTCAAACCCTTGTACGGACAAACAAACACAGATTTCAAACCAAATAATACATGCATACCACGCAAGAGGAGAAAGCGTGCTGGGATGTTTGCGTTGGACCTTTCAGCCCTTCTTACTGGGACTCTTTGTTTCAAACAAGTGATGTCTGTGAAACAAACTGGACAACCTTCAAGTTTTACATGCCTCTGCCTTCTAATTTGTTGAGACAGAATTAGCAACCCCTGATTATGCTGGATTTACCGGGTCTAAGGCTGCAAAAAGTGCTAAAAGATGCCGAATTCACAAACAAGTCAAAATAGAGTGGGGTATGTTTTCTGTGTGAACAATAATTGGTCCAATGCTATTATGGTCTTGACAAAATACTGCTCTGATGACCTGGGACTGCTGGCCATCAACTTAATGCCATCCTTGTGTAGTGTTAGCTGGTGTCTGAATATTCCGCCACAAGATAATTCCTTGGATGCAAAACAGCTGCTGCCTGAGCAAATCACACAGCTGGCAAATTACCACCATAACCCTCCTATCATTCTTCTGGGTGATTTCAACTATACAAACTTCTTTAAGGTACAGCCAAAGTACAAACCGTTAAATTTCTGTCCAACTGCAGATGGGAAAACTGGGTCATTACTACAGTACAATATGTGATTAGCCAGACTCAACAGAAAGGGATTATTTTACAATGCTTGTGATCAGTAAACTGACAGTGTAACATCATGCTTCTGTGTTTATGAACAGGTCTGCATTTCCACTGAAATTGTTGTTACATACAATGCAAAACCATAGTTCACTAAGGAATTGAGAACTCTTAAGTATGTAGAAGGAGACAGCACATAATAATGTGGACGTGGAACCCACAAAAAGTTCAGGAATCAGCTCAGCAATAATATCTGCTAAAAGAATTACAAGAACAATTGTTCATCTATCTGGAAAAGTCTGAAAATTTCAGTCTGAAAATCTTTTTACAGTCTGTAAAGTACAACTGTAAAAGGAGATCACCTTAACAACTACTCCTTGATCAGTTGCTCCCTGAGAAGCTAAAATGTACAAAACGAACAAAATAACCTGCCTCAGTAACTAGATACCTGCACATACTGTACTTCAGTGATAATAATCATGTGAATGCCTGATTCTCATACACCTGAACAATGTCATTGCCCTCAACTCGTTTTTCAGTTTGCACACAGAGTCAATAGATCAGTAGATGGTGCTGTAATTATGAGAATGCAATTTGTCCTGCAACAACAATAGCAATGACACATATGCTGGAATCTTTGTGGACTTTAAATCTGCATTTAATACACTCATTCCTGATCTACTACCGAGCAAACCTTCAGAAATGAATGTTGATTATGGATCACCTTCCTGAAACAGTGAGTGGAACCCTAGCTATCAGCCTGCCAATCAATCCCCGTAGGTGACCCAGAAGGCTGCATTCTCTAGACTCCTGAAAAAACTAGTACTTTATGTGCCAGACAGTATGCTATAACATGGTCCATATGATGGAGTGACCACTATTTAAAAAATATTTTCCATATGAAAGTTCACCATGCCTGTGGACATTCATATACTGCTGTGCTGCAGTCCTTGGCTTACACTTCCCTCTGAGAAGCCATGCCCATAAATAACCTGGGCATGGCTTCTCAAGGCATGGCAAGGTAACCTGGCCAAGGTTTCCAAATTATGCCATGTAATTGAGACAGCAGAAATTGCCGAGGTGTGAGCTTCCATAGCTGAAATCTGTCCAATGTTGGCAGAATCAATGTTAGACGTGGAAATGAAGATAGTAGGCCTGTCATGGACCAGTGTGTCCTGGCCTAACAGAATGGCCTGCTTTGTCAGGAAATCAACAGTGAGTTATTTTGGCATTGACGAGGAGTTCTACCTGGGCCTTTTCAAACATCCTAAATGTAGACACCATTTTCTTGGGCAAATGCGCTGTCCTGTTAGCATGTTCATTTCACTATTGTATACCATACTTGATGCCAGCTGAGAACCAGATTGATGGAGAGTATCCCACTTCCAGAAGTGTGGTTTTGATCCCTCACATCATACATGGTTCAATTACACTATAATTAGGCTGCATTTCCCTCAACAACACTATATCAGACTGCAGTTCCCGTTTAAGGTGATACGCAGCAATTAGAATATTTTTTAGTGAAAATAATGGCTCAGTTTTTGGAAAGTTGTTTGGTCTTTAGTATGAAATGTATTTATGAAATTTTGCAAGATTAGAAAATCTAATTTATATTCATTCAGATTTTTTTAATTGAATAGTAATTCTACGGGATAAATTATGTACAGAAAGGTTTTCTGTTAATGATTAATGTGATGGATTATAAAATAATCAATGTAATCACAGTGTGCAGTGATACAAACTCAATATGCTGAAGGATGTTCACCACTTTATTAGTTACTAATATGATGAAAGCCATCACAGTCAGAATATGGAGTAATGGAACCACAGTGAGCATTTTGTTAGCAGCACAGTTTTGGGCACTGAACAATCTGGACAGCAGACGGAGACGGATGGAGTGATATTCTCTGTTCCCCTGTGACTGGGTGACATTTCATGTCCTTTATTATGCTTTTCTTTTCTTCCATAATGTTTTCCTCAATGTTGCAATGCTTCTTTTTTAGGAAACTGGCGACAGCGATGATGTAGAAATCAGACTGGAGCTCCAGGGAAACTAAATCTAATATAATCAAATCAGATGTCTCTCAGGGGCTGAAAGGAGATTTTATCATCATGTCTCTGACATATATTTATATTTACAGCCACATTTTTGGGAAATGGACTCCTCTCCTTCTTCTCCTCTCCTATCTTTTCTCTTCTCAGGTTTTCCCTCCCAATGCAAGTTGTGAATTTAGGTGGAATTACTCATACCTGAACTACTCTCCATATTCACTTCCTCATTTTACTTGCGAGATATTTTTACTTTTTATTCATAACGCACAATGTATTATCATACACAATCTTTTATGAAAAATAATTGAGAGAAAAATGTTCATTAGTACACTGATCCGTATCAGCTTGTATCTTGTACTGTAATCTTCCATGATTTCAGTGAGTTATATTTATTTGTAAAGGAGTGTGCTGGACATACAGTGATGAGTTTGAGGTTGACAGGTTGGACATGTTAAGGACAAAGGCCTCTCTCTGTCGCTCTCTCTGTCGCTCTCTCTCTCTTTCTCTCTCACGCACACACACAAACACACACACAGCTCCTGCCAGCCTGAATAATTGTAATTGATGGCGATGTTTCAGCTGAGATGCAACCAGCACTGACAGACAGATAGAGGGATGACTGCCATTACAAACTGATATAAATGTTCACCTGCCTCACAGGTAACTTTGTAGGTATACACTTTCTGACTTTAGCTCATTTGTTAATATGCACAAAGTATTGGCGCCCCACTACCTTGTCCATCAGGTGAAGGGGAACAACAGCAACACCACTGCTATAGGTGATCCACTGATATCTGCACCTCACACAGGAGCATGCAGGTTTCATTTACCTGTATAGTAAGTAGATGGAGCTAATAAAATGGCCAGTGAGCATAGAACTAAACTGTAGTGTTGACCTCTAAGAACTGCTACTGTATTAATAAAGTGTCCATTCCAGAGCACTTATTCACAATTTACTTTTGATCATGGCTCTTTTACTGTAATTAACTTGATGAGAGCAAAGTGTAATGTCTGGCATGCAGGGAGGGAAAGAAAATGCCCATGTGTTCAGTGCTCCTGGAACTGAAGTTCTCCCAATTTTGATGTTTTCTCTGATTTGTAATTTGCTGATTTCTGGCAATGCCTGTTCTTAAATGTGCTATAGAAATAGAACTATACCACATAAGCAGTATGTTAAATATTAATTCTGTTGTTTTTGTGCAGTGCTACAAATAACACATTTGAGGCTTCTAACTTATTTGGAGATATTCTCTTAGCATATTGTGTACTTTTAAAGTATTTTGAGTAACCAGTGTAGCTTAATTTAGCTGGCAGCATTGAGTGGGATTCAATTTGCTCAGTAAATTTCTACAGTGTAATTAATGTGCTTCATTAGAAATTCTCTGTGGAGGAGTTGCTGCGTGTTAGAGACCCTGTTGCAGCTGTATGGCATCACGTGCCAACTCTTCACTTGCACATACACTCTTAAGGGCTCTTTCATTTGTCCCTCTGTAGAATGCTAAGAATCCGCTATAAAAATGTAAAAAAAATATTGATTGTGGCATACCTTCAGCCATGGATGCAGAGGTGATGTTCCTTCACTCCCAAAGTGATGTTCTTTCACTCCCCCCACCTGCACAGCCCCAGGGAATCGATCCAGCGACCTTTTGGTCCCAAACCCACTTCTCTAGCCTTTAGGCCACGGCTGCCTTATAGCAAAAGGGGAAAGTTTGTTTAAGGTAGAACAGTTTTTTTAGGAATCTTAGAACCTTTAAAGAACCCTTTTTTTTGCTAAGAATTTATTATTATCATCATTATTAATATTATTATTATTATTATTATTATTAAATATTTTTAGACTATTATTGGGTCATCTGGATTTTTATATAAATTTTTGCCATCTGGCTTACTCAATTTATTTTGATGTCATGTTTAAATGTTTTTTTATGTTTTGTGTGTGTGTAACCTACACACACAGATCCTGAAGGTGCCATGTTGAGTTTATGAAAAAAAAACCTCCTGCTGCTGTTTTTATATTTCAGATCGTAGAAGAGGATTAGAGTGGATTAAACCTTAATGTTATTAGGACTCCTTTCACACACTTCTGTGTTTGTGTGTGTGTGTGGGGGGGGGGGGGTTATGAGGGTGTGTGATTTAAAAAGCCTGCCACACTATCACTAATTTATCTGTGCATCCAACACTATTTTTAGAGTCTCTGCTTCAAAAGTAGCTACAACAAAAGTGTGTGTGTGTGTAGACATGGGTTTGGAATAATTATTGTGAAAAAAATGTAAGGGGAATTAGTAACCAGGGTGCAGTGAGACACAACACAGACACAAACATACACACACATGACATTTGGTCATCACAAAGATATTTAAATGTGCCCAAATAAAAGGAAGAATTTTGTTATGAAATATACACAATTGTATATAAAATAACATATGCAGTGCCGCACAGCAACAGAATAAGCCTATAATGTTTTTACGTCACCATCTGTCTGTGGTAAAAACCCGAGTTGCATAAGTCATAAAAAAGTCTTTGTTATCTGGCTTTGCAGAAACATACCTATGTGTCATCAGCATAGTAGTGAAAGCTAACACTATGTTCAGTAATAACTGTATCCAAATGTAATATATACAGGGAAAAAATAATGGGTCTAGTATAAAGCTATGTGGAACACCAAACTTTACTTTTGTATGCATAAAGAAGTCACTATTAACATTTACAAACTGATAATGATCAGTCAGATTAGATCTGAGTCAAAAAAAGAGCTGTTCACTGAATATAGGAGACTCGACTCTGATCAGAAGCTAGTAGATGGTCATTTACTACTTTAACCAGTGCTGTATTATTATGTGAAGAGGTCTAAACCTTGGCTGAAAGATTTTATGAATGTGAGTTCTGTTTTCTCTCTCTCTCTCTCTCTCTCTCTCTCTCTCTCTGTCTCTCTCTGTCGGAGTGCATGCTGGGAGTGAGTGCGCGGAGCGTGTTGAGTGTGAGCGTGAGTTGGCGTGCTGCTTTTTCTCGCTTAAATTTCTCTCTCTTTCTTTTTTTGTGGTACTTGTCTGCCTATATATGTTTGTTTGTCGGTTTTTAACATCCTCGCTCCTCTAGGAGTAGAGGCAGTGTTTGGGCGTCAGCGCCAGCCCTGTGCTGAGTAGCATGGCGCCCCAAAACCCC
>JAQMYM010000006.1:511712-564782 GCA_030014255.1 Parauchenoglanis ngamensis
CCAAAAAATGTATAGACACTTCAGGAACACTTCTATGGTGTTTGAGCGTTTTATCATATTTCTATCTTTTGTTTGTTCATTCAAACTTACTGTGATGTTTGTCTGTCCGTGTTTGTCTTAAGGCCAGGTGATCGTGTTCAGGTAATCGACGACTCTAACGAGGACTGGTGGAAGGTGAGAGCAGCTTGTTTTTTTTTTAATGTATAAAATTCTGGATGAAGTGATCTGTAAATGTAGCAGATGGGTGCTTGTTCAGCTTATCTTTTAAATTGTGTGCAGGTTTTCTTTAGAGGAATGGAATTAGCACTGTTTATTCATTTGAAATATCAAAATATTGAATTAAATGTTTGATCAAATAGTAATATCCCTTTAAAAATAAACAAGCTGTTAAATATTAATAGACTGTATTACTCTGAATGAAATCTCTTTATTACATTGTCACAAATTTCCACCACATATTGTGAGCATGTTGGTCTACCCAGATTTACTCAGGATCGCAACAGTTAAGAGACAATTTCTGTTCCACCACTTTTTTAAAGGTCTCACAGACTGTCTAGGGACTAAATGGGCTTAAGCAATGAAAATAAGCTGTGCAGTCTCACTCTCACAGCTCAATTCCCAAATCACCATCTTTTTACTTTCATGTAGAATTTCTTCAAATCCCTTCAGAATTCACCACCTCCAAAATAAGCATCATGACATCATCGTTCCAAGAGCAGCTCTTTTTGTCATGCCTCCATAATCCTCATCACCTTAGTGTTATCACTGTGGATGTAAACGTTCCAAAAAGGTTTAGACAATTCTTAGTCATTTTTAGAGCTCAAATCCTCCACAGGCAAAATGAGTGAGTGGTTTAATTCCCAGGAGCTGATCATGACTTTATGGAGCCTGTTGTGTTTGTGCTGTAGACAAAACTTACAGAACTAACATTCAGACTTTCTCTGCTAATAACACATCCTATGTCACTCTCATGTTTCAGCTTTCTCTTGGTAGAAACAAATAACTTCAAGCTTACAAAAAAGTAGTCTCCTTGATTTTGGATGACGGTGTACTTCAAACTTCCAAACACAACTCCAAACGTGTGAGACCTCGTGCTCTTTGGGAGTGGTCCAAACATCACATGGTTGCTCGCGTTACAGCACAGAGACGCTGAAAGAAAGTTAAAAAGGCAACAAATGTAATTTAAAAGAAAGTATAGCTTCACTCCAAACTCCACTTCCCAGAACACACTACGACCTAAAAACATGGCCGCTACAGTCTACAATTCACAGACATGTTCACACTCAGCAGAGTTCTGATTATGCACACCTTTTCCCCATTACACTTACAGCACATAAATACCAACTTCAAACACCAGCACTTTGCTAAGTAAATGTTCAGTGTGTTGCTACCTGACTTTACCTGTTGACTTTACCTGTTTTTTTCCAAGTGTTGATATTCTAGTTTTTGCATGTTTGGATGTTCTTATACTATTGTTTACACATCACCTGACCTCTTTATCGGTCTCTGGTTTGTTTCTGGTTCATGTTTTGGATTTGTCTGCCTGTACTTTTAATAAAAAACACTAATCTGCATTTGCATCTGCCTAGGTTGTTCATGACAGAAAGAAAGAAAGAAAGATGTTTTTGGTTGATACATATTCTATATGTTATAACCTGGAGCCATGGGGTCTTTCAATATCTGACGCCCTCATCCAGGTGACCCAGCCAGTTTTGGAGGCTCAAGCACCGAGCCCTTCAGCCCAGTCTGTGACACTCAAGAACCATGTCTGTATATTTTGGTCTCTTCTGCTCATTGGCCTCCTCTGTCCTCTATATTCAGAACACAGTCAGCTCTATCAAGATCACTTGTTATCTTGTTTCTGACACTGGGCTCATATCTGTAAAATCTCAAACCTAAGTTGTGGTCATAGCAGAGTCTTCAGGAAACTTTCAATTGCCAGGTGAATACTCCCAGTATACCATCTGGGACTAAGAACTTAATGGACTGGGTAACTGGCCAGCCAGAACTCCGACCATATGATCTCCCTCTCTGCTTGACCATCTCTGCCTTCCTGCTGACCTGGACTTTCTCCAGCCCTACTCACACCACCTCCTAGATCAGCTTACATTTTCTTTGCTTTGTGCTTTATCACAGCAAGGCATTGAGATGCTACACAGGCCAGCCCTGTCTGACACAACTGATCCAACTAATGCCTTGTTCCTGACTTTGCTGCTCTACTGGGCCCTTTGCTCTAAACTTTATCCAGGTCCTTACTTTGACTCTGTGAGTTGTTAGAGTTGTTGGAACACCTGATCTGCAGGGGAGGCCTAAGAGCCTGCGGAAGTAGTGGCTTTTCTGAAGGTCTCAACTGTGGAGAGTGGGACATTGTACACCAGCAAGGGTCACAAGAAATGTGATGGGAGTTTGTCCTGGTAAGTACAAAAGTCGAATTTCTTCATTATAGTCCTGATGTGTGCATTTCAAAAGCCAGGAGAAGGAGTCATAGTTGGATGGCTACAGCATCCTTCAGGCAGCTGCATTAAATTCTTCAATGGTCTTCCCCAGACCCTTAATTACTCTCACAGAGTAGAACTTGTAGACCAACTTCACTTTCTTCAATACCTGAGACAAGGGGCAGACATGAAGGACATCCATGTCTCCTCAAACACTGGTGAATCCTTCTGCACCTTTGTCAGTGAAGGTGCTGATGGTGGGTGTCAAATGCCAACATGGACCAGAGTTCTAACAAACCCTACCACTCAAATTTCCTGCCACCTTGAACTGGCACTTCAGTGATTTCAGTTCTTGCCACAGGTTGACCGATCTTAGCTGCCCTGTGGTTTAACCTACAAGGAGTCGTGCTCTGCCTTTCCTCCATGCCAAATGTACTGACTCCCAAAATCACAGTGACCTCTGTCATTATGTGGAGCTTCTGGTCTGCATCGCCCTTTGCTGTAACTTAAAGGATTCTGTCCATGTCTTTGTCAATGTGGTGTCAGGCCATATTCTTGCTAGCAGGTAGCCTCTTCAACCATCATTGTTCACTTGTTCTTGCCTTGAGCTGATGTCCGTGTTACACAGAGGTTCTCAGTACTGTGGGGTGACTTGAAATCTGGTTCCGCCCTCATCTCATCAGGTTTTTGCAGATCTTGCTGCACACGTACTCCCTATTCTCTGTTTGTCCATCCAGCTGGGGTGCTCATCCCCATCCCCTTTCATGGTCATAATCCATCATCCACATCTTCCTGGTGGTCACTGGCCTAGCCAGTGAAAATGAATATGACCGCATACAATAGATATTAAGAAACAATAGGAAGAAAGTAATAAGAAAAGAAAAAAAATACTCTGTGTTGCTTGAATCCACAGTTCGAGCATCCTTTCTTCATTTGTGCCCCATCAATGCTGCAGTTTCATGAAAGAACATAATGGACTTTATGAAAAATGAATGAATGTTTCTTCCCCTTTAATGGAAGAATGGCATGGAAGTGCTGACTCCAACTAGAACAAACAGCACACTGAGTAATTTCCTTCAACTATATCACCCTTGTAACATGATTTTCCTGTAATACAATATCTGGCACAATCTCATACTATTACATGAGTCGTTTTTTGAGAACAATCATGTTCACAGCAGATGTACTTCTTATACAGGTATCTGGTTTATTAATGTGTGGATTTAATAAGCATGCCTGTGTCTGTGTTTTTTACCCAATATATAAAACCTGGCTGGGTGTACAGAATACATCCTTCAACCATTTGCAATTGGCTCAAACCTTACTAATATGAAAGGGGAGAGGGGGCGTGGCTGGGGAAGGGGCGTGGCTGTGGGGCTGTCTGTTGATATCGGATGGTTTAAAACATGTTGACTTATTATTATTATTAATGAGCTATCATGCAAAAATATGCAAAGAGACAGGCCTTTTCCCCAGTAAATTGGCAGATTGCCTCATCTGCCAATTGATTGGGGAATAAGGCCTGTCTCTTTGCATATTTTTGCATGATAGCTCATTAATAATAATAATGTTAATAAGTTACAGTAGTGAAAAGTGTGTAAATAATTTTTTTCAGTTATAATAAGACTGTGTGCCAGAGTATTCCAGACAGTTTGATTGACAAGTCTACATCATTAATAGTGAAAATGCAGTTGTAGCATGAGGATCAGACAAGTGCGATATTGAATCCACATGAGTCTTATTACTGATTCAATATGGCAGAAATTAAAAACAAGAAATGTTTAAATAGATTTTCCCTTTGCATTTTAAATTTGGCACCCGTCATTGTGCACAAACATGCAGCTGCACGTTTTGGAACTGAGTTAGAATTATGTCTGAGATTATGGGAAATGGAAATGTAATTTCAGATAATTAAATGTGGAATTAGCAGGCTCTAATTAGCATTTAAATTTGAAAAAGTCTGGCATGAATTGGAATTACGTCTGTTTTCAAAGTGTTGTTTTTTTATGTTTTTCCTACACTTCATTTACGAATGCCATTCACTCCTTGCTGTGTATAGAACAATTTCTCTTTTATTTCTCTCTCTCTCTTACAGTCTCTCTCTGTCTTTATCTTTGATTCTTTGGCCACATGATGGGTGGTTGGAAAAACACAAATAAAAATGTTCTGCCAGCAATATACCACACACACACACACACACACACACACACACACACACACACACACACACACACACACACACACACACTCAAGAGTAATAGGAAAAGACCACAACTGAAGAGTTAGAGAGGGAGATAGGAATACTGAAAAATGAAATGGTTAGTAAGAATATAACAGGAAGGAAGTAAAGACCAAAACACTAGTTTACTATATTCACAAGCAGGTTGAAGGAAATCTATAGCAATTTACAACCCAAATTTACAGCATCAGAGACATTCCACGGAGAACCAGAATTCAAAATCAGATGCTGTACCATAGGTGCTCTGATGGAACTGTAACAGAATGCCAGAATGCCCATATTTAACAATCCACTGAATGCAGCAGGAATCCTGACAACCAGGAATGTACTTTCATAAAAGCTGGACTGACCTAGCTTGGAGAATAGAGGGCCAGTGAGTCATGGAAGAATCTAACTGCACTGTGTAAGGAGACGGGAATCCAGTTGCATTCGTCTGCTTACATCCTGATCCTGTCACTGCCTCCATGTCTTAGGGAGGTTATACACCGGGAATCTGGAGGAGACGGACAGAGTTTCCATCTCAGCAAGAGGACTGGTGACCAGGCTCTCCCCCAAAAGGCTGCTGGAGCTCTGCTCATCATCAGATCAGTCGTACATGGGGCCGTAGCATTTCCTGGCTCTATTGTAGCTGTGCAGGCCCATTCTGTGCCCGAGAGGAATTTCTAGCTCACTTATTCCTAAGATGCGATAGACCAGCAGTGATGTTCATTACTCTGAGAGTTTGAGTGGAGCAATTGGGTGAAACACTGATAAAGAGCTCATTCATTTTTGGGCCAAAATACTTAGCCGCTTGGAAAGAAAGGATCTCTTTGCTCCATTTTCTATGAAGCCAGGCCAAACTAGCCACCTGACTCACATAGAGAAATAAAATGAAAAGCGGAATCCTGAACTAATGCTTAAAAGCCTAAAGACTGAGAAGAGAATTTCCATATTTTGTATTTTAAGCTCTGACAGACTACAGGACTTTTGAAGGGTTTGTAGAGTTTGTAGAGTGTATGCTCTTGAAAATGAATCCTTAATTTTGTTTTTTTAAACAGAAGTACTCATTCTTTAATGAAAAGTGTGTTTAAAGGACGATTACTGTAAGTTTTTTCCTTCCAGCTGCTTCTCACAGGGCACTTCAAGGACTCTCTGCACACTCATTTTTTTCCCGGATGATGGAGGATATAATTTATTATTTCATCTTTGACTCATTCTGGAATGTAATTTATTATCTCTTTAATTCAAGCACAGACTTTCAGTTAAATCAAATATTTCACCTTGTACAAATACTATTTTCTAATGTTATATGCCATGGAGAGGTAACTGAATATGAATACTTTGAGCAAAACAATGCACTCTAATTGAATACAAATAAAGATATGACTAGGAGGGGCCACATTTGTGTGTCAAGTTCATTAAGATGTTTTGGGGGGTTTTTGGTTGTAGCTCCATAGCTCCAAATTGAAATGATATTTCTGCACAAAGTGGGCAACATCTTGGTAATAATGATTATATTACTGTGCTTTAGACACCCAAGTATAAACAGAGCAATATTCGACCAAAATACAATATTATTACGTTAGTGTTATGATCATTTCAGAATCACACACATATTGTGTTGTATTGAGTGATGAATATCAAACACAGGACTAAAATTAACTCGACTCCCGGGCTAACCAATAAACTGAAAACAGTCATTTAAAACTAACAAAAAGTAACAATAGTTATGTAGCAAGGGAAAAAAAATAGGTTATAGCCTGCATACTGACCAAGTCTAAAGAACTATAATTTTAAAAGGTTCACTTAAATGGAACACCGTGACTTTCAGTACCACATCCCTGACCCAGCGTGCTGAGTTTCCCATTATCAACCTGATTTGGGTCGCATCGACCCGACTTCCCGAGGCAGCACCTGAGCTGTAGCGTACAGCCACAATGCGAATCTGCTGAGAGAAAATATCAGCTTTTTATTATCAATTTGAATGAACTATTATTTTATTGAAACAGTAATGTCCAGTCTACTCGATTGTGCCATTTTCCTCAGTGCCTTATAAAGCATCAGAACCAAATTCACGTGTTTGGCCATGTTGAACGTTTCGCAGCATCTTGTGATCATGCTGATTAAGTTTATCATGTGTTTAAACTAGGTGGGAATTCTTACTGTTTATCTGTCATATAAAGTGAATAATGAGTTCATGCTCAGAGACATTGCTGAACATGTGACAACTTCACCTTCCTGCTCTTGGTAGCCATTCCAAATGGAAAATCTTAAAAGATAAAACTAATGAAAAGTAATAAAAGATGAAACTGTTTTTTTCTATTCACAAATTTGGTGTATATGTGAACGAGGAGTGTGTTGTGACTCATACAATGTAGAAAACAAAAAACCTCTGAACCTTGCCGGTGGGGGTTGCTATGGTGACTGTCTCATTTGATCGTGTGTGTGTGTGTGTGTGTGTGTGTGTGTGTGTGTGCGCGTGTGCAACAGGGGAAGAGTCGAGACAAAGTGGGATTTTTCCCTGCTAACTTTGTGCAGCGGGTGCGTCCTGGAGAACAAGTATGGAAGGTCTCTCAGGGTTTCCATGGTAACCGTGAGAAAGGTCAAATGACGGTAAAAGAGTTACAGGTGAGCTCACACACACACAGACTATTTAAAGGAGTTACTGTATGTTTATTTTTCTATTGATCCGTTATCCGTTATGTTCTGTACTCTCACACCCATTATTTCATTTGTCGAGTCCAGCTCTGAATGAAATTAATACTTTTGATTTCTTTGGTTTGATTAGGTTTCACTTTGCACATAATTAAATTAATCAAAAGCAAAAACATAAATGTTGGCTGAGAAACATGTAGTGCTGAATACGTTCCTGTAAAAATGGATGACAGATAAAGGTAAACAAAAAGTTTTTCTTTTTTCTGATTTTGCTCATGAATCACTTTATCAGTTACAGATAAGAAACTAAAAGCCAGGACAAGCTGCTTGTCCCAGGAGTCCAGGCTACTGATTTATCCACCACTGGTAGAGATATTCTTATATTCAAATATTTCATAGATAATGTAAAAATCGGATAGTACATCAGGCCGTGAGGGTTTTTTCCCTTCTAGTAGCCAGCGTTGTGGCCAGCGGCACACGGTCACATACTGGTATAATGGCGATTATACAGTAATTACAGCCTATTTCTGAAGATCACCATTTGTCTTTTTAGGTGTCATCTTACAGACATCATGCGATTACCGTGGAGACATCTCGGCCTCTCAGATTGGCCAGCGATGAAACTGACCGAGATCACAACTGTTCAAAATCACTACACACTTGTCCACATGTGTACAACTGCAAATTTCTGGGTGAAGGGATGTACACGAATTTGAGTAAAATTAAACACTAACATGTCTGATAAACAACCAGGTGGATAAATAGATGGATGGGTGGATTGGACTATAGATCCCAAAGAGGAAATTTGGGGAAAATAGGGTCCACTTCCACACAGTCACCTGAGCTCAGGATCAAACACCCAGGACACTGGAGCTGTAACACTGTTGTAACACTGCACAAGTTACTTCCTCTAATATCACAGCTGATCCATGATGTACATCATGTACTGTATGTCTAACCATACCATTCAACATCATGAGAATTTCTGAGATCTACTCAAAGTTACACGTCTTAGGATTTTGGAATGTCACCCTCTCAGGGGTAAAAATGTTATTGCAGGTCGGAACATGTCTCCACCATGCAGGCTAATCTCACTGCCGTGTGTGCCATGTGATGCAGGTCAAGGCTGTAAGCCTAAACAGTAATGGCACTAGTGGTGTGATGATACACTAGCGGTGTATACAGTTTGGACTGCGGCCTTAATGGGGTCGTTTAGCCTTGCTCAGTTCTCAGTATACAAACTGTAGAATGAACTAGCCAACTACAATATAATCTCTGGTTAAAGGAAAACCATTGTTGCCCTTCTCTGCACCTCACATGATGGGTTTTTTTTATGAAAATCGATTTTCATGAATTTCCACAACCCGGCCAGAAATTTCACTTACAAGCCTCCTGAATTTGTTCCCGCTGAGCCGCAGAGTTTCTCACCAGGCTCTTGTTTATTTTTGGATATTTGACTTTTAAGGTTAGCGCTTTTCCCTCATAAAGAGAATCAAGTGCATTACTGCAGCTCTGGCTTCTGTTTGCATCAGAAGTGGGGAAAAAGAACAGTGGCATTTTTTTCACCTGCATGAAGCTTCATGGCCCACTTCCAACAAATGCAATCAGGAAATAAGTCCTCTGATATTATGTTCGTTGTACAAAAACACCACACCACTTTCTATATTTACAGCTGAGTGCAAAGGTTTGTACCCTCCTTTAGAAATGATGACTCCAGCAAGACATTTTTTATGATTACATGCAGTTATCAGTGTACAGGGAGATGTTTATAAATAAAACAGCTTTGTCTGCCATTTATGAAAACTTCATCAGATATCACAAAGCTGTGGAGTTTGTAACTGTTGTCTAATGCACTGAGCATGAGCTGGTAAATGATCAGAGAGATTAAGATAACAAAAAGGACTTAACCATGGGGAGATGAGGAGGAGGAGAATGCTGAAAAGCGAAATAATCAGGGCTGTAACTGTTCTGTTTCAGATCTGCGTCGGGAAAGTGGAGGAAACAGACGGCTTTTACAAGCTGAGCAGCGGGAAGAAAAGAGGACTCGTGCCATCAAAGTGTGTTGTGGAGATATGAACAACCTCCTCGCAGCACACGCACACACACACATACAATGACGGCAGGGACACATTCTTACACACCAGCAAGCATCCTGGAATGGAAGTGCACTCGCTTCGCTCACTTCATTTCAAGTGGCTCTGAGACTGATACGTAAAGGAAGTCGTCTGACCGCTGACCTCAGGCACACATGGCCAGTGGAAGAGTTTCGGTCCGGATGATGGTGCCGTTATCGTGTGTGTGTGTGTGTGTGTGTGTGTGTGTGTGTGTGTGTTTGTTTGTGTTCACTCAAATTGTAATAATTAGCAAAAGGATCTGTGTCGAGTCATGTGTGTAAGTGAACATCACTGAGACAGGAACTGATGCATTGTAGGAAAAATCTCATCCTGCACCACTTAATGAAATGGGAGGGGCTTGTAGGATACTTTTCCTGCAGAACACTGGGTTAAGACCTGTATTAGGTGTTGGCTGGCTGAGGGATCATTATTGAAGTAGTTTAATTCAACCTTAGTTAACTTTTTATATGAAAGTCTCTGTAATACCTGTGTGTTTATTCCTGGGGGAGGGATGTAGGTTTAGGCCACGCCCACATCAAATTTTAAATCTGAATGCAAATACTTGGAGCAGTAAACAGATACAGTCAGTGTCACTATGTTACAGTCCCTCTGTGTAGTCACAATGTGTACACAAGACAAAACAGGGCTCGGCACATGTGCATTTACATACAATGCATAAATCCTGCACAGTCACGTTGCTGTTGAATGTGTTTATTAAACAAAATCATCTTCTGTCAATCTACAACCATCACTGCTTTTAACTGTTTACACTTAACAGCGAAAGAAATTTGTTTGTTACATGACTACATAGTGAACACTTCAGTATTAGAACAGTGTGAGATTTGAGACAGCACATTACTGAATGAAATATACAGTGCAACAGCACTGAGGGGATAAATAAAGACGAAAACGCTAGACAGATTTGACACTAGAATTTCCTACACAGTAGCTATGTCTCAGTGTTGAATGGATTATTGAGCCATGAGCATGAAAGTTAAGTAAGAAATAAAATAGGATGAACGCTGCTAATGTTCCTATAACTTCTGGGGGGAATTGTTAGCTATAAATAGCAACACTACTAGCCTGACTGCAATTTTTAGTAGTGTGGCCGTAGCTGAATTATTTTCAAAATCATGTAGCTTTTCAAATACAAGGCTACTTTTTTCATCAAAAAAAACTGTAAGCAAATTAGAACCGTTTCAATGGCGCATGACAGCTGACCTCAGGTATATAGCCTGATATGCTCAAATGTAGCTACTTTAGTAGTGAAATATGTTATATTTTGATAAGTAATGTTATATGCTAACTGCTAACATTACAAGAGAGGTTAACAAATAGAAAAACAAAATCTGTTTTGGCAAACCCCATACCAAGCATGTGAGTCATCAATGAATGAATGAAAGCCTCATCTATGTTAGCTACTCTTTCTTAGTAGCTTGTAACATAACTAGCTATTTTACCTAGCTAGCTACTTAGCTTGTAGCTTTATAAATTACAATTGAGGCAGTGTTTTCTGAATACTGTCTTTAACAACACAGCCTGAAGTGTTTTATTCCTCTTATGCCACAGCAATTTGCCAACAATTACAAGTTTTTTATTAATTAAAAAACAACACATTGTGCATTTCATGTTGTGGAATGTCTGAGAAATTATTTTCTGTTCTTACTTGCGTTATAGCAGCTATAAACAGTGGTTCCCTCACCAGACTCTCCTTATTCTCTCTCTTGAAGTTAATAAGAGAAATAAATCAACAGCGCTGTGGTCTATCTTTTCACTGTTTAAGCTGTGTAAAGAAATACAACTCATCGTAACTCCACTGGATAACTAAAGAAGAATTCAGAACATGTCTCGGCTGATCTGTTCTTTACACTGCTGTCTATCTCTTTTCCTTGTATGATTGTATGTTTATACTTTTGATCTCAGCACAGGATGAGATCTGTCTCTCTGTGACTATAGTAACACATTGTCTTTTTCTTCTCCTCTTCGTGTCCTTCAAACAGCATGGGCAGAAACGAGAGATGATGATTCATCTCTGAATTCCAGCATGTCATGTCTGACTCAGTTAAAGAAAAATTAAAGAAAAAGAATTACACAAAAAAACAAAGCATCTAAATGTGATGTTATTTCCCAGAAATGTGTGTTTGATGCAAGGTGTCATTAATTTATTTATTTATTTTCATCCCTCTATTTTGCTTTTCCTGGTGGATGAGATCAGTTCATTATACTGTCATCAGCCACAGACTCCTTCTTCTCCTGTGGGAATGCCAGATATTTCCTAGTCAGGCATGCGGTCTTGGACCTCAATACAGCTCTAGCAGAAGACAGCCACCTTGTAAGGTGTCCAGACTATCTCTTATGGTTCCTGGTGACTCCCAGGAGCAGCATCTCTGTTCCAACGCAATTCCAGATTTCTGAGCTCTTCATCCTTTCACGGAGAGGAGAACCCTCAACTCCTGCAGAGAAACATCATTTCTGTGTCTATGTAAACACTTACTCTTACACACCCATACACAGACATTCACCCATATACAGACACACCCAAAGACACACCTATACACAGACACACACCAATACACAGACACACACACCCATACACAGAGAGACGGACAGCTATTTTATTTCTGTTCTTTGTGTTTTATAAATTGTTAGGCACAAAGTGAGACAGTGTGAAAATGAAAAATGGCACGTCAGACAGGCAGTGATGCAGCTGTGGACTGAAAGCACTCTAAATTTAGACAAACAGAAAAAGCAGAACACTTCTGCCTAGCATTAGCAGCATTAGAGATGATGAAAAATCCACATTTCAATTAATAGCATGAACATGTTAATAAACACATTTAAATCTGTCACACGCTGTTACAGCTGATCATTCATGAAGTAAAAAAACAGACTACAGACTGGGCTTACATCAGTTACTCCGCCCACTTCATTCAGACATCAGCCTGCTCCGCCCACTTCACTCAGACATCAGCCTGCTCCACCCACTTCACTCAGACATCAGTTACTCCGCACACTTCACTCAGACATCAGTTACTCCGCCCACTTAAATTAGCCAACTCCCACCTCTGCCTACGTCACATAGGCACAAAGTTTTCCGCCCACTTCATGTGTATCCATCTACTCCACCCATTATTTAGCCATCACTAGGCCCTACCCACTTCACAGCTACTGGTTGCTCTGTCCTCCTGTCTTTATTTCTTTTCTTTCTGTATGCTGTAGAATTGCTGTGCAATATAGACAATGATTGGATGTTTTAATATGCTAAAAGACACACAAACATACACACACACTCTTGTGCTGTTGCTGAAAATGAGACACTTTGCAAGTCAATATAAGATTGTGTTGAATTACAATATAATAAAATCCCTGTTAATAGCGAGCAGCTTCACACTGAGCAGTAAACCCAGGCTCACCTCTTCACACAGCCACACACTGTTCTTGTAACACACACTGTTCTTGTAACACACACTGCGACTATAAAACAGCTGACCAGCATAATTTATATTTGTTTTAAACAGAACATCTGGCTGCTATAAAACCTTGACCACACAGACACATCACATCCTCACACAGTGATCCATAAATAACACACTTAACCATTAAAAATTCATTTTGAAAACATGTTTACAGATTTATAAGCACAACGCTCGAACACAGTGTGTCTCTCTCTCAGGAATAAACATTATTTACGGCCAGAGCACAGATCAGAAGCACACGAGCACCTCTTACGGAGCAGATCTTTGTCCCTGTTATAGAGGCTCTGTTTCTAAAATCACAGCCAAGAACTGTTTTTAATACAGAAAACGTTTTTTTCCAAATAAGATCAATTTGGACGATTTTAATAGTTTACCTTGAACTGGACACCATGTTTGTTTTTACACCACAGTGCTCCTGAGTTCTCTAATCTGATTGGTCAGAAGGTCCTGATTAACAGGGACTTAAAAATGTGGATGAGGGATATAAGGACAAGGAAAAGGCATATTTGTAATTTGGTGAAGTTTTCTTTAAGTAAGAGGATGTTTCTGTAACACCTATGGAAGGCGTCTCCATTGTCAGCGCTGTGTAACAGTCAGCGGTACAGCTGTTTTCCGTCATCTTAAGGACAGAGGAGTTTACACTTCTTTCTCAGTAACATGACATGCATGGACTTTTTCAGAGAGAAAGAGGCTGGTGAGGGAACGACTGTTTCTTGCTGCTATAAGATAAATGTGAACAGGAACTAACTGTTTCACGGACATTCCATAATATAAAATGTAACTGAACAGCTGAAAAGCACAACCTGTCTCTCATTATAACATCATGTGAAAGAATTCCATTGTATTCTGTTGATGCAGTGTTTTTATGTTGCTCTGATCATTTAATGAAGCTGTAAGTGGCGATCACAAGCGATGTGCACATCTTTATATTCTGTGGAAACATAAACTAGGCAATTTTGGACCTGATTTTCTTCAGAAGAGTGAAAAGCAGCACCACAGTCTGGTGTGAGGTCTTAATAATTAGCAGATTCTTGGAATTCATCATGTTGTTGTTTTTTTCCAAAGACACCTCAGCCTCACTCCCTGCTTTCCTCGACTTGAAATGACTTTCGCAGTTTCAGTTTCACTACAGCCTAACAGCTGTTAATGTTAAACATGTGTGTGTGTGTGTGTGTGTGTGTGTGTGTGTGTGTGTGTGCGTGTGCGTGTGCGTGTGTGATGATGGAAGTCACAGTTTGCCTCTTCATTAGTACTGCTGAGCTTTAATGAATCTTAATTTAGCTATTAGTCCTGTAATTAGATTAAAGTTAATTAGTACTAAATCAGACCACACTTGAGAGTTTTTCAATTTGTGCTCTTTGATTGTCGTGATGACAAGCTTCATGCCCCATTTTTGGCGTGTGTTGGCACGACACAACGCTGACTTATTAGTGACCACAATTCGTGCAAGTGTCAGGGCTGCTTGTGTTTTTTTTTCTATGGCTAGTTCTTTTAGAGCATAAAGGATTCTGAGACCTCTGCTGAAGGACTTCCTGCAGGAAGTGAGATCACTCCAACTTAGGTTTTGTTTTCTGTCTGTGAGTCCACAAGAAGTCAACAATAAATACATATACAACTGTATTAGATAAAATTATTAGTGATTGGACCTCAAAAGGAATTGTACCTCAGCACATAAATGTCATACATTTACAGAGAAAAACAAAAGTCCTTCATCAGCAAACATCTCACAATCACTACAGCATCCCTAAATGCACACATGATCCCACAGTCTACTTTCCACAAACACCAGAAACATGAGCTACACCCGCAGGATGTGACTGAACTGATCAGACATCAGATAATGATACTGATACTGAACTGGTAACCTGAAGATCCAGCATTGTTTGC
This sequence comes from Parauchenoglanis ngamensis, assembly GCA_030014255.1. Classification (NCBI taxonomy): domain Eukaryota; kingdom Metazoa; phylum Chordata; class Actinopteri; order Siluriformes; family Auchenoglanididae; genus Parauchenoglanis; species Parauchenoglanis ngamensis. The sequence goes on from JAQMYM010000006.1 coordinate 526,498, forward strand.
TAACTTTCTAAGACTAAATGAGGAAAAGTTATCAACAGCAAAGTGTAGAGAGAAAAAGGTTGAAATTCTGACTCTTCAGGTAAATTCTAAACAGGGTTCAAGTCATGAGTGAAATCATTCTGAAATCAATGATCCATGAGTATTTATCAGTTGCATTTGAGAGCATTGTGTTTTGAAATATTTGCCTTTTCCTGTCAGGATGGCAGTCAAGGAAACAAGAACACACAGAGGATGAGGAAAGTCATCTTCAGCCTGTTAAGTTATGATTCAGGTTAATCATTTTTCCATTTCCCTGAGCTGCACTCGGAGGAGGTCTTGTTTTTAAAGGAATATGTTGCCTCTTTTTAACCTGATCTCTGCGGTAAGGGTAATGATTGATTACCTCAAGACAAAAATTTCTCTGTACCGAGTGTGAACGGAAAACAGAAGGTCATGTATGTAAGTGTGATTATACAGTAAGACTGTGTGGAGGACTGATTCCCCTTTAGAACCTTTCGAGTACCAGTGAAATACTCAAGTAGCCTATTAAGGCTCCTCGCTACTCCATGATCTCGTCTGGGCATTCCTGTCAACCCAAGTGACCCATGCAGCCCTGAAACGCAGCTACATATGTAACCTGCTGTTTCACTTCCACTTCCTGCTCCAGAACAGCAGGCCACTTTTCTTTGGAATAGTATTGTCTTCACAACAGTTCATAATTTGCTAATAGAGCTATTTATTTATTACCCCAGCAGAATATAAGAAGGGAGCCGTTTACTCCAAACTCACAGCAGTTAACGCTTTAATGAATCGTTCAGTGTATGTAAACGGAGCTGGAAATGCGTAAAAGAATTTTTGGTGTTTGAATACCACCATACGCCATGCCACACCTTCGTTACCATATTAAACAAAAACCTCTCTTTAAACCTCTCTAGTGATTCTTTACACCTTTTGTGTGTGCAATTTTCCAGAAGACAAACATTTACCTCCTTCAGCTTGCATTGCTCATTATATATTTATTTTGTGTGAAGAACATCTGCTCATCTCTGGTCTCTAGGGAACACAGCACAAAATGTCATGTGCAATAATTCCTTCGTTCTTTTGTTTAAATGTCAAAATATCAGTGAAGAAATGAGAAAGAAAGAAAAGCTGTTGCTCCGCTTTTGTTGTTGTTCCTTCGGAGTCCGTCTCGGTTCCTTTCCTGGTCGTTATTGCGGTTTCCGTTGACTCGATGTGCATAAATCATTAATAAAATGACCTTTTAGAACTTTTCTGGCAGCAGCTCATTTCCATGAAAAAGCCGTCTTGTGATGAAATGCTTTACGTAATGGCATTGATTCTTTCCACGCCCTGCTTTGCTTTGTGAGTTAAAAAAAAGTTGGATTTGACACATTTTCATCAAGGCTTTCACAATCTTCACTGATGTTTTCCCTTTAATAAACCCCCCCCCAAAAAAAAACAAAGCATAGTGAACAGAATGCAAAGCCTGCTGATTTATCATTCTTCATTTCATCATTTTTCTGTCTGCTGAAGCTCCAAAGTGAAAACTGTGCAGGTGACATGAAATTACAAACGCGGTTTGTTTAACCTGCTGCACTTTATTTTCAGATAAAGATACTGTATGAAGTGGAGGTGACAGGCAGCACATCATTGATGTCCTCATCATAAATGATGCCATTTATGATGCCTATTGCTGAGCTTTTCCTGCCAGAAACGTTTACATTAGCGTTTCTCACACCGTCTCTCACACGTGTCTGCGAACGTGAGTTTGAATCCTGGCAGAAAAAAGTGGCACCAGTCTCTGGGTGGGAACACTGAGATGATGTATGTGGATGAGGGTAAATAGCTCATCCTCAAACCAAGCAGTTCGAAAAGTTGTGGCTTCAAGCACCTCAGAAGAAACGTGTGTTGTCTTTCAGCCTTCCTGGATGGTATTTAGAGCAGCAAGTGAGCTGGTGGGTGGGTGGCTGGGAAATGGGGAGAAAAATGGGAAATGGACATGGTCAGGCTAATAGTTTGTTTATATTGTGAAAAATAAAACCAATTATGTTGGTTAAAATATTTTGTTAGAAGATACATACAAAAATAACTGTGAGAGCAGGATTAAGAAAACAGTCCCATGTATATCTCTAGCTGAGAGCAATTAAAATCTGGAGTGATGTAGTTGAGGTTGAGGAACCGTCAGAGCCGGAATTCACACCTCACTCCTCACTGACACTGCTGACATTCATCTTGGATTTTTCTAGTGTTTTCCAGGGTTCTAAGTGGAAATGATCTTTACAGAAAGAAAAAAGTTCTGGTTTTGGATGTAAATCCAGATACAGACATATGGAGCATTAAAACAGATACAGACAGAGCAGCGTTGCGCTACTTCACACGGATATAAATCACCGGCTTTACGCTGTCAGGATCCGCTGCATTTGACATCTTCAAAAGTTCAGGTGATTTGAAATGTCTAAATAACAGCTCGTGTGAAGATGAAGTCTTGTTACTCGTCAAGTGTCTCTTATAAATGTGTCAAATGGCTTTGTCATTCTCTTTTCTTACTTCCTCACAAGCTTCATCTTCTTCCTCACAACATGATGTGATTTCATCCCCTCTTCACCTCCTGCTGCTTTCCATTATATTATCAGTATAATGTAAATATACAGTAAATATTATCCCAGAGGAAGACAGGAGGAAATGACAGGCTGTGAGCTGACATGTCTCATTGCAGTCAGTTTCGAACGAATTTTTTATATGTATGGAGGTGCAGCAGTAAAAAATGGCACACGCTGAAACACTGAGAGAGAGAAGTGAGCTGGGATGCATGCAGTGATCTGCAGAAGATTATTCTCATGATCCTTGTAAGAAACACGCGTTAGAGGAAGCGTGCCATGTGAAAGCGTGCGTTCAGAGTTTGAAAATATATATGTATTGATTTAAAATTGACATCACTCACTTCCCCATGAACAAACTAACCCTGCCTGAATAGGGCTTTAGGTACTTCAGAAAAAGTATCAGCCATAAAATCAAATGAACTCAGCCTAAATGCTAAAGTTCAGCTAGTGCGCTGATCGGAGGAGGCTTGACATCTTTTAGCTCATTATTTTTAAAGGTTATTATGCAAACGACTTCTAAGTGCAGGTGTTTCCTGACCCCCCTGCGCGCTGAGTGCATGCTCATCTGAGGGTTTTAAAGAAACCCTGAAATATAAAATCACACAGGACCGTGGTGTTGAATCAGTAGTGCTGCTTGAACAGAAATAATGTAGCAGCGTTTATCCTGAGTGAACTGCTACGCCTCCGTACATCCACAACACGCCTCTCTGAACCCCTTTTTTTCCCACAAACAGGCACTTTGAACAAATACAAATTGGTTTGGAACCTGAAACGTTGCTTCCCAGCTGGAACCAAAGGATAGCTGTTTTCTCCAGTGTAAACCCTGATGACATCAGTGGGCGTGTCTTTAGTTTGGAGAGGAAGCAGAGCATAGCAATGGAGAACGCAATGGAAAAGGACGAATAAGACAACTATCAGAATAATAAATAACAGAACAAAATCACCGTGATCCCTGTTGGTGGAAAAGGGGTAAGAGTTCCACATTCATAAAGCACCACGTAGGACACTTATGATTGGCTTAGCGCAGGGTGGGATGTGGGGCTAGTGTAGTAGCTGTAGTGTAGCTTTAATTATAACAGTAATGATTGTGTTTGAAAGTGGGCTTATGAGAGACGCTTTTCTGCTCACCGCACTTATAAGAGTGGTTGTTTAAACCATGTCTGACCATTCTTCTTTGATCCCTCTCTTCTTTCTGCCCAAAAAACTGTCTCTTGACTTATGGGTTTTTTTTGCACCACTCTGTCTAAACTCAAGACATTTTGTGTTCAATAATCACAGGAAATCAGCTGATTTGTAAATACTTAAACAAGCTAACAAACATGCCGTGGTTAACATCACAGAAATCTCACACTTTCTCCAGTCTGATGTTTGTGAACAATCTGAAGCTCTGGACCTGTAGCTGCTTGATTTCATGCTGCCTCATGATGACTAATTGGATAATTGCACGAATGAGCAGATGTTCCTAATAAAGTGGATGGTAAATGTACATAAGGTTAGATTTTAAAAAATTTCTTTTTCTTTTACTCTAAAAGAGGTTATGAAACAGGTCGAGGTCTGGGCCAGGGCTTGGAGTTACATAAACGAGCTTGTGGCAGTATGAACTACTCTTGCTCATTTGTGCAAAAGTTGGAAAGGAAATGAGAAGCAGTTTTATTTTTTTGTTTTTACTCGGCAAAACTCTTTACTATACTATTAATGAAATCCCCAGGACATACACACGCAGGCAGACACACACACACACACACACACACACACACACAACCACCACACAGTTTGTTTCTTTCTAAAGCCCATTGTAATTCTCACAGGAACATTTGGTTTTATGTGCTCAGTGCATTTCAGACTCACGGCTGTTTACTTTACTGACGTCTCTCTCTGCTGTTTCTGAAAAAGTCAAGGTCAGTTAGTTTTCTAAAGGAACATTTAGCATCTGTGACGAAGATGAGATGAGTCCCTCAACACATTTACATCTTTATGACACAGTTAACAGTCTGAGCGTTTGAACGCCAAGACTGTAATTATTGTCACCAAATCATCACAGCACTGACACACACGCGCGCACACACACACACACACACACACACACACAAGTCACACACAAACGTGATAAACCTCTTAAATAAATAAAACCTGGAGCGTCGTTTTTTGGGTTTTAGCGACCTAGACTTCTTTAAATAGCAGACAGGATTGTGCTTATTGGTCAATCAAAACAGTCTGTAAAAGAAATGTACCTGAAATATTTTCCAAACACATTAAATAAAACAGTTTTTACCAAGTAACTGCATAATAATGATGCTAATGCTACTGAACACGCTCTCGGTTTTCTAGATGTTTCTTTGTGAAGCTGCATCTCTGCATCCAAACCCACACCGTGCTCTGCGAGTTCTCTTCAGCGTGGACTCTAGTACTTGTTCCATCACAGAGACACATTCATAACAGTCTTTATCTTTTTTTTCCAGCCTTTAGAAGAGACGTGAAAGACTCCCGTGGGTTTAGGTGGCTCCTCCAACGCTCTATGCTCTTTTCATTTGGCTGAACTGCAAGTTCATTCTGAGCAATGAATAAAGTTAATTAGCCAGGAAAGTGTTATAAAAGCTTGCTCTAGTGACTCAGCAGTGATTCAGGGTCTGCGTGGAGAAAAGAGCCTCACAGGTCGAGTGTGTGCCGATCAAACATTTAACACTTAACATAATGAAATAATCATGAGAATTAGATAAAGTGATCTGATGGGGGATGAGAAATTAATTTTAAAAAATAGGGAAAATACGAAAGTGTCTTGTTTGAGGATTGGATGGTTCCTTACTCACTGTTCCTCACACGGCAAAATTACTACATAGAGCTTTATTACAGAGAAAAGGATCAGTGGCCCAAGTAAATGATTTTGTTCACTACATTACACAAGTGGAAGATTGGATTGGATTCAAGTTGATTTATGAGCCTATATTCTTGAGCAGCGTACAAACACAAATCTAACCAAATACAGTTAGCATCTAACCAGTACAGTACAACTGAGTGTAAATGTGCACAAACATCACCGTGGTGTCACCTCTGATGGAGTTGGAGCCATGAACATGGATGAAAAAAGTGAGAAGAGCAGAGGGCCAAGCATGCAGCCCAGTGGTACGCCAGTGTTCAGTATGAGGGTGGAGGAGGTGTGGTCAAGAAGTCCAGGTTCCAGTGACTGAGCGAGGAGGTGATGCTAAGGTCAGTAAGTTTGGAGATCAGCTTGGATTGAATGATGGTGTGACAAACTGAATCTACAATCCTAACTGGTTTGCTGTTATCCAGCTGGTCTGTACTGCGTGGAGCGCCATGGTGATGGTCCTCTGTTGATCTGTCAGGGCGATAAGCGACCTGACAGGGGTCCAGTGTTGAGTGCAGGAAGGGGGAAAATCTGACTCACTTTCAGAGCTTTCACTGATCAAAGCCTGAACACAGCTATGATTTGACAGTGATTGCTTTTCAGTGTAGCATGGGTGCTAATGAATCAGATTTTACACTCAGTGTCTAATTTTTAAAAAGAAAGTGACAACAGCAACACAGTGAAGGTTTTGCAAATAAAAAGCAATACTGTACCTATATTTAATTTCACATTTCTCCCTTCAAGTGTGCCTGCTATTCTGTCTAGCAGTCTTCTCATGTTAAACCTAAAGCATTACATTTAAAGATTAAAGAAATGATGAAACGTCGAATTTAATATAGAAATATTTTTTACATTAATAATTGTTACACTTGTGTAACATGACTGACTAATTACAAGATGCAAAGTGAACATAATCAGTAAAATGCTTCACAGAATTCCATAGTTATTTTTCTGTCCATTTTACCTCCAGTAGGTAGGCGGGTCAGGTGACATGAAAATGCTGAAAGAAATTTAGAAACCAATCACTTCTAGTGGCATAATGGCTGTTAAAGTATTTCAAGGTCCGTAGTTATAGTTTAAAGGAACGTGTTATTCCTGAAGACTTAACTCTCAGGCAACAAACATCCCGCATTTTATTATTTAATGACGCAAAAAAAACCCAAGAAAACCTGCAGGAGGAGGTTGAAAAAAATTTATTAATCAGATCTATACTCCACCTAGTGGCCCACTTTGTAACTACAGCTTATATTTAACACCGCAGGAACATTTCAACGCAATATCAATTAAAATAAGTAAATTAAAACATCTTCTACTTACCTGCATTTTCCTACAACTTACAGGCACCAGTGTGGGTATTTTTGTTTTGTAATTATGCCAAGCTCTAAACATTTTACTGCAATGTTTGTAACTTCACATTTACCCTCATTTGGCAATTTATGACTTGTTAGACAAAAGAGTAAGCTGGGAACCAAAGAAACCCCAAAAGAAAAACCTGGGTTCAAAGCTCAGTTTTACACACGCGCTTACATTTGTAACACTGGAAAGCTTCAATTCTGCCATTTGGAGGAGAGGGGAAAAAACCAGGTCAATGACTGAGTGGGTTTTTTGGAGGGCTTTTTGTTCCAAATGGCAGAACCAAGTTTCCACAAAAAACTGAATTCTGTTTTATATTACTTAATAGGTGTGAATAACAATGGTTATGTTCAACCATTTATTTAAAAAAAAACTTCTGAGACATTCAGAAAATCAGAAATAGGTCATTTCTGATTGGTTTGTGGCTAAACAAGTCAGCCAATCATGTAACAGAGCAGCTAGTTTAGGTAGTAACAGCACATGCCTTTTTGATACTAGGACAATCACACTTGGAGATGAGGCTTTGCTCCTCCATCAAGATGACCATGTTGGGGAGAAAAATCCCACATCAGTCATTATGCAGATACTCAAAAAAAGAGGAGAAAGTAAATAAACAGACTCGCATTTTACATTTGTGGGTGGTTTATTGGAATAAGCACTGTATGGAGGTTTATTTCTTGCCCTCCTCCTCCTTGGACAGGTTCTTGATGATCTCTTCCTTCTTGGCCTGCAGTCGCTCTTCACGGCGTTTACGCGCCTCACGAGTCTTTGAGCGACGAGCCTCAGCCTGGTCACTGTACAGACACGAGAGAAATGTTAAAGGCTATTCAAATACAGATTCAGCCAAAAGAAAAAGTACACACATCAGGAACACTTCTACACAAACACCTGAAAGCTAAATGGCCACCACTCTGAGCACCTCTTATAATTGTAGAGGCCAAAGGGAACTTGTATTGATCTCATGATGTCTGAATAAATTTAGTATTAAAATATTTAATTATTTTTTTCCTGAAGTGTATACATTTTTTCAGCTGACTCTGTACATCTCCAAACACTCATGTGTCTTCCAGGACGAGAAACATCTTGCATCCTGTGTCTCACTTTACTGTAGACCACTGGACCAAGTGTTTCAGTGTGAAGTCTAAAATGTGCAATGTCACTGTAACTCCAACAGTGTTTTAGACCCTTTTCACAGGCTTCCAAACGCTGAAGACTGCAATCGCGCTCCGTCCCTGCTGGAAATCATAAACAGAAGTGTGTACACGCCGAAACGCAGGGAACCGAACACGCCAACTCCAAACATTTCTGAACAAGATATAAACACTAGACTGAAAAGTTCACAGAAGCCCATCTAATTTTTTTGAAAAATCCCATCTCCATCTCTTCCAGGTTTGGTTTAAATCAGTGATGAGTGATTAAGCCCGCAGGGAAACCTCTGATAGTCATAGGTGTCCAATGGCCTGTGTGAGAACATGGTTCTTGATCACAATTTTGACCAACTAGTCATTTAAAGGGGATTTTAAAAGATACAGATTAGTCCACTAGCTTAAAGTTAGCTATTTGGTACTTCTGTAAAACCGGAGATCCTGATTCTGTACTTAAAGCTGAACAAATTAAAGAAATTATATTTTTCTGTTCTACCTTGTAGACAAACGTGCAGCTACCGCTACACTGTGTGATGCATCACAGGATTTGGTGTCACACTCGAAGTCAATAAAAACCAACACCCAACATGTTTCTGAACTGGTTTTAGACAAGTTTGACCTGTAGCAAACAGCAGATGACAAATTGTAGACAGTGTGGAAAATGTTGAGTAGTAACAGTGATTATTGAATCACTTTTTCCTCCCCCAAGTTCTCATCAGTTGAATGAGACATGGCATTTGATGCGTGTGCAGTGGGCTGTGCAGTGCGACTTACGAGAGGAGCTTCTTGCGGGCTCGGTCTGCCTTCAGCTTGTGGATGTGCTCCATGAGGATGCGCTTGTTCTTGAACACATTACCTTTGGCCCTCAGGTACAGGCTGTGGTACCTGCACACAGATGACATACACAGGTGATATAGCAGTTAACACTAAAACAGGCTTTGGCTACACCATGGAGTTTGGAGGACAAAAAAAACTGCATCTCCTGCTTTCTTCCTCTTAGTGGCATACAAGCTCTGAATTATCCAAGTAAATTAACAAGCCAATTAATATTCATCACAGCAATTGTATTACTTGAAGGTTGAACATGCACTTGCACAGGTGTGCCAGCAGAGGGCGCTTTGATGTATTCTTGTCACACAATGATGTGATATGACCATATAACATGCTAGTATGCACATTTGTGAATCATTGTGATACTTTAACATTCATTTATAATGAACCACATACTGATCAGAAGCAGCTGCCACAATGATTTTTGACAATTTTAAAACACATTGTAAAAATTCTCTCTCGATCCTAAGTAATTAAGCAACATTGATTTGTGGAAAGTTTGTTAGCAATAACCGTGACTTGTCTATGATAAATGCGTCACAACACAATCTTTTCATCACCCACACTTATTGAGCACACCCTTATTTTTTAGGCAGATTTCATCCATGTGAGAAACAGTGCAACTTTTAGCCTGGAAGCTACAATAAACACTACATATAACCTAATCCAAGTTCTTAGACTCATGTGAACCACTCGTACACTAACCCTACACTGCACTAAGAGGGACAATACCAAAATTTTGCATCTGTCAGATACTGGGCCGTACATGTGCCTGTCGATCTTCTTGGACTCCCTGTAGCGACGCAGCAGGCGGCGCAGGATTCGCATACGGCGCATCCAGCAAAGCTTCTCTGGCATACGGGCGTTCGCCGTACCCTTCCTCTTTCCTGCATAAGGACAGACAAAGACACAACTCTCAAGGTTGTCCCATTTTCACTGAGAACGATGTTAAAGGGAGTACGGAATAAGCATCACTGTTCTCAGATCAGTTTTTCCCGTACCGATGCCCATGTGGCGACCCTTGCGGCGAGCCAGTGTGTTTTTGCGGCAGCGCGCGCGAGAGTGCACCGTGACGGGCTTCTTGATGATGAGACCATCTTTCACCAGCTTCCTGATAGCCTGACCTGCAACACAAATGCACAAAATACAACAAGCCTTAGATGAAGTACTGTGCGATCTCTAAAACCTGATTAAATGACCAAAACCGAATTAGCACAAAACTTACGAGAGTTGGCGTTGGCGATCTCATTGGTTTCATTGGGATCAAGCCAGACTTTCTTTTTGCCACAGCGTAAAACGCTGGAGGCCAAGCGCTTCTGGAGCCTGAGCATGCTGAAAAACACAATGCAGTGTTAAAGAAATGGAAATAAAATGTATATGCTCTGAATGTCATAATGCACTAAACTATGTTATATACCTAAAACTCATGTAAATATTTAAAGAACAGGTTACTAACATTTGGCACCAGTCCCATAGCGTATAATAGCTAATAACGGATTGTCGTTACACACCCGAGTTACTCATTCACGATCATGCTAAGGAAAATAAACCCTGTAGTGAAAATGCTACAGAGACTAGAGTAACGTTAAAGGAAATGTTCGTAACAAACGCACCACATGAGCAGGGCGGTTTTGCTGAATTTAGGCTAATTCTGGTGTAGAGAATTATACCAAAGTAACACACTACATACATAGAATCAACCCTTAAGAAGTGGATTTTTGCGAAGTGGAGTGAGTTTGTTGTCTGTACAACTTCCCCTCGCGCTAAACTAACCCGGCTAAGCGTCAGAACTGCTAGCTAGCTAATGGATGCTAACGTGGCTAATTGAAAAAATAAAACGTCAACATTACAGTCAACGCTGCTTAATTTTTAGCCACGTTACAAACTTCAGTTAAACTCCAAACGACTCCACAACACTATTTTCAACCCAAAAGTCAGCACAAATTTGCCTAAGAAATCACCTTCATCTGAGGGGTTAAAAAAAGTCGTTAGTTAGTGAACAGCGCGAGCCATGATACAACTTGAGGCCTGCGCGAGCGAACCTTTTTTTCGCGCTTAAAACCTTTTTCCAGGCAACTCTATTAATCATTTATGGTCAAATTCAGTCCACATTAAGTGCAACATTCATATTTTACAACAACATCCGAGGTAGCGTAATGTTTTTTAACAGATTTGTGAGTATTTTCAGCCGGAGCAGGAGCCAGCTCCTTACCTCATGGCTGCAGATCTTAGAGAGAAAGGAAGGAGCATGGCTTCCGGAGCCTACCATTATAACAGACAGGCGCACTCTGAAAACGTGGAACAGGGTAGAAAATCATGTATAAATATAAAAAAGTGGAAAGAATATTTCTATTTTTGTTGTTTTAAGTGGGTAAAAATATTAATGTGTCCTTGTTTCATATAATAAAACGTAACATCGTTCATTTTAAACTGTGAAGAATGGTCGTACCCCCTATATCCCGCACAGTGGTACCTTCCAAATGGAAAGTCTCGCGAGAGGACCGATGAGGAAAGTTCTACTAATCGCCGCAAGGAGGCGTATTCCACATCAACACACTGCTAATAACTCAAATAATAAAATTATAGACAAAAGCAAAGATTAAACATAGAACTTATTTAATATATGTAACAATTACTTTCTATTATTTTTCTACTTTCTTTCATTTCCATTATTTTTAAGGAAGAATTTAAACTAATTGAAGAAGCCAACCAGGAGGGGTGTGCTTTTACTAAATCTCAGCCTGAGTTCTAGAATACAACCATATAAATAATGCAATCTCAAATTTCCCCTTGGGGGAAAGTGCATCCATCTATCAATCTATCTGTCTGTCTATATGTCTTTCTATATGTGTTTTCAATCTTACGCCTTAGTTCGAGTCATTTTTATTGTTATTTTTTACCAATAGTTTCTACATTCCAGAATTAGCCGAGATAAAGCCAAGACCGAGGTCTTAAGAGGGAGTCAATATTGAATCCAAACGAAAGCACGACTGAAACAAGATTGAGACCAAAAGACATCAAATCACTTTCAAGGCCAACTTGTTTCTTCGTCTGTGCATTGCACAAGGATTAGGATGTTTTCTAGAAGAAAGAATTACTCCTTGTCAAACTTTGAATGCAAAAGGAAAAGACAAAAAAAAAACCCAGCATTATTTTAACTTTTTCACAGTCAAGACCAAGACTGTACTTAGTGAGACCAAGACTGAGTCAAGTCCAAGTTGATACAGACAACGACTCGAGTTCTACAGCCCGGTGTGTTTTACATAAAACTGGAAAAGTTCTGTGTCTTTAGCTGAATCATGAAAACATTTGAAATCATTTGAGGAATTACTGGATATTTGAGAAACTTGTGCCTCAGAGTGTTGTTATATTCTTTATGAGAAGAAAGTATATCTGTTAAAAGATAGGAACTCTTAATGGTCTATTAAAATATGTTCCAGGTTTTTGGGAAGATGCTAACCAGATTCCAAAATTGTTTGTGAAAAACCCTCATGGAAAGCTATTGAACCCAATTAAACAAATGAGACAAAAATATTATACTTGGTCAGCAAAAAGGCAGTCTTTGTAGAGAATCATTTTATTCTGACATCCTGTATGGGCTCATAATGCGGGTCTTAAGGGACGTTAGTGCAAGAGTCAAATCCCAGCTCATGGGAAGAGTGGCAGAGAAATGTAACTCACACCCTTCTGAAAGGCTGTGACAAGATTCTGATCCCCAGCAAGACACCATCCATAAATGTGACCCTCTGCAATCACCATCAAATAAACCTTGAAGGTAGATGAGGACTTTCCACTGTCCACAGTTACTAAGGATGAATGAAATCTGAAAACACATCGTGCAAAGAACCACATGTTCATGTTCACAGTCTTTGTTTCAGATCTGATCACTGGCTCACACCTGCATAAATTCGTTGGCAGGTTGCTGTGGTGTAAGAGGAATAAAACACATTGGAATGTGCAGTTATAGGAAAATAATCAACATCCAGTTGTTAACAGTGACTCTGCTTCATCACATATTGTTTATGTTGATTACTTTAAAACCAGTCTGGACTGTTGAAGTCTCCTCCTCTGATGATGTGGCCGGCCTGAACATTAATAACCGTGAGAGTATGGATCTGATGATGAGTGCACAATCTGAGCTCATTAACACAACAGATTTAATTTTGCTATCACAGTTTAACAGTATTAATCAATCATTTAAAAACACACACAAGCCAGTTGTGAAAATGAAAGGAAAAATTTATCATGTACATCCTTGTGTATACAGCACAACTCAAAGGGAAACAAAAAGATCAAATCCCATAATTATTTTCTCTTTCGTTAAAAAAAAATCATAAAAGCTCTTGAAATGTCAGCATTTATCACAGTGTGATTATAATCTGAAAATGAGAGCGGCTGTGAGAAAAGCATGCCGAGTAAACGAAAAGAAAAACTTCAGGTCACCATGACAACATTCCTGTCTTGCATCATGTATGTTACGCTCAGTCAGATACGCTGTCCAGCTCCAAATGCTCAAATAAACACACTCTTACATTTACTCTTTTACATTTAGTCTTACACCAAGTTAGCGCCCAGGCTCTGAGCGATGTGAGTCTGCTGGTGTTTCTTGTAATTGCTCGAGTGGCTGAAGCGTTTCCCACACGTGCTGCAGGCGTACGGTTTCTCTCCCGTGTGGTAGCGCTGATGGATCTTCAGGTACCCCGACTGGCTGAAGCATTTCCCACACAGCGTACACAGGTACGGCTTCTCGCCCGTGTGCACGCGCTTATGCTTCTTAAAGTCGCCGGCGTGGCTGAAGGTGCGGCCGCAGAGTGCACAGCAAAAGCGCTTCTCCGCCCGCCGCACAAGGAAGCCACACCCACTTCTCCGGTACGATAAACTGTTTAATAGCTCGTCCCGTCTCGCCTCTGTGCCGTCTAAAACGGCGCCGATCTGCTCCATGTCTTCAGTTATGAGTCTCTGTAAAGAGCCGTTGAGGGTAAACGGGACGATGGCGCAGGACGGTGGCGTGCTCTGTGACGACATCTGCTCTGTTTGGTAAATTAAAGTTTGTGAAGCATAATCGTGATACTCTTCACTTTCCGTCTCGGTTTTGATCATACTCCGTTTGAAATCTGAAGCTACCTGCCTTTTTTGTTCAGGCGATGGTGCATTATGGGAAATGTAGTCCGACACTGAAATCTTGGCTCGGACGCTGAATTGCGATGGAGCGGTCTGCACTTTTGGCTCTGAAGCTTCAAAGCGAGGCTCAGAGGAACGCACAACGTGTGAAACCACAGGACTTGTGTTCGGTCCATCTCTGATACACCCCATCTCCAGCTTCAACTCGCAGTCCTTCTGAGTGACGTCGTCTCGCCAGCTTAATAAAGAACCTGATTCGGTTTGCTTCACTGCGTCATGTATAACGGCCTCCTCCGTACCTATAAAACACAGCAAGTTACACATACGTTTACATCACCTGACGTTTACATCACTAAAACTCCACTGATTCTCACCGGCGGGTCTGGTGGATGTGAGCTCCTGCAGCTCCTGTAACCTTCGCCTCAGTCTCTCGTTCTCCCTCTGCGTCCGAGCCGTTTTCTCCTGGTACTCAGACACCGTCTCCCTCACGGCCTCCAGCACCTCCTGCACCGCCGCCGTCAGCATCTTGCTGACCCGAGCGTTCAGACGCTCCACCTTCGACATGGCTGAAGCTAATTTCGCACCGCGATAACAGTAATTCCCGGTATCACGCGGTACCGGCGATGATGTCACGGTACGAGCGACTGAATTGGACCGGACCTCGTCGAAAGGTTTCACGTTTCGGACTGCGCTGTTAATTACAGTACACTGAAACGCTAATATTTTAGCATTAAACTCCTCACCGGTAATCACACAGAAAACGGAGCACAAGCACCTAACGAGCTATCCGCTCGGTTATTGATACGAGCTAACCTAGCTAGCGTTATTTGGCTAAACTGATATCGAGTTAATCACGAAACTAGCTTGGCCAAATATAGTTGAGAATTGTTTTAGCTTCTCGCGACAAGCTCTTGCGCTTACTGTTCTTATTTTGCGATTATACGTCTCTAAACATATCGCAATTTTAACCGAATAACATGAGATTAGCGTCTACTGCATCTTTTGCTCATTTAAACCATCTCAGGCTAAAAATCAACACACCCGGGCCGCATCCTAAAGAGCCATGCTGTAAATGTGGAGTGAACTACATAGGGTGCAGAAGCCATGATTATTTCGACGCGATAGTGCACAGGTTTGAGGAGTACACTGCCGTTTGGAATACGGCCTCTCGCTGGCCGCCTACAAGAAGACACTGCTGCCCTCATGCCGGGGCGGGTTGCCAGATTTCCCAAATAAAATCACTCAGTTGAACTACAAACATCTCAGGGTTGCCAGTCCCTGTATAAGCCATAGAGAGCGTGTCACCTGGCTCTAAAAAGTGAAGCCTCCACAGGTATAGCGCCCCTGCTGGCTGGCTGCAGTATAGTTTGTAGTCTCGCCCATCCCCATGCGTTTCAACAAAATAACAGCGAATTTTCCCTGTCACTTTTCTTGTCTAAACTGCCTTTCCATGTTCAAGTCAAACAGTTAGTTTTCCCTGTGCTGATATCTGCACATTTTCCCCCCAGAAATAATTTTTTTAAATATTATTCTACTATATCATAAGAAGACGTGGCAACACTTGGGAATGAAGTGATTGACAGTCTTGGCCGGAAGAAAACAGCTGCATTCAGCTAACTTCAGCACAGAATTTACTGGAATAAACTTATTTATTTGAACTTTTCTGGACACATGCTAATGGCTAACTGTTAGCCATTTCTATTAAAAATGTTTAAAACATCAAGAAGTTTCATAGGAAAAGGCTAGGTTAATCGCACTCGCTACCTAGCTGTGCAGCCTCCTTGATATGTATATACCTTCAGTATTAAGAACATCCACCCAGCCAGCAATTGAAATTAGCACAAAAGCCATTTGTTCTCTATGATAAATGGGTAAAGTTAATTACATCAATGTCAGGGAAGTTCAGGTCCATGTGATAAATGTGCTTCCTAGACACACCTGTATTAATGAAATATCTCCTGCTGAAACTATTTAAGCTCTCTGGATAGATGTAATAAAGAGAATTTGAGAATGTGACTGTGTTCATCTTATCATTTCTACTACTCTAACCTTGGGAGAAGGGGCGGGTCCAATGGGTGGGAATACCAACTGAGTGGGTGTACCTGACTTCGACTCTCATCTCTACATCGCAGGCTCTGGCTCCTGATTTGACAACATGGCAAAGGAATTTTGGCTTCAGTTCTAGAGAATGGAAGGCGATGGAGCCACACCGCCCATGTTTTCTACAGTCGATAAGTGTTAGATTGAAAATCTTGCCTGTGTTTGTTTAATTTGATCACTCATTTTTTATTCTCTTTCTTCTGTCCTTGCGCTTTCCTGTGAGAATCTAGGCCTTTATGACATGACCATTTGTTGTTATCTTAGAGAACATGATTCACTGTCCTTTCATTTTGTATCATACTCCTCACACAGGAGTCCTTTGTTTTGTTTAGATAAAGTGTTTCTCTTATTATCTGTTTCCTTGAGACCTTGTGTATAAGACCTCCTAAACTTTCTCAATTAAATCAGACTGAGTTTTACACGACCTTGTGTCTGCTGTTTTACTCACGTCTCCGAGCGCTCGACACGCGGAAGAAGGGGAGAGAGAGACGGTTGCAGAGTCTGATAGAGATTGAACCTGAATCCAAACTTAACATTGCGCTTTTGTCAAAATGAAATTGGTCCCTGTAATTAGTGCATGCAAGGTGTGTCATGTGTACAATTCTACTTTGTGGCCCATAGTAATTGCAGAGGCCTTTTCATAGACATAGGCGGCAGCAGCAAGACCCTGGTGGCATGGTGGCATCCCCTGTTCCACCTTGTCCAATTGTGTGCTAAAATAGGCAATGGGTTGTTGGCCCCCACCTGTATCTTGACTGATGACCACATTCACATACCCTTTTTTGTCTGCAACTAATAGTTTAAATGGCTTTGAATAATTTGGACTTGCTACAGTTGGATCTGAACTCATAACTGTTTTGAAGTTAAATGCATGATCAGCTTCATCTGTCCAATTTAATTTCCCTTTCAAATTGATTTGTGCTTCCTCCTCAACCATTTTTTGCAGTGGAGCTTCAGTTAAAGCAAAATCACAAATCCACTGCCTGCTATAACCTGCCATTCCTAGAAAAGGAAACATTAAAACATAAGGTTTTGGTGCCTTACAAATTGCTTCTACATGTTCTGACAGAATGGATCTTTGAGAACCCTTTAAAAAAAGCAAACAAGTACCATGAGTCTTCATTGTAATGGTACACTAAAAAACGCTGAACAGAGACCAATGATGGTATAATATTTAGTATCAGAAATGAGAAGTGAGAGAGACGCATGTAATCATCTGTGCTCTGACCTCACTCACCTTTCAGTGCTGTCGCCTTGTTTTTACATCCCGTCGCCGCTGTCTGGAGAATGGAGTATAATCCGTCTCCAGTCGTGCTGGAATTTGCAGCCCTGCTCCCGCAGGAGTCTCGTGTGACAGGTATGCTTAGGATCTCTTCTCTCTCCCTCTTTCCCTCTCTGTCTGTCTGTCGAGCTGCACATGCTACTCCTGAGACTCCGGTGATCCTGACCCCTTCTGCTTTCTGGACCTGCCTGATCCATCCCAGTGTCCTACTCCTGATTTGAATCATCACTTGGAAACCACTTGCTCCTGTTGAAGATGGCAGCATATGAACTGCCTCAACATGCACCTAGAACTGTGAAGATGGTGTTGGAATGCTGTTGTTGAAATATACTGTTCTTCTACAATGGCACAGGACTCAAATCACCATGAACAGTCTTGCACTCTAAAATTGACCCTGTTATTAAAGTGTGTTAGTTGTAATTGCACTATACAGTCTGACCCAAATGAGGATGGGTTCCCTTTTGAGACTGGTTCCTCTCAAGGGTTCTTTCTTTTGTCATCTCAGTTTTTCCTTGCCTGAGATGGCAGGGCTGCATAGACACAGACGTCACAATAGCCAATGTTTAGGGAAGAGTTGATTACTTATAAAATAGGTTCAATTACTTCTGCTATTATGTGTTTGAGGAAGTATGTAGGTAAAGGATCTAATATACAGGTTTTTGATGAGGAAACTACTCAAATTAGTTCAGTCTCTCCAAGGGGGTAAAATATTCTAATGACTGATGTGATATAATTATATTGTTTTCTACAGAGCTGGTTATCAAATTGTCTGGCTTTAAATTCATAGTTTATATTTTTTTGCCTGATATTGTCAATCTTGTCATTGAAAAAATTCATGAAGTCATTGCTACTGCATATTCCTGGTTAATTTTGCTAGAGTCTTAAATAAGAATATAGGCACTAAGAGCTTTCCTATAGCTCAGGAGGCTCTCCTTCCATGCTAAATTAAACACCATCATTTTTGTTTTATGCCACTTACACTCTAATTTCTGAGCAATCTGTTCTAGGGTGCATGTGTCGTCATACCAGGGTGGTAATTATTTTCTCTCTAATTATTTTCCTTTTAAGTGGGTCTACATTATCTAGTAAGCTGTGACCCAAATTTTGAGAATGACAAGTATTGGTTTTCACAAAGTTTGCTGCTTCCTTGTTTTTAGATCTTTTTGTCAGTTTCTATGGTATACTGAAGTATAATTACAATCATTTCATAAGTGTCAAATACTTTTATTAACAATTACATTAAGTTTATGCAAAGAGTCAATATTTGCAGGAAGTCACTTAACTGTTCTTATGGTGACATCGATCTAGCTGTGATGCTGGTGACACTGCATTTTGGAAAACTCATTCATGTGCACTGGATGCCTCAGGCCTCATTTATGATACTAGTTAACAAATAAAGCTACCAAAATCTATATTGCCTTTTCTCGTGTGCCATTTTTCACAGTGCTTCTCATGTTGCATGAAAGGGAGTAAAATAGATGATTAATTAACAAACTTTGTTGCAAACTCTGGCTATAAATGTTGGAAATCCCCTTTTTTTCAACTGCTATGTTTCCTGTTGCTGCATTTTTTCTTGGGCTGAAAGATTTGGACTGCTGGCAGACCATTTCAGTACCCAGACCCTTCTTCTATGAAGCCATGATGTTGTAACTGATCCAGTGTGTGGTTTGGCATTATCATGTTGGAAAATGCAGGGTCTTTCCTGAAAGAAACGTCTAGATAGGATATGTTGCTCTAGAACCTGGATATATGTTTCAACATTGATGGTGCCTTTGCAAGTTGCCCATGCCATATGTACTAATGCAGCCCCCATACCATCAGAGATGCTGGCTTTTGATCTGAGCGCTGATAACATGCTGGGTGGTCCTTCTCGTCTTTAGTCCAGATGACACTGCATCCCTGGTTTCCAAAAAGAATTTCAAATTATAATTTGTCTGACCCCAGAACAGTTTTCGCCTTAGCCATAGTTCGTTTTAAATGAGCTTTGACACAGAGAAGATGTCTGGGCTTCTGGATCATGTTCAAATATGGCTTCTTCTTTGAATGATAGAGTTCTAACTGGCATCTGCGGATGGCATGGCTAATTGTGTTCAGTGACTGTTTTCTGGAAATATTCCTGAGCCCATTTAGTGAGGTCCATTACAGAATCATGCCTGTTTATGAGGCACTAAGGGCCTGAAGATCACAGGCATCCAGTGTGGTTTTTCAGCCTTGTCCCTTATGCACAGAGATTTCTCTGACCCTTTTGATTATATTTTGTACTGTAGATGTACTGTAGAATAAGAGGCTGGAAAGTTTAGTGGTACAAAAGGGAAACTATCGACAAATATTGGACCAATTTAAGAAAAAGATTCCTCAGCGTAGAATTGCAAAGAGATTGAATATATGATTCTGAGAGGTTGGTGATCCTCTGCCCATCTTTTCTTCTGAAAGACACTGCAACTCTAAGATTCTCTTTTTATACCCAATCATGTTACTGACCTGTTGCCAATTGACCGAACTAGTTGCAAATTGTTCCTCCAGCTGTTGCTTTTTTGTACCACTAACTTTTCCAGCCTTTTATTGCTCCTGTCCCAACTTTTTTAAGATGTTTCTGTCATGAAATTCAAAATGAGCCAATGTTTTTCATGAAATGGCAAAAAAAAATTGATAATTTTAAATCAAATTTATACATTTATACAAGTCAATACATATATATTATATATGTATGTTCTATTGTGAATAAAATATGAGTTTGAGGTTTCCATATCATTGCATTCTGTTATTCATTCATTTAATTACAATTTGCACAATGTCCAATTTTGGAATTGGGTTGTTCTTCATTCCTTTAGTATGAAGATAATAATAGTGCTGGGACTTTAATATCTATATCCCATTTAATTTTCTCCACTATTTTGGCTGGCTGACAACATACACATACACAAACACACAATTTGCCTGAGAAATAATGGAGTAATCATTTGCATTGAGTTAGATCACTGTCTTTAATATGCAAGTACAAAAATACTGTATTGTTATTTTATTCTACTGAAATCTTGTTTTACACATCTAATGTTTTAAGTGAAAATTGGCTAGCTTTGACATAGCTAACACAGAGCTACAACAATTGGTTGAGATTGTGGAGCAGGCAGTAGACCAAACCACTGTGTAGCCTGGCCTGTCATGGTTTTCAAACAATGTGCAACAGTATAACAAACAACATGTGTTCCTGCAGTTATCCTCTTGACAATGTATTTTGGAGGCTGTTCAATCAAAAGTTGTCTAGATTGCACAAACCTTCATTTTGGCGGAGTTTGTTCATCATTGTCAGCTGCAACTCTAAGGCCTCTTTAGATATTGAAGGTATAGCACTGCATTATCATTCATGTACTTGTGCCCCTGTCAGGCTTCACATGAACAAATGTGTCTGAACAGCAGCTTTCATCTTACATCCTTTTTCTGTTCACTTGATGTTTAGGGTGAAAATGTTTTGCTGGATTAAACTATTGATACTGGTTCAATGCAGCTTGGTGAAAGTGTTGTCCACATATCAGTATCAGATGTCAAGCTGAGTTGATGCTCCCCGTCAGGGCAGAAGATCTTCTGTACAAAGGGATTTTTACAGCCTTGGTTTGAACCACTTGCTGAGCTTAGAGCTTAAATTATTCAGTAACATTTTTTTTATTAATGAATGTCAATACATTTTAACATGAATCTGAAACTGTGAAAAAGTCAAAAAAAGGTAATTCCAATTTTCAGAGCCAAAGATATATACAAGATATATACAAAAAGCCATAAATCCTCACATTTGAGGTATACTATATTGCCAAAAGTATTCACTCACCCATCGAAATCATTAAATTCAGGTGTTCCAATCACTTCCATGGCCACAGGTGTATAACTTCAAGCACCTAGGCATGCAGACTGCTTCTACAAACATTTGTGAAAGAATGGGTCGCTCTCAGGAGCTCAGTGAATTCCATCATGGTACCATGATAGTCCAGTCGTGAAATTTCCTCGCTACTAAATATTCCACAGTCAACTGTCAGTGGTATTATAATAAAGTGGAAGCAATTGGAAAGACAGTAACCCAGCCACGAAGTGGTAGGCCACATAAAAAGACAGAGCGTGGTCAGCGGATGCTGAGGCGCATAGTGCGCAGAGGTCGCCGACTTTCTGCAGTCAGTCGCTACAGTCCTCCAAACTTCATGTGGCCTTCAGATTAGCTCAAGAACAGTGTGTAGAGAGCTTCATGGAATGAGTTTCCATGGCCGAGCAGCTGCATCCAAGCCATACATCACCAAGTGCAAGTGCCTGACCTCAACCCGATAGAACACCTTTGGGATGAATTAGAGCGGAGATTGCGAGCCAGGCCTTCTCGTTCAACATCAGTGACGTCACAAATGTGCTTCTGGAAGAATGGTCAAAAATTCCCATAAACACACTCCTAAACCTTGTGGAGAGCTTGCCCCGAAGAGGTGAAGCTGTTATAGCTGCAAAGAATGGGTCAACGTCATATTAAACCCTATGGATTAAGAATGGGATGTCACTTAAGTTCATATGCGTGAAAAGGCAGGTGAGCGAATACTTTTGGCAATATAGTGTATATTTGAAAATGTCAAAAGCTGATTGTGTGAAAGTTTTTCCCAGGCTGCCACACATATATGTGAGCTTATTCCATGCTGAAAGGCAATTTCAGTTTCAGTAATATTTTGCAAGTGTTTTCTTTATGTTACATATAAATTCAGCAAATTAGTACTTTTCCCCATTATCTATCATCATAGTGCTTTTGTGGTCTGAGTCAATTTGCTGCTTCCGCAGTCAGATAATGTGTCATGAAAAGGCTGATTAGAGAAACATAAAGGTGACAGGATCACTTAAGAAAGTTTATTTTCTTATTTTTTGCATTGATATTAAATGCATAGATTTTGCTTAGATTTTATATTTTACATCTTACATGTGCTTTTACATTGGCACATGGCTTGTCCATTTGCACAAGCATTTCCTCTCTGTCCAAGTCTTGTTCAGTAGGCCTACTTGTGACCTCTTACTGTATTTAGGATGCACCTGAGCATTTGTATAAATAATAAAATATCTCCCCTCAGAGCTATGAAAGTGATAAAAAACGTATGCAGGCCTCTACCCCATCAGTTATATCCATCAGCATGGCACGCAACAACACTGTCCCTCAGAACAAAAAAAAACCCACACTATGAGAAACATATGCAGTTAACTCAATACATGTAAGTCAAATGTGTATTGGTTTCTTGCTTATGATAAATAGTTCTGTAATGTCACAGTTATCCTGGTCTCGCCTTGTTGTTTGGCCTCATTGAGGTCAAGGCGAGTAGTGCTGGAATTCTGCCATTAATTGTTGATATTGGACAGAATGAAACTGGCTCTTTCACTCTGTTGGGAAGGGTGGGAAGAGCAGTTCAGCCAAGGCTAGAATATCTCCCCTGATGCAGTCAGGGTTCTGTAATGCTACATTGCGTTATGTCATAATAAGAAACACATCGTAATGTTTTCAATTCAATTTTTTTGTATAGTGTTTTTAACAATAGACATTGTCACAAAGCAGCTTTACAGAAATCCAGATATAGGTTTAGATCCATAATGAGCAAGCCAGAGGTGAAAGTGAAAAGAAAAACTCACTGAGACAACATGAGAAAGAAACCTTCAGAGGATCCAGACCAAAAGCAAACCCATCCTTCTGTAGTAGAATTATAAATCAGGGACTATGACAGGACATTCGGTTTGAGGAGTTCAGATGCCGTACTAATTTATCCCATTAAACTTTTAGAATGAGAAGACAGGTCCAGACTCACATTCAAGACTTAAATACATCTTATTAGTATCACTGTAATATATTGTAGCTACTGGACCTTTAATGAGGTTAAGAACACAAGAACTTTTCATGCTTTTTAAATGCCTAATTATCTTTTGTATTCCATTAATCATTTCATGATGTAAAAATGTTCAGTTGGGTTGATATGAGCTGTTCTAACTGATTTTCTGCCAGAACAAAGCAGGACATGATGGTGGATTTTCCAAGACGTCACCTCTAAAAACATTGTTTCATACGATGAATGAGTGGATAGGATTGTTTCCTCCCTGAGCTGGGGTGCCCCACCTGAGCTACAGCAATTCTTCCTTTCCCACAGGCCCCTGAAAACATGATTATGAAAACCTATCCTGATTATGAACACTAGTGGCAAACTCAGATCTTAGTTCCATCCTGCCTCAGGGTTCTCCTTCTCTGAAATAATCCCATGTTTCTAGACTTCACACTGATGTAACAACAATAGAAAATGACCATTCATACCCTCTGCTCATAAAAACATTGTTAGTTCTCTCTCAACACTTGAGGCAAGACCAAGTGAAATATTGAACCTATGACGGTGTGTTTGGTTTCAAGCCAGCATGCCTTAGCCCTTTACTGCCTGAGGACTAGTCAACCAGCATCTGTATTTTTTTCTCTATTCTCTTCTTGTGTCTTCTGATTCTTTCTTATGGGTCTATATATGGGTCTGAATATTTCAGAATATTTAATGCTCTTATATATCCAAAGCCATTTTTTACTAAAGTGAATATTGAAATTGACGCAATGAACTTCATGCTTGTTTCAATTTTCTTATTTCTCGCTTTTTCCATGCTCTCTTGTCCCTAGTATTTTTCCATCTGTCTGTTTTTCTTTGTCTTTCTTTTCCACAAACTTTCAATAACTTTGCTATTTTCATACAATGTTAAATTTAGTCAATAATCTGTGGTGCCTATAATTTGCTCAAGTTATTAATAGTATAAATAACAGTCATGTTTGACCATCTTGTTTTGTGATTAGGGCTGCAGAATGAATTGTGTAATCAGGGGTGGGAAAAGTAGAGAGAAGCTGTACTTAAGCACTGTGTCAAAATCTTATCCAAGTATGGAGCCAAATGTGTACTTGAGTGAAAGTCAAATAGTGTCAACGTTTAAACTCAAGTATTCCACAAATTCATCATGCTTGACCGTGCATGAATACCTAGTCTGCTAAACAGTGATAAGGATCACTGATAAGGAAAATGTATTTCTAACTCAAACCTAGACAAGCCTGGATTTGTGTTTGCTGGTTAGTGTTATGAATAGGAGATGGATGCAAGTGCAGTTAATACGTTTATTAAAAAAACGCACATGCAAACAGTCCGAAACGTAAGGCAATGGCTTGGTAAAAAAAAAGCAGAAAAGAGTTTCAGGCAATCACCAAACTGGAAATCAAAGGCAAAACTAGAACACGATGTGTGAAAACAAAGCAAAGTCAAACCGGGAATAATGAGCAGGGAACAAAGGCTTGGTAACAGCTGGTCAGGACATAGGACAAATACTTTGCCCTGAACACAAGAATAAATACTGAACACTAAACCCTGAACTCAGATTATAAATACATAGAACAACCAAGGACAAATAAGAAACAGGTGAGACTAATTTAGACACATGAGGGCTATTAACAAATGACGAGACGGGGGTAGGAGACAAGACGCAACCCAAAACAAGGGCAAAGGGTAATGTAAACAAGCAATGCACAACCCTGAGGTCTGGTGTAATGTGCTGTGATGCATGCTGCGAATCACTGAGTGTGGAGCTTGGTGTATGTGAGTTAGCTAATGTTTAAACCCTGTTATAATGAATACTAAGGCATATTAGCAACGAAAACAAATAGCTAATGTAACTCCTAATTTACAATACGTAACTCGCTAGCTAATCTACCTAGCTAAATGAACATAACTAGCTAATTTAATAAACTCGCATTTTCATATGGAGTTTCCATGTTAAATCTAATGGAGTTTTACATTTGTAAAGACTACTTTGAATGTGAAATTAAACTGTAAGAATTAAGAGGAAAAAGAAATTGATGAGTAATATTATTCAGTTTCAGTAATACTTGAATTTCAAAATACAAATTCTGCATCCTCGGTGCAAAAAAAACACCTTAGATCTTATAGCTTTTTTTCCACAGCAATTAAGACACTTCACATGAAAATAGTTCAATTTTCGGAACACTGCCAAGCTCATCAGTGTCACTCCTCTCTCACCTACCAATCAAAATCAGGAAGGCTTATAATAGCAACACTGTCAACAACAGCAAAGGAGAAACTGATCCTGGCTGTCACTGACAACCCAGTTATTTACGATTTAACACTGAAGAGTTATCATAATCAGAAAATTTATTTTCATGATTTTAGCTAAAGTTTCTAAAGTAAATAGAGACTTGATGTTTACAACAAAGGAATGCCGAAGTACTATAAGATGCAACAATAAGCGCTTGAGAAAAGCGCTCTGGTAGCGCTCTGAAAATGAGGTTGTGCACTGCCAGCAAAAAAACGCACATGGTGAACACAGGCCCCAACTCAAGCATTTTCCTTCCCTGGTGCAAATTGAATTTATCAGGTCTGCAATTAACTGTGGAATGTTCTAAGTTTCTGTCACATGATGTTACAACCACATTACATCCTCATTACATCTAAATGTCTAGGTTTCTGTTAACACGGTAACTAAAAACATCTGTTCTCTAAGGCTTTGTGGCTCAATTTCGAAACTTCCTAATTAGCTCATATGAATGGCATACAGGTCACAAGTTTTTACCTTTACTGAAATATATAGTCTATAGTCTTTGTAAGGATTAAATGTGGCAGGGTGTGCTGTTACAGGAAAATGGTCAGTAACAGGGTGGTGTTATCACCCCAACGTTGAATACTTTCCTATAACAGCACATCCCAAAGTGCCTTACTCCTCTTTTAACTCAGTAATTTTCAACAATTACAACTGGTAATATATTACAAAATGACACACAATATTTGTACTGTGAGACAAGTTACTTCCTTCTTTATTTCTTTACCAGTGTCTGTTTTTTCTCTCTACTGTTAATACTGAAAAGACCTCTGTGTTGTGGCAGTAAATTTACTGACCGTTGCAACACACTGACATCCCAGACTCCTTACAGAAATCTTCTGTTTTTGCTAGTTTTTGCAAATTAACAACACATTTTTTAAAGATCTATTTATTTTTTTTGTCTTAGATGATATGGAACATCAGCCATATGTGGAACATTAGTCCGTGTGAATGAATTGTTATTTTAGAAATAATAATGTATTAGAATGAGTGCATTAATATAAATCTGTGATTTGAATTGCAGCTGGTAATGCTTTCAGAGATTGTGTTATATAGCGTATGAACACCTTCTAATCAGTCAAATTTGACAATTCAGCAGCCCTGTGTTAGTCATAACTGGTAAGCAGTTAAATTAGTTACCATAACTCTGCATACAATCTTGTCGCTGAACACATTGGAGTCTCTCAGCTTATCTCTATGTCCAGTTGGCTAAATAAGCCTGCTTAAGACTTTTCTTCATTTGTTCAAACTACATTAAGAACTATGGTTGCTATATTGTGTGCTTACAGTTTTTCCTGCTTTCTTTTACATCCCCAAACTGAAGCTGGTTTTACAGTGGTACAAGGAAAGCAGGTCAGCATTGATAACTATTAATTCTGTCTGGAGCTTCTGTTTTACTGGGTGAGGAGCCTGGTTTGGAAAAGTATAATTGGAAGTCATTCATCAAGGGCTGTAACTGCCAATAGACCTCACTTTTCCCCTACAGGCGGGTGATTGCAGACACCACATTGCTATTTTCGAGACTAATTAAGATAAAGATCTTTGACAAACATGCGAAACAATGGCAGGGAAGAAATGTCTTCTACAGGCCATCAAGAAACAGAAAAAAGACAGGAAGAAAGAGAAAGAAGCAGAGCAAGGAAAGACTTTCAGTTGATATACTGTATATGAAGTTTAAAATATTTTAAATACAAGTAGTTTACATCAGCCATATTTTAGTAAGTAAGAGGCATAAACGCACTACAATGTCTTGATTTATTGTAACTCATGCTAGACAGTTGTTGAGTTGAGGAATCCCAG
Source organism: Parauchenoglanis ngamensis (assembly GCA_030014255.1). NCBI lineage: Eukaryota > Metazoa > Chordata > Actinopteri > Siluriformes > Auchenoglanididae > Parauchenoglanis > Parauchenoglanis ngamensis. Next base: position 553,696 of record JAQMYM010000006.1, read on the forward strand.
TCAGCTGATTTACAGTGCATGTTTTTACATCAACAGCAACTTGACATGAAGCATCTCGACAGGAGCTTGCGTTTTTTTGTGATTTTTTACGTCTCCATCTTTCCAGAGCTTTTGTCTGCTTTGTAGCTCAGCCCAAAGGATTTGCCTTGGTGATCTTCCAAAGAGCCCAGCCAAAGAGTCTGAAGTAGTGACATTTGAATGATATGTAAAACAGTCATCATTCCTAAAACATCAAACAAGAGATGAGAGATTAAACATTTCAGATCATTTGTGATGAAATATATGGTGTCATATACTTCATCAGTTGATTATGATTAAACAGTTGGTTATAATGATACAGTGGACAGCATATTATTACATAGTATAATCAGGGAATGTCTGCAAAATTCAAGGTTGGTTTGCATGACTTTTACAGAAGGATTTTAGCAAGAACCCTGTATTTACCTCCTCCATGAAGGTTATGGTTTCAATGTGGTTGGTCTGTCTTTCTATCTGTCTGTCTGTCTGTCTGTCAGCAGGATTGTGCAAAACCTACCAAGCCAATTTCTATAAAACTTGGTGGAAATGTGTAGCATGGGCCAAGGAACATCCCATTAAATTTCTGAGTCACAGAGTGGATCCATGAAATTATTTTCACTTTCGCTAACCTTGAGAGGCAGTCTGCGCTCAACAATGCCATACATCTTAAAAATCCAGTAGATGGCAGTAAAGTTCAAGAGTGAAACATATAGGGAGGGTATGCACTGACATCATTTTCCCAATAGGACACGCCCCCGCCATCAAACTGTGTGGTCAAATCTTACTGCAAATGGGTGCCTTCAGTAGGGGAAACTGCAAAGTAAACGATTATCCACTTAAATTAAAGGCAGTTGGACTCATCAGTGATCCTTATTTTTTTGTGTTTTTGCCGCATTCAAGCTGAACATTAATGGTGCCACTCTTTCTGCCACTCAGTGGGTGTAACCATGGTGACGTCTGCCAAAAGTGACATCACATGCATTCTTTAAAACATTGTACTAAAGGAAAATAAGTTTATTGAGTATTGAGTCTCCTTAAGAAGAGAAACTGCAGCACCAGAGCAACTGCTTTACTGAACACTTTATTTATGTATTTTGCAAGTGACCTGATATAAGTTATTGTGTCAAATGTCAAGCTTTTGCTTAGGATATTTGTAGAGCTGAATGACTAAGAGCCCTCTGAGAGCCTTACCATTACATCAGTAAAGTAGTGTTATATTTGAGACATGTCAGGTAGCAATGAGGATTTCAGTCAGATCAGTCATTTTTCACATATTTGGATAAACTGAGTCTGATAAATTGAACTCCATCTGTGTGATGTGACACAATCATGTTATACATTGCACATTGGATATAATATGTGTGTGTGTGTGTATGTGTGTGTAATTAGAAGAAGCCTCATTTCAAATACAAAAGAAATCAGAATTTCCTTCATGCCAAACATTAAATGTGAATGATATCATATAAAAATAATATACATCACATGTATCATCTTGGTTTAAGAATGTCTGGGAGTGTTAATAGAGAAGACATCAATTAAATTAATTGACCGTAAACAGTAACAGTAGGTAAGTAGAAATTAAGGTAGGCAAATAAGTACAACTATGCAGCTATTTTCTTCAGCAGCAGAGCTGCATTCCACGCAATCCAAGGCTAGACATTGATTTCCTCAGTCCTGCTGTAAGATTGGCCTTTTACTCAGGGGCTGTGACATGTGTCACTTGGTGATAGAATAGCACACATTACTGGCTTTATGGCAGTGTGGGTCGCTGTGAGACATGAGCCTCACTAAACAAAGAAAGCCAACAATTTGTTAAAACAACAAAGTCAGGGAGCTCATCATCTGGGGAAAAGTCTACTATATTGGTCTTAATTAGCACTGATGCATTCTTTATCTGCCTTAATTAAGACTGTTGGGAATTCACTACTTATCTAGACACTGTTAAAGGTTTTCATTGGAATGTGAAATTGAAAAGCTTAGTGTCATGAAAATAGATTTGGATACAACAATCCACTTATTTGGTACTTTGCTTTCCACTTTACATGGGTATAGTAAGAAGCCAACAGTGATAAGAAAAAATATTAAAAATGGATGAAAGCGGTGTGATCGACAGCTCATTTCATGTGGCGAGTGTTAAAGCCACCGAAAATAATCAAGTACGTGATAGCATCACAGGAGACATAACCAGTTGTCTATGAGACACTCATGTATACTATTGTGCTTTCTCTTGTCCTATATGGAGCTTTATCATTCCTCTGAAGCACAAGTTAATCCCTTATCTTCGTTATTCCATTGCCTTGCATTTACTTCAAATATTTTCTAGCTGTGCTGAGGAAAAGTGCTTTCCTACTTTTCATTTCCTCAGATGGCTTTGTATAGAAGCAGGTCCGTAGCGGTAATAGGGAAGAAAGTCGGCTTATTTCTAAAAATTGATTTCCATTCTTGAGAGGAGGACAATTTGGCTCACTTATTTGAAATAAAAAAGCTTCAGCCTTTCATTCAAAGTGCTGAGGTGATAGGTATTGTTTATTAAATGAATGGCTCATCCATATGGCTCATAAAAACAGCGTGCAAAAAATGCATATTGACTCTGTTACTAAATTGAGCCTGGAAATAAAAGAAGCTGTTAAAACCTGCTAGTGCTTTTAGCCAGAGTAAAGTCTGTAGAAAGTTAGTTTGCTGTAATTGGATGTCTTGGCTTGCACTTGTCCATTTTTCAGTGTTAAAGCTGAGACTAGGATGCTGCCATCTCTGTTGACCAGACACACACCAGAGTCTCCTGAGATGGCATTTCCCATCAGCACCAGAGCACAGATTCTTCATCATTTTGGAAAGTCTCTCTGCTGTTACAGTGCTCTGGTGCTTTGAAACTTTAATAAAAGTTTACAGCTAAACTTTTGTGTTTTATTTATAATGTCTGTTCATACTTAGATTAATCACCCCACTCAGAAAAACATCCTGTGTTGAATTTACACCTGCATTTGTAGTGCTATTGAGAGATATTATAGAAATCGAATTTCAGTTTAAACTGCAATTATTTATAGTTGCTTATCAGGCTGGCATGTGAAATAGGGTATCAGCATTGCAAGTGTCCACAAATCAACATTTCTTGTCTTTTTCTTTTAACATTTTGTCTAACAATTTGCCCAGATGAGCAAACAACATGCCTGATAATGACGTCAGTTGCCTTTTAATGCCTGTTTTCCGTAATGAGCTGCCTTCAGCTAAATAATTTACATCAACGTCACAACACAAGATCAGCTACAGTAGCTGCAGTGGTTCATGTTTAAAAAAACTAGATTGACTGAACTATGATCCGTTTTGTCATATGTTGATTGTGTTTGCTTTTTTGAGTGCTCGGTGCAATCTGCATAAATACTTTGCTGGGTCCACTACAAAAACTGGGTTTACACTCCACTAACACTCCACTAACACTTCAGTTCACATCAACATGTGCACTCATGTGCCTTTCACTGAACAAGTAATAGCATCCCATGCATCTTTTGTTTTTGTATTATTTTTTATCCTCTATTAATGTTAATTAATATGACCACTCATTTGCTGCTCACTTCCTTCAGCAGAACCTCCACTTCAGAACTTCTGAAGTTCTTCTTATATTTGGATTCCAGTGCTCCATCATCTTTAAATTTTCATTGTGGCATTTTTGACTTCACTCTCACTTCACAAAATTTTCTTCGGGATTTCTGTGTGTGCACATGGCCCTGCATTCTCCTGCCCTTTTATGGGGATTGCTGGGGAGTTTCCATATGCTAATTACGCACAACGGGCACGCGCTTTCTATTTACAAAGATAATGGAATTCATCAATTTGAGAACACAGCTATGAACAAATCTTCAGTTTAAGAACACATTAAGAATCCGACGTATACTTTTCTTAGGAACTTTCTTAAGAACAAATTTAAGAAAACGGCTATTGGTGATCGAGGCCCGATGTTCTTTAGTAGAGCAAAACATATTGCTTCCCTAAACATGTGGGGTTTTTTTCCCTAGCACTATGTAATGAGTAGATTCAGTCCTGAGTGTCCACACAAAGCATGGAATTGCATGAGCCTTGCAAAATCTTTCATGTGTTTGCATGCCGTAACTATATACAGTTACGGTCAGAAGTTTATATACACAGACATGTATGTCATCATGGACATGAATCTCATGGGAATATTGGACTTTTAATTTAACTAAATTCTACCAATACTGCCAAGAATAGTGGTCAAATATCTAACCAGAATTCTGCCATTCAAGGTGAAACTTGCTAAGGGACTTTTAACCAAGTATTATTTGTGCTGTATGTATGTTTTTGACACTGTATGTAGAATTTAGATATCAGAAAACTCCAAATAAATTTAAACCTGTGCACCAAGTTCTTTTTTTTTTTTAATTAAATATGTATGTTGTACAATCATTCTGCCACAGAAAAAGAAATGTTCAAAGAAACACTGAAAGCCTAATATTGCCATGAGATTCATTTCCATGATGACATTCATGTCGGTACATGTAAACGTCGGACTGCAACTGTAGTATATTAATGCACTGTACTACCTAGTTTATTTTTTTATTATAACTATAAAATATGTCTGACCACAGTCTGATGAAAAAAATATCCAGAGGCCATTTTCACATCAACTCTAGAATGTTGTGAAATCATACATTTGGAACATTCCATATCAAAGGGCTAGAGGCAAATCCTATTTGGGTTTTAACCATCTGTTGCTGAAAGACGAATGTATCATGTACTAATGAGCCTCTTGTGTCTGCCCCAGGAGAGAATGCCCAGCACAGAACTTTAAGACAAGTTAAAGCCAGAGTTTTTCAGAGGGAACGGTCGGGCAATTAACAGTGTGAGGTCTATATGCTGCTGTTAATCCAACATGTAACATTTTTGAAATATAAAATTAACCCCTTAATGTCTAGTCATTTTTTATTGCCTAGTCAATTGAATTTTTATTTTTATTGTTCTGCTTAGAAATCAGTAATACATCCAACAAATACAAAAACATATTCACATATTCATAGACTTTTCAGTCATCTTTCTTGTGCTCATGCAGCTGTTCTGTCTCTGTTTGTAGGGAACAAGACCCAATCTATATCAAACAAATTTTCAAACACGTTTTTTCTAAATCGCTTTGTTTTTCTAACATCTGCTTTACAGATGAGTTCTTGGAGACATGAACAAGTCAAGAGAACTGGAAATGTTCATTCATCCATGTAACCATTTAACAGCATTCTGTATCTGTAATGTCAAAGCAAAGCTCTGAAATGTGTGAAAGACTCGAAAGAATTCACAGGAGACACACATATCTGAACATCTGTTGGTTGAAGAATCACTCATTCAGTGCAGTGCTTAAGGGACATTGGCTTGAAAAAGACTTTCCAACAATTTACACTGATGAAATAAGTTTTGTTTCCTCCACCCACTGGAACAGACTGTGTGTATTTTGGACTATTCTATCCAGTTTGTTTTGTGTCAGGCTGCAGAAGCATACCTGTCTTCAATCTGTGGTGCATCAAGGTTGGCAAGCCTTTCAAATCCCTCCCCTTTGGTATAAGGAAATGACTGTGTGCAAACTGCAAACCCATATGAAGATCTAATATGTTGTGAAAATAATATGTTGCCTATGTTGCAGCTGACTGAGTCTTGTTGTTCTGCATCATACATTCTTTCTGCATTGATTTGTGTGCAGCTTACTGATGTAATGTCCCTAAGCCTTTGTGGCTTACAAAAAATGCACTTATACCTAAACTCTTCAATATTCATGAACAATCTAAGGCCCTGTTCACACCTTGCCTGAAGATGCATCTTCGGTTATCAGGTCACAAGTGGACAGCTCTAAGTACATCTATTCACACCTGGTGTTGGAATCATCACCATATGCGCCATTTATGATCAGAGCGCTGCTCTATATACGTACAAATAAACACGTACATCATTTCCATTTGCAAAGAGCAAATGTGTTGTTGTTTTTAACCAGAAAGAGTCAGCAATAAACTTCCCTTGCCTAGTCTGCCAGAAATTAAAAGAAGAGGAAGAGGAAATTGCACTTTAATACTAAATATTTTATATTTAACTGTTGTTGCACTTTAATTTGATGTTCTTGGCGCAGGAATGAGTATGTACGTCTGTTTATGTAGAGAATGCCGGTTGAATAGGTGGTCCTGCAATGTGTCCCAGGACACATTCACGTACACACTCCTAAAAGAATGTGGCCATATGTGACCTCCGATTGTGGTCTAAGTGATCGGATCCCAGTGCGTCTTTGGGATACATTTGACCCTGTCCACACCTGTACTTAAAGCTGTCCACTTGTGACCTGATCACCCAGGACACATGCTAATACCAGGTGTGAACAGGGCCTACATGAAATACTTTGTGGGAATTTTAATATTAGGCTAGTAGTGTTGCAGCCATTTTTGAAGGGATTTCACTTTCTGGCAGATTTGGCAACCTTCTCTAGTCATGAAATGCAAACACAAGTGGTCATTGAAAATCTAATTGAGACACATGAAAAGGCCAGGTGTGAATGGCTGTTCATCACGACTGACCACTTGTGATCCAATCAATCGAGGTGCATGTTAATACCAAATATAAATGGAAGTCTTTCCTTCACACAGTCACCATGGCTTATTCATTAGGGATTCAGATCTAAATCCAGATTTCTGTAAACCTGCTATCTGACAATATATGTTGTTAAGTGCGATACAAATATAATACAAATGATCTGAAATTAAAAATATTACTGTTCCACACTATAGCAATCATGAACATGTCACAATAAAGCTGCTTTTCCATTTGAATAGACATTTGTACATTGTTTGTGCTCATGATCTAATGAAATTCTCCAGCATTTTTTAACCTGATCTTCATATTCCATATCTATAACTTTTGTGTACTTGTGAAAAGAACAGAAGATTCATTTACTGAAAACATCTCATTTATAATGAAAGTGCAGTTAAATTATTTCAATAATAATATAACACAAATTTAAATCTACAACTATTACACTCCAACATTAAGGGTCTCAGGATGTGACAGTTTTACCAAATTTGTTTTTATGGAACACTGAAGCAATAGAAAAAAAGTAATTCTGGTACCTTCTGTTTTTCTGTGTGAACCAAAATACACAAATCCTAATGCGTAGCCATCAATTCTTCCTCCTGCAAAGTATTCCTAGATCTTAAAGGAGAAAATGTATAGATTCACAGTTTCATTTCCAACTCCCTCTGAATAATTTATAAAGCGTAAATGTTTTACATAAACATTTTATACCACAACTCTGTTGATTTCTCTATTCTGATTGGTCAGTATATGTGGATTAGTTTTCTGACAGTACAGTGGTGGCTACAATTCAAAGCACAGCTTTATATTAATGCACTTGTTCTAATATGTCATCATTTAACTGTTATACAGGGAGTTGTATGGTGGAGGCTCCACATTTAAGCAGCCACATGAAATCATAGTTGTGCTTATATTCAGTACAGCAACATGATTGAGAATGTGGTACTGCTTTAATACAGCGATTCATGATCTAAAAATTAATTTAATATTTAGTAACTGACATTTCAGACATAATATGTAGGTACGTGGACAGAAACTTCAGTCAATTTTAAAACTAATGGCATTAAGAGCTTGAAAAACCCCAGAAAAGGCTTGAAAAACCCTGAATGTCATCTGTTGACAACAGGATCGTGTCTCTATCATAACTACAGGCCGAGTAATCCAAATTTGAAGTTTACAAAATGGCCTGCTGTTTTATTTCCAGTTTTAATGGAAAAACAATAGAACATGTGTGATCAAATTCATCACTTTTCAGTTTTTTCTTCATAACTCTAATAATAATCAAGATATCTGAATGAAACTTGCACACATTGTTTCTCTTTGAATACACATTAGATGGATTGAATTTAGCATCACACATAATTAACTTAATTAGCAAGGTTGCCCACTGGGGTAAATGGATGACAACAGCCACTGAACAGTGAAGATAGCTTTTCAATAGTACCTTTAAACTCCATTTCTTCCTTCCTTCTTTCATTCATTCATTCATTCATTTTACTTTGGTAGTCTTTTTTCCTGGCCATAATTAATCACCTTCTAAAGTTAGTATCTCTATGAAACTTTGTCAGAATTGAGAAAACATATGTATATTTAGACCCATTTACCTTTGAAACAAGTCCAAATAGAAATTCTTAGAAAGCTGAATGCTGAAGCTTGAAGCATATGCTGTGACAAACCGAAACATGAAAAACAGAAAAAAATTGTATAGCCAGCAATAAAATCCTTCAACAAACCCCATTACAGTACATTACCTTCCCTGTTTCATGTTCCTAACCGTAGTTGGAAAGCGAGGGATTGCAGCTTTCTAGGCTTGCTAACAGCTATAACAGTGCTCCTGGATTCTAACAGGTATATGAGTCAGGACACACTTTAAATGAAAACGGTCATCAACATCACAAAATGCTATGACTTCAAATGATAACTAGCAAAAGAGCAAAAGAGTCATGGCTAACACCACATAAATTCTGCATAGCAACATAATTAAAATAATTGGCAAAAAAAACCCAACAACCTCACAGCAGTTCCACTCCCATGACAGCTCATCTTAACTGTCTGAGAAAATTAAGACTGAAAAATTGACTAAAATTAGACTAAAATTACAACTGAGTTCCACGGAGTACATCTTATCTAAAACAATACAAAAAGACTAAAATGTGACTAAAATGTAACAATATTTATCAGTAAGCACCTAAGACTAAAGCTAAATTAAAAATGTCTTGTCAAAATTAACACTGCTGACAGCCAGTAGTAAGCAGTTTCAATGTCTTTTAACTATTGCTAGTATTGGAATTTTATGTAGCAAACACCGACAAGCAACGATACAAACAGTGAAATGTATCTGTGCTTGACTAAACATCAGTACTTTGGAACGCTGCTTGTCCAATCAAATTAGTGGACCCCAACTAATGGTTGTATACAAATGAATTTAAAAACTGTGTATAATTCTTGACATAAAGTATTATGTGAGGAAGGTTTATTTTTGGATGGAGCTTGCTTTGTAACAGTCAGAAGTAAAGCTGTAACTGCATTTTTATGTATTAATTTCAGGATAGGGAGTAAAAAAGAGACGCTGGTGAGGGGATGACTACTTATAGCTTTTGTAACATTAGTGATAACACAAAATAACTTAAGTACAAAATAACTCATGTAACCATAAGTGGACAAAAGTATGACATTCTTTAATTCATAACAATAATTGGAAATTATTGGAAATAATTAATCACCCTAACATCTACCCTTAGGCTTCCATGTAAACCAGTTTTTAAAAATCCTTTTCATATGCATGTCAAAAGAAACAGCACTATTCACAGCACTAATGTTATTATGAAAATTTTGCCATGCAAGTCTTCTTGAATTCTTTCTCTCTTCTACTTAGTAATTCATTTTTCCTCAGCTAAAACTGATTAATAGAAGTCATTGAGAAAATTTGTTGTGATGATAAAGATGTTGTGATGAGGTTTTTCTTACAGGCACTCTAGCATGACAAATGTGAAGCCATCCTTAAACTGCTTTAAATCATTACTCAAGCTCCTGTGTGTATAGTCTTAGATAGGAGTGACTTCTATTTTATAAATTTGAAGCCACCATATTCACATTTACTTTCGTCCAAATAAACAAATCAAGGAACAAACAGTAGTCCTGGAAGAAGAGCATCAATCCCACTGCATGGGTATGAAAGATTAAAGGCAAAACTGGAAGAGCTTTCTGGATACCATTTTTTCTGGATACCGTTTGTCTGTCTGTCGAGCTGCACATGCTATTCCCGAGAATCCAGTGATCCTGACCCCTTCTGCTTTCCGGGCCTGCCTGACCCATCAAGGTGTCCTACTCCTGGTTGGAGTCATCACTTGGAAACCACTTGCTCCTGTTAAATATGGCACCATATAAACTGCCTCAACATGCACCTAGAACTGTGATGCTGTGATGCTGGACTGCTGTTGACATGAGTGGTTCTGCTACAATGGCAGAGGACTCAGATCACCACGAACAGTCTTGCACTCTAAACTTGACCCTAGTATTAAAGTGTGTAAATGCACTATACAGTGTGACCCAAATGAGGATTGGATCCCTTTTGAGTCTGGTTCCTCTCAAGGTTTCTTCCTTTTACCATCTAAGGGAGTTTTTCCTTACTGCCGTTGCCACAGGGTTGCTCATTAGAGATATATAGAGATAAATGTATAGAGTCATAGGTTTATATTCAGAATTTATATACTTTTGTGAAGCTGCTTTGTGACAATGTCTATTGTTAAAAGCGCTATACCAATAAAATTGAATTGAATTGAATACACAATATTAGGTAGCTGGTTTTAATGTTATGGCTGATTAGTGTATATCTCCAAAAGGTAGGCTCACACTAGTAGAGGAAAAAAGTGACAAAGCATACGCAAGTCAGTTTTTCCAATTTTGGTTTTGGTACACTGAGCGACATGAGGCGCTTTTGGACCTGAGGAACTTTTCATAGTTCTTGGAGGAAGTACCCCCTTTTTTGTCCACATTACAGGAACGGAGAATGATTACAGTTCTTAGAGCTCTGTTTTTAGAGACTTTTTTAGCTCCTACTTTAGAGTAGGTACTCTCCCAGAATAGGCACCACGAGTGACTTTTTTGTCCAGTGAATGTTCTAGATGTATATGTAGGGAGATTTGTAGGCAGAGTGGTTGGCAAACTAAAATGAAATTTAAAAAAGTTGGCTATAATAGCTAGATTTAAACAGAAATATATGTGTACTGCTTGTCTCATTATTCTGACATATGGTAGAAACATAAACAAACAAAGAGAAAGTGCTGTTGGACTGAGAGTTTGAGCAAATGGAGCAAGAGGAGAATATGTACACTAATGGTCAAAAGTTTGGGGTCACCTTCTAATTCAATTATTTCTTTGTTTTTATTACTTTAAAAGAGACTGGATAATGATGGACTGTTTTTTCTCTTTACTTAGTTGAGAGGTTGTTGACATAAAAGGTTATTAGTGGAATTTCTTTCCTTCTTAATGCATTTGAG